>CM022301.1:258599699-259029699 GCA_011799875.1 Thinopyrum elongatum | reverse complement strand
TGGCATTCTCCCTCTTTGTGTAAACCTTGCATATTATGAGAGAAAAGGCATTAGGATTACTCCACAAAGTGTTATAATGCATAAAAACACTATAAATAATAGTAGTAAAACATGATGCAAAATGGACGTATCAACTCCCCCAAGCTTAGACCTCGCTTGTCCTCAAGCGAAAGCCGATATCGAAAATCGTGTCCACATGTTTAGAGAGAGAGGTGTCGATAAAAACAAAATACGGACATAGTAGCATCATGATTATTATATAACAACAACAAACTTTATCATAAAATGTTATCATATAGCTTCTCATGAGCAAGTAACAATTCATCACAACATCGAAGTAGAAGGCATAAACTTTATTAAAAACTAACAAACTATGTTCTCACTCAACTTTGCAACTACAATTCATCATATAATTAGGAAGGGTCTCATATCGGAGCCTCTTGTCTATTCCACATACTCAACCATCATTTAGTCTTCTATGATTGCTAACACTCACATCATACATATGAGCAAAAAGTTTCAACCGGACACATAGAAAGATAGGGGCTTAAAGTTTCGCCTCCCAACTTATTCACCTCAAGGGTGATGTCAACAATAATAACTCATGATCACTCACATTCAACTGGATATATGTGCCTAGATCTTTCCCCACCACATGGTGCTTGCAAAAAGAGAAAATAAAAAGGAATAGAGAAGAATACTTTGACTCTTGCATAAAAAGTAAATACATAAAAGTAAAAGATAGGCTCTTCGCATAGGGAAGCAGAGGTTGTCATGCGCTTTTTGGTTTTGTATGCACAATCTCTTAATGCAAAAGAACGTCATGTTATATTGCCCCTTATGATAGCAACCTTTATTATGCAGTCCGGCGCTTTTATTACTTTGCCATCACAAGTTCGTACAATGCTTATTTTCCCTTACACTAAAAGATCAAACACGTTTAGGAGCAATTTTTATTACCCTTTTGCATCGATGACAACTTACTTGAAGGATCTTACTCAATCCATAGGTAGGTAGGGTGGACTCTCAAAACATGAATTTGGGTTTAAGGGTTTTGGATGCACAATTAGAATCTCTACTTAGTGCAGAATTTTTTCTAGCAAAGATATTGAGCAAGCACCACATGTTGAAGGATCTATGACAATATAACTTTCTATGTGAATATGAACAAACATAAATCATTACATTGTCTTCCTTGTCCAACATCAACAGTTTGGCATAAGATATTTAATGTGGGCTCACAATCATAAAAGATGTCCAAGATAGTATATTTGCATGTGAATCTTCTCTTCCCTTATTAATTCTTTCATGAATTGCATCATTGACCAATGCTATGTTTGTCAACTTTCAATAAATTTTACCACCTATACTTTTCCTTATGTGATGACATTACTTACCATAATATTAGCATATGATTTTTTTCATTATTTCCCTTTATTTTGGATTGGAACATAAAAGTAAAGAAGCAAAAACTCAAACTAAACTTTATTATATAACTCTCACTTGATTACATAGATAGATAGATCATGAAACTAGCACTCGAAAATAGATCATACTAAACTTTTATTCAACTAAATCACGAAATAGCTAGGGATCAAACTAAGATAGGTAAAGGTAATAAAAGTGATGGTGATACGATACCGGGGCATCTCCCCCAAGCTTGGCACAAGCCAAGGGGAGTGCACATACCCGTGTACTCAAGTCTCCTTCTTTGGTGATGATGATGGTGGTGGTGATGAGGTAGAGGCAAACTTGTCCTCCGGCTTCCATGGCAGCGGTTCACCATCATACGAGGAAGCACGAGTCTCTTGAGTCCTGCAACTGGTAGCTAAACTCATACCTTTAAATCTTGCTCCATACTCAAAAACTTGATTTTGAATATCATAGATTTGGCTTTGTAGAAAATTGATTTGCTCGTTGAAGGTGAAGATGAAGTCCTTCATAGACCGGCCATCCACCTTGTGATCACGGGTGAATTCCATGATCATGAGGTGATTGGCTCCGAGTCCATGCTCCACCATCCCTTGGCACTTGAAGATCTCCTGCTCCACCGCCTCGAGCCTAACCTCCATGCTTCCCGTCTTCTTGGGCACTTGAACATCCCGGATGTGGAGCACCCCCTCACGCATCTCAATGGCGTGAGGCTGCTTCATCACTTCCGACAAGTAGGGATTGATTACCCTCTCGAAGAACTTGTCCTTGGAGGAGCTTGGTGTGCGGCCATGGCGATCTAGATCTGTCAGAAAAACAGCTTGAAACAAGAATAAAGGATATTTCCGTGATACGGTGGTCAAATCGTCCGGGGGTATATATAAGGATTTTTATCTTGGGAAACAAGTATACGGAAGGAAAACGGAGTGGGGAAGGTGCCTCAGGGGCCCACTACCCACCAGGGCGCGCCAGGTGGGGCAGGCGCGCCCTGGTGCCTTGTGGGCACCTGGGTTGCCTTCCCGGTTGTTTCTTACTTTTCTATTTTTCTAATATTCCAAAACTGACAGAAAATTTTTTTGTGAAATTTTCGGAGTCCGTTTACTTACCGTATCACGTACCTCTTCCTTTTTAGGGTTCTGGAGTGTTCTGGAAGGTTTCTTTTATGTGTTCCTCTGGTGTCATGGTTTGA
This sequence comes from Thinopyrum elongatum, assembly GCA_011799875.1. Taxonomy (NCBI): domain Eukaryota; kingdom Viridiplantae; phylum Streptophyta; class Magnoliopsida; order Poales; family Poaceae; genus Thinopyrum; species Thinopyrum elongatum. Next base: position 259,027,079 of record CM022301.1, on the reverse strand, counting down.
ATAATATTAGTTTCAACATTAATAGGCGTACCTAAAATATAGTGCTTAATTCTTTGCCCATTGACCACCTTCGGATTAGTGCCTTCGGCATTATTGATCTTAATAGCTCCAGAACGATAAACTTCTTCGATGATATATGGCCCTTCCCATTTGGAGAGAAGTTTACCTGTACAAAATCTAAAAAAATTGTACAATAGAACATATTCACCAACTTTGAATTATGATAATCCACAAGTATAGGGGATTGCAACAGTATTCGAGGGTAGAGTATTCAACCCAAATTTATAGATTCGACACAAGGGGAGCCAAAGAATATTTGTAAGTATTAGCAGCTGAGTTGTCAATTCAACCACACCTGGAGATTAATTATTTGCAGCAATATGATCAGTAGCACAGTAATATGATAGTTTAGATAGCAGTAATGATAGTAACAATAATGGTAACAGTGATAGTAATGGTTTTGTAGCAGTTGTAACAGTAATAGCAGCTGTAGCAACTTAGCAAGAACAATATATGGAAAATTCGTAGGCATTGGATCGGTGAATTCGTTGGATGATGTTCATCATATAACAGCCATAACCTGGGGCGATACGGCACTAGCTCCAGTTCATAAATATAATGTAGGCATGTATTCCATAAATAGTCATACGTGCTTATGAAAAGAACTTGCATGACATCTTTTGTCCTACCCTCCCGTGGCAGTGGGGTCCATAAGGAAACTAAGAGATATTAAGTCCTCCTTTTAATAGAGAACTGGAACAAAGCATTAACACACAGTGAATACATGTACTCCTCAAACTACGGTCATCACCGGAAAGTATCCCAATTACTGTCACACCGGGGTTTACGGATCATAACACATAATAGGTGAATATGACTTGCAAGATCGGATCTAGAACAAAGATATAATGGTGATAAAATAAACGGTTCAGATCTGAAATCATGGCACCCGGGCCCAAAGTGACAAGCATTAAGCATGGCAAAGTCATAACAACATCAATCTCAGAACATAATGGATACTAGGGATCAAGCCCTAACAAACTAACTCGATTACATGATGAATCTCATCCAACTCCTCACCGACCAGCGAGCCTACGAAGGAATTACTCACTCCCGGTGGGGAGCATCATGGAATTGGCGATGGAAAAGGGTTGGTAATGACGAAGATCGAAGATCCCCCTCTCCGGAGCCCCAAACGGGCTCCAGATCTGGCCTCCCGATGAAGAACAGGAGGTGGCGGCGGCTCCGTATCGTGAAACGCGATAATTCTTTCTCCCTGATTTTTTTCTCCAAAATTAGGATTTTATAGATTCGGAGTCAGGGTCTGCGGGGCCACCAGGTGGGCACAACCCACCTGGGCGCGCCTGGATGGGGGCGCGCCCTGGTGGGTTGTGCTCACCCAGGGGCCCCCTCCGGTGGTTCTTGGCTGCAGTATTTTTCTTTTATTCCATAAAAATTCTCCAAAAAGTTTCGTTCCATTCCGAGAACTTTTATTTCTGCACAAAAAGCAACACCATGGTAGTTCTGCTGAAAACAGCATCAGTCCTGGTTAGTTTCATTCAAATCATGCAAATTAGAGTCCAAAACAAGAGCAAAAGCGTTAGGAAAAGTAGATACGCCGGAGACGTATCAACTCCCCCAAACTTAAACCCTTGCTTGTCCTCAAGCAATTCAGTTGATAAACTGAAAGTGAAAAAGAAAACTTTTACGAACTCTTTTGTTCTTGTTTACATAAATAAGCTTAAGTAGCACCCAGGTTTTCAGCAAACAATATAACTAACCATGTCATCAATAACTCATAGAAATTATATTAACTCATATCAATGGCATAAGCAACTAGCGAGCAATAATAAAATATCTCAAATGACAACACTTTGTCAAAACAATCGTGATATAATATGACAACAGTGGTATCTCGCTAGCCCTTTCTGAGACCGCAAAACATAAATGCAGAGCACCTCCAAAGTTCAAGCAACGACTAAACATTGTAATTCATGGTAGAAAAGATCCAGTCATGATGCATCCATAATTAGCTATACACAATGCATGATGATGACAATAGTGCTCCAAGATGTGGCGCTTATTTGAAAGGTGATGACACAACATAAAATTAAATAGATAGTCCCTTCGTAGAGGGAAGCAGTGATTTGCAGCGGTGCCAGAGCTCAGATTTTTGAAACAGAGATAAATGAAATTTTGAGAAATGCACCTTTCCTGTTTACTTCACGACCATTAGTTATCGATATCTTCCATGCTAAACACATTAGTGGCGGTTCCCAAGCGATAAAAGTAAAGGTTTACTCCCCCTCCACCAACAAACACACTCCACGGCTAGCCGAATCCACGGGTACCATCCATACCAACATCATTCCTGGGGGGTTTTGTTTAATTATTTGCAATTTTTGATTTCGGGACTGGGAATCCCTATTACCTCCCCTCTCATGCAAGGATGAGTGAATAAAAACTCATCATGAGAATAACCCGCTTAGCATGGAAGATACCGACTACCTCCTGTTGCTCTATGAACAATCCAGGCACACAAAAACGGATGTTTATTTGAAGTTTTTAGAGGTGGCACATGCAAATTTACTTAGAACGGCAGGGTAATACCGCATATAGGTAAATATATCATGGACTCATCTGGAATAACATGGGTTTTAGGATTTTGATGCACAAGCAGTATTCCCGCTTAGTACAGGCGAAGGCTAGAAAATAGGTTGAGAAGCGGCTAGCTAGAGAGTGAAAATGGTCATGAGCATGCATTATGCATAACTAACATTGGATACTAGCATGAGTAGGATATGAACACCATGAACATAAATATCATAGAGGCTATGTTGGTTTTTATTCAACTACATGCATGAACATGTGCCAAGTCAAGCCACTTGAAACATTCAAAGGAGGATACCATATCATCATACCACATCACAATCATTTTAATGCATGGTGATATCCAAGATAAATCATTATACACTCCTAACTACTTAAGCATGGCATGAGAAACTATAATCTCTAATTGCCATTGCAAACATGTTTGATCATAATAGGCTGAATCATGGATACTAGGTTAAACATATTTACAAAAACAAAACATGTTGAGTTCATACCCGTTTCTCTCTGCCACAGCCAGTTCATCAAATATCGTCATTATTGCCTTTCACTTGCATGACCGAATGATATGAAAATAATAATAGTGCAAGAGTGTCATGGACTAAGCTGGAATCTGCAAACATTTTATTCAAAAAGGAGAAGACAAGGTAATATGGGCTCTTTATTAGATCAATATCAATGCATATGAGAGCCACTCAAAATTTTCATCGTGGTCTTCTCCTTGGTATGACTCAATAAAAGGAAAAAAAATTCAGAGAAACACACTGAAATGTTTTTGGATTTTTTAGTTTTTCTTGAGGAAAGCAAATTAAAGAGGAAAACAAAAACGAGAAAACTATTTACACGGGAGAGCTCCCAACAAGCAAAAGAAGAACAAGGAAATCTTTTTGGGTTTTCTTTTAACAATACAACTAATTTAAACTAGAAAGAAAACCCGAATAGAAGCGAGAAATATTTTTGGGTTTTCTCAAAGTTTTTCAAACACACAAGAAGAAAGCGAGAAAATAAATCTAGCATGGACAACACAATGAAAAAGTGTGAACACCGACAACTAGAATGAAATGTGTGAACATGAATGTAATGTCGGTGGAAACACGTACTCCCCCAAGCTTAGGCATTTGGCCTAGCTTGGTAATCACCACTCGTAGTAGCCATCCGGTTCCACGTTGAAGTGCTATGAAGCAGGCACCTGAGCGTCCCACTCTTGAGGCTCCTCCTCTGCCTCTGCCTGGGTGTTTCGGTAGGCAATAATATCCTTAGGCATGATCCTGTATCCGCCCCTGGCAATAGAATCAAACAAAGTAGGTGCAGGCAACGGAATAATATCACGGGTTTCCACATTGAAAACCAGGTTGTAAGGAATATTATTAATAGAATCATCAATTTCAGTAAACTGGTGATCTTTCATCGCCTGGTTATCCAAATAAACCTTGGGTAAATGATAATCATGTTGGCGAATCTGAACGTTAAAGTGACTCACTAAACGAGTAGCATAAATGCTGCCATGGATTTTGCCCTTGGTTCTGTTAAGGTGCAGACGACGTGCAATAATAGCCCCAAGGCTATAGCTGTTATCGCCGTAAAGTGCACGGCATAAAATGGCGAAGTCAGGAGCACTGAGTGCACCGACTTTCTGCCTAGCAACTAAACACTTAGCAATGAATAGAGCAAAATAATGCACAACAGGAAACTGCAAACTAGTAGCAGTGACACTCGACACGCCTCTCTCATCTCCCACTGACAGAGTATGATAAAAGCCCTCGAACTCTGCAGGCCTAGGCTCTCTTATTTCCCCGACAGAAGGGATCAAGCATACGTCGCAAAAATCAGTGAGTGGCATCTGACGGGTTTCAGCATATAAATTAAACTGCACCTCAGGGGGGGGGGGTTATTCCTACTCAGAAAATGAAATTTTGCACAAAGGAATTTGTAAGGAGATGGTATTGTTCACACTCAGCTACGATGAAGTCGGTGAGACCAGCATTAGCAGCAAATTGTGCGAACTCTTGACGGATCCCGGCTCCATCCATGAAGGGGTTATGCGGCCATTCGCACGGCCGCACCTCCGCTCTTCTTCGAGTATGGAGATCGTTGTCTGATGACTCCCCTATGACTCCCTTAGAGCTCTTCTTGGAGGCAAACTTCCTAAAGAAACTCATCTTATTTCTATGAATAAAATTTTGAAAATTTTAGTCCAGAAAATTTTTATCAACAAAACTTCACAAGATTGATAGCAACGACTCATAAGGAAGAATAGAGGCTATATTGAGCATTCAAACTACTTAGAACTCTAATAATTCAACATGCAAGCTCATCTACATCAGCTCCAAGAGTAGCTAATTATTTGAAATATAATCCAATAAAACAAAAACTAATTGGAATAATGGAGGAGTCACATACCAAGTTGCAATCCCCCAAAACAGTTTCGGAAACGGAGCTTCGAGCAAAGAGATCGAAATCCGCTGGTTTGAGAGCAAGAACACGAGAGAGAGAGAGCAATGGTGATTTTTTTTCTGGAGGTAGGTGATGACATGGGCTAAAAAGATAAGGGAGGGGGCCCACGTGGGGACCACAACCCACCAGGGCGCGCTCAGGTGGATTGTACCCACCTGGTGCACCCCCCCCTCTGATGTTATTTGTACTAAAAATTCAGAAATATTCAGAAAAAAATCATATTAAATTTTCAGGGCATTCTGAGAACTTTTATTTTTGGGTCATTTTTTTATTACACAGGAAATTCAGAAAACAGACAAAGCATGGCATTTATTTTATTGAACTAAGAAAGACATAAAACAAAAGTTGGGAGCAGAAGGTTGAGCTTACTAAATTCCTCAACTTCATACCTCTCAAAAATGATCCATTAATAAGGTTGATCAAGTCTTATTAACAACCACCTTCGATTAGCATGAAACCGAAGAACTTTCATAAAACACTAGGTTACCTCAACGGGGATATGCATGTCCCCAACAATAAGCATTTCATATTTCTTTTTGGTAGTAGGTAGAGTTAGTAATGCAGTGAAGTAGATTGAACCAGTGCTGCCTGATGGTGACAGATGCATTTGTTAGACCAGTTCGCCCTTCGGCCAAAGGACTACGTCTGGTTGGAGGGGTTGTGATTTAACATAGAAGATAAACTCTCTTCGCCCTATTCTCCTTTAACTCGAAGCTGATCAGACTCCAGTTGATTTCACTCATGGTAGATACTTGTCGGCAATCTCCAAACCTTCAAACGATCTTCGCGAACCACAATCACTCTTGGTTGCTGAAGATCTTGCTCAATGAAGACAACAACTCTTCAACACTCGAGCCAACACATATCCGTCTAGAGAGTGTGTAGCTCTCAGGAGTAATAGGTACAAGAACTCTAAACTCAGAACTACTGTGATGCTAAACCACTGTCTAAGTTTTGGGCTCTTGATTTTTTCTCGGTGGATCATAAACTCAAATCACTCGGAGTGGGGATGCTCAGTCAATCTTCTCAGAAATCTTAAGCGGAGCAGCCAACGGGCAACACTGGAGCGGGGTGGCTATTTATAGCCGCAGCCTTCCCTGAAGGGAAATGACCAAATTGGACATGTGGAGCAGCCAATGGCCGAACGACACGAGTTCAACGGTCGGAATTTTGAGCACAACGGTAACATTCCTTGCGGATCAAGTAATGCCAAATCCTCAGTTCAAAAGATATCTCCTTCAGCACGAAGAACAACGTTTGCTGCTGACAGGTAATCATTCGAAACACAAAGAGATTTCTCTCAGTGTCGCATAGGTTTGGGCTAAGCATCACAACGGATCTAAGCTTCGAGAACCTATACCCCTCTTAATAGTACGGAGGTCCTATGACTCAAATGAATGAAATAAGAACAACGAAATGAATACTACGTCTTCACTTTGTCTTCGACTTCCAATCACTACAGTCAATTTCTTCGTACAACAGCTCCGAACCAATTGCTTCGCTTCAGCAATAAATTTTTGAGGGGTTAACTCCTTCATGTCAATCCTCTCGTCTACATGTTCTCAACAGGTGTAGCCCATTCTTATCTGCAATGCAGATATTCTTCAATGAAGTTCCTCGAACTTGACACCAAATACAGCATTCTCTTTGGTTCTGCATGGACTATTTCTCTCTGTGTGCACTAGCAAACAAATCAGTCCATGCATGTTTCTGTCAACAATCTCCAAAACACAGGAGGGTAAATATTGGACCAACAATCTCCCCCTTTTTGGATGATTGTTGACAAAACAGAACACATCGAAGGATAGATAATTGAATGAAATGGAATGCAAAGGATAATGAAAGATGAGAGAGAATTACGAAGATAAAACACGCTCCCAGTGAAGATATGCATCGAGTGCATAGAAGTTAAGACGGTAGGTTGCGACATGAATCTTCGTACAAGTGATATTGACATCTGATCTCATTCGTGATCTCTTTCAATTCACTCGACAGTGTCTGAGATATTTCCTGTCACACAATCTTTGAAAAAAAATATTAGATGTAGCGAAAACTTTGAAATGATTTGTGACGAGGGATACGCCATGAGGATTTTCTCAGAACATAGTTTGAATCCACACAAGATATAAGTTCCCTACATGTTAGATACTCGAGGAGAATCAGAGCGAGGGAAACAACGGTATATATGCTCGGAGTAGATATGCTTCAGACACAATTTTCCTCCAACAAAGGTGATACAGTGGAGATATGCGAGGAAAAACAGTTTGTGTAACAGAGAGATTTTCCTATCGAATCTCAAGAAATTTATAATAAAGCTAACTTTCTTCTCCTGCAAGGTTAGATAGCGAAATATAATCATTGTAGACTGTCTAACCATAAAACACAAATAATTTGATGGAGTAAAATATCTATATTTAGAGAAGCATGATTTCCAATCCTCCTTGACATGTTGTTACTTTCCCTGCACGATAGATAAGTATCGACGATAATTATTGCAAGGAAGTAAACTTTTGATTTGCACCTACAAAGAGATAAATTTGAAGCAAATAGCATTGCAGGGGGGTTATTAACAGTACATGACGGCCGAGTATTTCAACACCAAAGGCGGTGCTTCAAGTTCCAAAAGCAAATAGTTCGAAGAAAACAAAATAGTTCGAGAGCAAAGCAAATGGCGAATGAAAACACGCTACAAATAACTCGTTGATCTGTCACTCGATGTTCTTCTCCCCTTTTTGTCAACAAGTGTAAAAAAGGATAGAGAATGCATGCGAGGAGCTACTCGTCCGAAGAATCCTCAGAATCAGAACTTGAACTATTTGGAGAAGCAGAGCGAGCAATGGTTGAGGCTAAAGCAGGAATTGGAGTCATAGCATGGGCTTCAGGATCAGCTTCGGGAGTAGCATTGCGAGGTGCATCTGGCTTGAAAATGAAAGTTCCTGCTGTGTCTTCAAGATCATCATCAGGTTCAACAAACAGCAGGTCAGTTGAGGCAGAACGTTGAGGGAGCACTGGGTTTTGCCTTCGAATGTGAGGTACTTCAAACAGCTCCATATGATCATATTCTTTTTCGATACCCTTGGCAAAAAGCTGGTTGCATGTGTAATGCTTGCGCAGAAGGGTCCAGGAGCGCTTCTTCTATTCCTTCTCATATAGAAGAGTTTGGCGAGAATAATTGTGAAGCAAATTGATCTCTGTCATCATTTCCAGCTTCACTTTCCTATCCAGCTTGATGTCGCTTTCTAGGGCTTGCTGAGTCCGAAGGCAAATCTCATATAGTGAAGGATTTTCTTCATGAGGGGTTTCAACTTTAGCCTTCTTGACCTTCGAAGCACTAGCAGAGACGGGCATAGAAGCAAAAATGGTAGCATCCATTGGCATCTTTCCTTTGCCTATGTCCTTCACAATCCTGAGCATGTCTCGGACTAGTGGCATATAAACTTTCGGGACATATGGACAGTAGAACCTTTCTTCAATGAGCTGCTCAATGGCATACATGACACATAATGCATACGGCTTCAAAGCTTGAGGGCTATCAGCTGCACAGGCCAAGTCACGAATGAAAAGATCTGGGATATCAAAGCGAATACCCTGAGCAATGGCAAGAAGTGCATTTCCCACGATGCCATTGATGGTTTCTGGCCTGTTAGTTGGAGTGAGGGAGTTGTAGAGGATGTAGAACAATACTTTGTTCTCATATGCCAGATTCTTTGGATTTATCTCTATGCATTCATCACCAACAAGCTTGGGGTCCATCAGCATATGTAGTTGAGCTTCGGATACTTCCCAATAGTGTAGCTTGTGTTCACGATTTGCATCAAACTCGCACAGAGGAAGATTCAACAGTGCTAAGAACTGATATGCCAAACATTTAATCTTTTCCTCTCCCGTCATCCATTCGAGGATCCAAGTGCTGCTATCTGTAAGATCTCCTGTGATGTAAAGAGTGGCATAGAATTGATGAATTACATCTCGATTCCAGCCATGATTGAAACAAAGGAAACTCTTCAGGAAGACAAGCTCAAATTGCTCGATGGTGTGATGAAAGCAGGGTAAACTTTCAAGCTCTGCAAAATCCAGAATATTGTGCTTGAAGACGCGATTCTTTTCATACAGAATGTGAGCATAATACACAACCTGTTCCTTTGTCCAGAACCTTGGCGACATAGAAGTTTTTTCTCCTTCCTAAGGGCTGGTCCCAAAGAATGCAAGTTTTGAAAGGTGAAACTACTCGTTAAATGCAGGACCATTTGGGCCATCTTCAACTAGGAACAACGGAAATGTTTCAAAAGGATTTTTTAGATGTTCTTCACTCACATTCCAGATCCGAATATCATCCGGTGCCTACACACCTTCCTCGATAGGCTTAAGTGGAGCATGTGGCCTCCTTGACTTCTCTTGGATTAACTTCTTTGATGTACTAGACTGACCATTATTTTTACTTGCCGGAACTCCTTTAGCGGCTTTCTGACTTTCAGGCACTAGGGCCTTTTCTTTCACGGTATTTCCATCGGCTGGGGTCATGATAGCTTCTTTCTCGGACACTTGGGACACAACTCTTGGGGAAATTCCTTCATGAGCCATGGGCTCTTCCTATTTCTTCTTTTCCTCTTCCAACTGTGTAGCAGTGGAACGAGGAGCAGGATCAACATCCATCCGGGTAGGGGTACCAGATAATGTGATCGGGGTGGTTTTGTCTCGGGAAGCATTTAGTTCCCCCTTAATCTTGTCACTCTCCTCCTTGTTAGATCCGGAGGGCTCAACTTGCAATTTCTTCGGAGGTGATGGATCTGCCTTCTCAACCTCAATCTATTCATCAACATCATCATCAGCTGGGGCTTGCTGCTTGCGTGAAGCATTTCCTTCATCATCCTTCTTCGAGGAAGATATCAACAAATTCTGGTTGCTCTTGGGCTGCTGGAGTGGGAATGATAACCTCCACATGGACAGCTTGTTGCATGGGTTCATCCTCATGAGGAGGAGATGGTGGAATCTGATGCAATGGAGTACTTGAGTCAAGTGGTTGAGCATCAGCCACAGTCTGAAGGTGGCGATCTTTGATTCCTTTCGGTTTACTGGCTCTTGTCTTAGCCTTCTGACGTTTTTCCTCTTTGATTCTCCTTCGAGCAAGATCTGCCTTAGGCTCAATCTCATCATTCCTTTTGTCACACAGCTGAGAAACTTCCATTTTCAGGCGTGAGTGCCAATCATTTTTATCATTTCTCATAAGACTGAGTGCCTTTGTGAGCTCAACAATCTCTTTGTTCAGGCCTTTCCTTTCGGATTCAGTGTTGGCCTCTCTCCTCATTTGCTCCAGGGTTTGCTTATCCTTGACAGCTTGATTCAGCTTCTCGGTAATTTTCCTTAGCTCGATGAAATGTTTCGTTACTATTTTGGTAACATCATGAGGAAGTCCCAGACTGCTGATATCATCAGATTTGGCATCGTAAGCAGCACTCTCAAGCACATTAATCATAAGATTGAAGTCATACTTTTGTTCCTCTATGGAAGCAGGAACACTGGGTTTGGCCATCCTGGCAGATGCTTCAGCTTTTCCTTCAGGCTGCAGTTTTCTCTTTGCAGTAGCAGAACCCGAAGGTTTGTCAGTGAGGGGACTTGGTGCATGCCTTGGTGATTTCCTTGGAGAGGGTGAAACTTTCATCGGTGAGGGGCTGTTGGATGGCTTGTTGAGAATGTCACGTTGATCATACATGGGAATTTCATCAGCATCTTTACTGGATGACTCATCAGATGAGCTAGAAACTACCTTCTTTGATTTTCTGGAGATGGTTTTCTTTCGAGAGGCGCGAGGAGAAACTGGCTTTCTGGACTTGCTTCATTTGGATGCACGATCCTTTTTCTTCTGCACGTCTTGCTGAGTCAGCGCGACGTTTTTAGCTTTGACTTGATTTTTCTTTGTTTGCCTAGCATCATGCTTGGCTTTGGCCTTCGCCCTTTTGGCTACTTCATCGGGAAAATCCGCGATGGTTTTGAGGGATTCAGGATGAGCGTTAGAAGGCGCCGGTGGTCTGACTTTTTCATCATCTGGCCCAATGCAATTTTCAGCAATGCAGTCATTCCAAGGCGGTGTGAAGGCAAACAGGATCTGATACTTCTCGCGAATGTTTTCATAGTTGAACCATTTCTTAGCCCAATGGCGGTGAATCCTTTGCAACCGGTTATTGCATTCAGTAGTTGTTTCAACCCCAGGTGGAGTTCTATAACCATCAGGTTCAGACATCTCAGCAGTGGTATTCTTCTCTCAGCCATGACCACCCTTCTTGGGATTTCCATCAGAGAAGAGAGTCAGGGCATCAGTGACCAGTTCGTCCTCAAGCTGACTATGAGCAGAGGGAATTTCATCATCTTCTTCTTTGGATTCAGACTTGGATTTCTTCTTCGGTGTCTTGGGTGGCTTTGCTGATTTTCCTCCACTAGTCAATCTCATTCAGTCAGATCTTGGAGGATACTGAGGCAATTCTCCTTCAGAATCTATGTACTCATCCGAACTCTGTGCCATGACCAACCAGTTAAAGGAATAGATACGAGAGAAAATGTGGTAGGGTCATAAACATGCACAGAAGCAATTTTGAGCGAAAATGACTGTTTTTCGAAAGGATCATAGGAATCCATGGTATAATTAGAGAAGTTATCTTTGATAGATTTTAACCTAGCCACAGAGAGTACCAGACTAGTCAAAACTATCTAATCTATTGGATAAGTATTCATGCACCCTAGAACGAGAAGAACTAGTATGAGGGAGAATCTACAAACCGTACCAGTCATAACCTAGAGATTCCTAAAGATCTACCGCAAGGAAATAAATCAAAGGAAATGGCATCGGTAAGAACTGCCCTAAGAACAGAGATGAGGACATGAGTAGTTCCAGACCCAAGCGCCCTAACATGGCTACTTGGATCAACTACGGCAATGCGGAAAGGAAGATTACCGCACGGGCGTGATCAACTGTGATGAGACTTCACCGGAGTCGCACAGCAAGGCACCTCGCCGGAGTCGCTTTGAGCTCGGGCTCAGGAGGAGGTGGATGAGGGTTTGAGGAACAAGTGAGGAAGAAGACACCGGGAGGGGTATTTATAGCTAGCGAGAAGAACCACCTCTCTGAAATCCACACCCCTCAGAAGCGGGATGTTCCACATTCAACGGACACGATAACGATCATGGAGATCGTGGGCACGTGGGAACCATTTCCTGCGAAAAACTCGGGACGAGAGCGGGAGGCCGAAAGTTTTGAAGAAGGGCAAGAGCCAAAATAGATTAAAGTTCGAAGTCGATTTCGTTCGCGACCAAGGGCGTCGGACAAAAATTTTCTTCAGATCAAATTGCATGTTTATGATGGATAGTATAGACTGGATGAGAAAGAATAGAGGGATAAGAGGGTTCGAAACAAAACACTCAGCCAGATGATAGGAAACAAAAAAACATTAAGCTACGAGTGAGTTATTCATCGAGTGAAACACAAACACATCGAAGAGAAGACAAACTCACAAACGAAATCAAATAAAAACACGGGGCAAGGACCAACAATATAAGTCTCAGGGCTAATAATAAACGAGTAGAATCCGTGAGAGAGTTTCTGCAAGAAGGGTTAGTTCTTTTTCGCAACCCACACTTGCGTGGGCAGCGAGCATCTCTTTTGCTTAGTCTAAAAGGGACGTTCCTTCTGTAAGATCTGTAGTTCACCTGTGCATTTCGAGAGTAATCATATGAGTACGCATTGAAATTGTTTCCAGAGATATGAACATAATGATTCGAGGAGGTACGCATGTACTCCTTCTATCGAAGATTTGACCCATATCCATTCCAGGAAGTTTCAGTGACATTCTGTGAATGATAATCATTTCCTCGAGAAAAATCACTCTGCATATTCAGGTTTGCAGTGATAGATAATTTTTCAATGATGCACTTTTTCACCCAGATTTGCTTCTTGGGTGAACCAGACATGCAGTTTGTTCCAACATACCGAGCAAAAACCTTACCATTCTGTTGTTTGAAGAATTTTTAGTTTGAGTCATCAGACTCGTCAGAGACAACAGAAATGGGAGGTCATATCCTGACAGAATTGCAGGTTTGAGAGTTTTACTATTAAGAACCCAACTCGTTCGAGGATATTGCTCGGGAGTCCAATAGGTTCCATCAATGTTGAGTTTACTTTTGAAACTCAAACCTTCCTTTCGAGTGTTTTTGTAAAGTATAGACTTCTTGAGCACATTACATAGAGTTTGATGGCCTTTGAGGCTCTTTAGCATTCCTGTCTCAAGCAAGCTCTTTAATCTGCAATTTTCATCAGATACAACAGCAAATTCCTCGAAAGAGGGGTTAGAAATATCATTCATAGATGTTGCAATATTCTCAATGACAGCAGTAGATGTTTCAGCATTTGAATCAGCATTGCTACGTTCTAGGCATTTTAAGCAAGGAGGCACAAAATCATCAGGAAGCTGTTCAGATTGCTCGGCGAAGAGAGAAGCTTTTTCTTTCACAAGCACATTATGAGACTCTTTCAGTGACTCGAGTTCTCGATTCCTGTCAAGGAGTTCATCTGATAAATTCTCGTAGTCGACTGTCAGGGAATCATATCGGTTAGAAAGATACTCAATAGTTGAGGAAAAAGCATCTTGCTCTTCGATCAAATTTTGATTCTTCTCCATCTCTTTGACCAGTAATCCTTCGGTTTTCCTAAGATTGTTCTCAAGTTTCAAGCTCATCTTGTTGAGATTTTGCAATCTTAACTAGCTTAGCATATGCAATATATTCAGGAGAATATTCACTCATAGATTTTCGGTGTTTTGCTGATACCTGATCCTTAGAGGTTTTTGCCATGAGACAGAATGCGATAGGTTCATCATCACTTGAGGCATTGTCATTAGTGTTTGATTCGAGTGATTTTTTAGATGATTCACAAGCCACCAAAGCATTGCTTCTTCCTACCCTTCTATGAAGCTCTTCATCTTCTGATTCTGATCCGAATGTCTCATCATCAGAATGCAAGTTCATATCAGCACATGCTTTGTTCAGCTGAGATATTCTCTTCATATTGGATTTGATGGTTGCTCTGGCTTTCATGTCAGTGACTGATCTCGTCGAAGAAGATGAGGAAGATTCATTTTTCTTCAAGAACTTAGTGTGACAATCCATTCGAGTGAATCCATTTCCGTGAAGGTACATCCATCTGTTGCTTGGTTTTCTATCCCAGCAAGGACAGTTTGCGATGAGGTGACCGAATTGTTTGCACTTGAAGCACTTCATTTCTTTTGGCGGTAACATTCTTGAAGATTCAGGCAAGTCAAATTTATCATCATTTGTGAGACACAAATTCTGTCTTCTGAGATCACTTAGCCTTTCTGTGAGCATTTCCAGTTCCCTTGTGATGGTGTGTTGATTTTCAATATCTTCTTCTTGTGAGCTGCCATAGTGTGAGAGAATTTCCCCTTCGCTTTCCGAAGAAGATTCATGATCTGCATTTTTGATACGTCTCCAATGTATCTATAATTTATGAAGTATTCATGCCATCTTTACAACATTTTTATATAGTTTTGGTATGATTTGGATGGAACTAACCCGGACTAACGCTGATTTCAGTAGAACTACAGTGGTGTTATTTTTTGTGTAGAAATAAAAGTTCTCCAAATGCAACGAAACTTTTTGATGATTTTTTTGGAACAAAAGAGGCACTAGAAGCTTCGTGGGAGGGCAAGAAGAGCCATGAGGAGGGCACAACCCACCAGGGCACGCTTGGAGCCCAACCCATGTGCAGGTGGGTTGTGCTCACCTCAAGGCCCATCTTCGCGTGAAACCAACGCGAAAAAATCCTATAAATAGAGAAACCCCCAGAAATAACCCTAGATCAGAAGTTCCACTGCCGCAAGCCTCTGTAGCCACGAAAAACCAATCTAGACCCTGTTCTGGCACCCTGCCGGAGGGGGAAATCATCACCGGTGGCCATCTTCATCATCCCGGTGGCCACCATGATGAGGAGGGAGTAGTCCACCCTTGGGGCTGAGGGTTTGTACCAGTAGCTATGTGTTTAATCTCTCTCTCTCTCTCTCATGTTCTTGAGATGTCACGATCTTGATGTATCGTGGGCTTTGTTAATATAGTTGGATCATATGGTGTTTTCCCCTCTCTATCTTGTTGTGAATTGAGTTTTCCCTTTGAGATTTCATTCTTATCGGATTGAATACTATGTTGGATTTGAGAGCAGTTAATCTATGTCTTGCCACTCAACTCGCAGGTTCCCGAGCTGACATTGGGGTAAGCTATGCATAGGGGTTGATGCACATTTTTGTCCTTGTTTCTCCGGTAGAAATCTTGGGGCACTCTTTGAGGTTCTTTGTGTTGGATTGAGTATTATGAATCTGAAATTGTTTGATGCACATCACATAATCAACTCACGGATACTCGCGGTGACATTGCAGTATCTAGGTGACATTAGAGTTGGTTGATGTGTATCATATGGTGTTATTTTAGTACGAACTCTTGGTTAGATCGATTGGAAAGAATAGCTTGGTGTTATTTTAGTATGAACTCTAGGATAGATTGATCGGAAAGAATAGCTTTGAGGTGGTTTCGTACCCTACAAATAATTTCTTCTTATGTTCTCCGCTAGATAGGAACTTTGGAGTGATTCTTCATCGCACGTTGAGGGATGGTTATATTATCCAATTATATTAGCATTGTTGAGAGATTGCACTAGCGAAAGTACGGACCCTAGGCCTCATTTTCAAGCATTGCAATACCGTTTGTGTTCCATTTTATTAATTGCTACCTTGCTGTTTTTTTATTGTTTTATTACAAAAATCAATATCTACTTCATTACTACACTTGTATCACCATCTCTTCGCCGAACTAGTGCACCTATACAAATTTCCATTGTATTTGGTGTGTTGGGACACAAGAGACTTTTTGTTATTTGGTTGCAGGGTTGTTTGAGAGAGACCATCTGCATCCTATGCCTCCCACGGATTGATAAACCTTAGGTCATCCACTTGAGGGAAAATTGCTACTGTCCTACAAAACTCTGCGCTTGGAGGCCCAACACGAGTCTACAAGAATAAGTTGTGTAGTAGACCTCAAGCTCTTTTCTGGCGCCGTTGTCGGGGAGGTGAGTTCTTGAAGGTATATCTTTAGATCTTGCAATTGAATATTTTAGTTTCTTGTGTTATCACTAGTTTGGTTTATAAAAGAAAACTACAAAAAATGGAATTGAGGTTGCATCATATTGTTCATCTTTATAATGTCCTTCGTGAAAATGATGGAAAGGAAAATTGTGCTCAATTTATAGAGGAAGAATTCTATAAAATGTTTGACAAAAAATCTTTGAATGATGAGCATGATTGCATTGTTGTTGGTATGAACTCTTTGAATATCCATGATGCTAACGATATGCAAAGCCATAAGCTTGGGGATGCTATATTTGATGAAGATGATATTTTTAGTCCCCCAAGTTTTGATGAGAAAATTTATTATGATGATTGCATGCCTCCTATTTATGATGATTATATTGATGAAAGTGGGTTTGGAAGAGTGTCAACTCTAGGTAATGATGATCCCACTATTTTGGAGGGTGTTGAATCTTATTATAATGATAAAAGTGGATTTGGAGAGGTCATGACTTTATTTAGTGATGAATCCACTATTTTGGAAGAGGTTTCAATTGACTATGACAACAAAGTTGCTATCTATGATGATTATGGTGATGATATGTATGCTATAAAGAATAATGATAACCATGATACTTGTCATCATGATTTTAATTTTCAATCCCATGATAGTTATTTTGTTGAGTTTGCTCCCACTACTATTCATGAGAATAAATTTGCTTATGTGGAGAGTAATAAAATTTCTATGCTTGTGGATCATGAAAAGAATGCTTTATGTGATAGTTATATTGTTGATTTAATTCATGATCCTACTGAAAATTATTATGAGAGAGGAACATATGCTTCTACATATCTCAACAATATCAGGTTTCCTCTCTTTATGTTGAAAGTTTTGGTGTCATGCTTGTTTTACCTTCCTATGCTAGTTGATTCTTGCTCCCATAATTTGTTTGCTAACAAAATCCCTATTCATAGGAAGTGGGTTATACTTAAATGTGCTAGTCATATGCTTCATGATGCTCCCGTTATGTTTCAATTCTTATCTTTTATGCGAGCATCATTGAAATCATCATGCCTAGCTAAAAGGCATTAAAGAAAAGCGCTTGTTGGGAGACAACCCAACACTTTTACCTACTGTTTTTGTGTGTTCACATGATTAGGCTACTGTAGTATTCATGTTTATAGCTTTTGTTTCAATTAAGTGCCAAGTAAAGCCTTTGGGATAGTGTGGATAATAGTTGACTTGATTCTGTGCAAAAACAGAAAATTTTACGTCCCGTATAGAAATTCCTATATTTTACTGGAATGTGTAAAAATTCTGAAATTCTTACAGTTGATGGCTATAAAAACAATTTATGTTTTCCGAATTTTTCAGAATTTTTGGAGTTACATAAGTATGACTATAATTCAGATCTTTACGTACTGTTCTGTTTTTGACAGATTCTGTTTTCAATGCATAGTTTGCTTGTTTTATGGTTTCTATGGCTTATATTGCTTAATATAAGTTGTAGAAATTGTAGGGTACAGTAGTCATTGTGTGAGAACAATTATGAATCCTATCTTGACAGTACCAAAGTGAATGATTTGTCTTTATTATACTAACCCATCTCACGAAGTTCCGTTAAGTTTTGTGTGATTGAAGTTTTCAAGTTTTGGGTGATCGATATGAGGAGAATAAGGAGTTACAAGATCCTAAGCTTGGGGATGCCCAAGGCACATCAAGGTAATATTCAAGGAGGATCCAAGCAACTAAGCTTGGGGATGCCCCGGAAGGCATCCCCTCTTTCGTCTCCAACATTATCGGTATCCTTACTTGGGGCTATATTTTTATTCGTCACATGATATGTGTTTTTCTTGGAGCATCATTTTATTTTACTAGGATTTGCTTACTGTTATTTAGAATAATGTTTTGTATCTTTTAGTTCAATAAAAATGTCAAGCATAGCCTTTATCATGCTTATTTTGCAAGTCTATATGTGGCTGTTCAAAAACAGAAAGTTGCACGCTAGTGCATGAATTCTTGAGAAAAGTAATAACGTGATAAAATGTTGATTTAAAAAAAATAAGATCTGATAAATTTTCTACAGTGTGGTAAATTTTCAGAATTTTTGGAGTTAGGTAAGTGTGAGTAAAATTGCTGTCTTTACAGACTGTCCTGTTTAGACAGATTGCTGTTATGTTTGCATTGTTTGCATATGTTTGCTTGTTTGATGATTCTATTTGAGATAGGAGTATTAAATATGCAGAGGCATTTAGTATGAAATGTTAAATAATAATTTTAGTGATTTTCTACAGTAGAGAATGATAAGGTGTTGCATTGATTTATACTAACGTATCTCACGAGTTCTTGTTGAGTTTTGTGTGGATGAAGTTTTTAAGATTTAGGGAAACCGTAATATAAAAGGAATTAAGGAGACACAAAAGCTCAAGCTTGGGGATGCCCAAGGCATCCCAAGATAATATTTCATGAAGTCTCACGCATCTAAGCTTGGGGATGCCCCGGTAGGCATCCCACCTTTCTTCATCAACATTTATCGGTTAGCCTCGGTTGAGCCTAAGTTTTTGCTTCTTCACCTGATGTGTGCTATTCTTAGAATTTCATGTTATTTTGTTTTGCTTGCTGTTTTAATAAAATAATTAGATCTAAAAGTTTTCTAAATAAGAGAGAGTCCTCAAATAGCTACCCATTTACTAAACTACTCGCTTGATCTTCACTTATATCTTTTTGGAGTAGTGTGTCGAACACTCTCATGCTCCACTTATATTATTTTGAGAGTTGATAATAGTGATGACAATTTGCACAAGCTATGAAATTGGTACCAAAGTGATGGATGTTCAAGAAGGATATAATAAAAACTTTCATGTAGATCATTGGATATGATAAGTTTGATTCCTTGCAATAGTTTTGCGATATGGAGATAATAATATGTGAGTCATGTTGGTGAGCAATTATGCTTTAGTAAGAATATTGGTGTTAAGGTTTATGATTCCCTATGCAAGCACGAAAGTAAATAGTTATGCAATGAAATTACATCCTACTTGTGGTGCATTATTCAGTGTTAGTTATGTTTAATGATCGTTTTCGTTTCTTGGTTGGTCGCTTCTCAATCTATTTGCTAGCCTTCATTTGTACTAAAGAGGAATACTGCTTGTGCATCCAAACTCCTTAAACCAAGTTGTGTAAAATGAGTCCACCATACCTACCTATATGCGGTATTTCCGTGCCGTTCCAAGTAAATTTGTATGTGCCAACTCTAATTTTCAAAATAAATTTCCTTTTTGTGTGCCCGTACCGCTCATGAAGCGACAGGGGGTGGCCAATAATTTCCATGCTAGACGCGTTATTCTCAAGATGAGTGTTTATTCACTTGTCATTGCACGAGAGTGTGGCAAAGGTAATAGGGATGCCCAGTCCCGAAATGCAAAAAAAAATATTTATGTTGTTCAATAATAAATTCCTTGGAAAGTGTTGGTATGGAAGGCACCCGTGGATACGGCTAGACATGGATTGTGAAAGAATGGTGGAAAAAGGAATAAACTTTATTTTTTGTTTGGGAACCGCCTATGATGTATCTAGCATGGAAAGTGTTGGGAATTCTCAGTCGTTTTCATTGACGGGAAAAAGTATGCCTCCCAAAATATATTTTATCTCTCAATTTAAGCTTTGAGCTCTGGCACCTCTACAAATCTCTGCTTCCCTCTGCGAAGGGCTTATCTATTTACTTTATGCAATTTTTATTTTTATTTGAGTCTCCATCTTCTCTTATAAAGCACCAACTAGGGAGCACTAAGGTCATACTTGTGCATTGGATGTAGCTAATATTCGAGTATGTTTCATGAATGGATCAATGATTGAGCATAATGAGCTAGGGATAGCTTTCTTTAGTGTTGATATTTTGAAAGACATGGTTGCTTGTTGATATGCTTTAGTATTGATGTCTTCATGACAAATTATAGACTATTGCTTTGAATGATTCAAGTCCAAATGTCCATGCTACAAAATAAAGGGTATATGATGAATATGATAGGTAGCATCCACAACAAAAATTCCGTTTTCAATTGCTACTTTATCATGATGAGTTTTATGAGAAATATTTGCTGTTATGATGCTACGAAAAGTGATTGAAATTATCATTGATCAAACTTATGCACTTTGCTAGCATTCACACTTCATAAATTATTTCTTTTATCATTTACCTACTCGAGGACGAGTAGGAATTAAGCTTGGGGATGCTGATACGTCTCCAACGTATCTATAATTTATGAAGTATTCATGCCATGTTTACAACAATTTTATATGGTTTTGGTATGATTTGGATGGAACTAACCCGAACTAATGCTGTTTTCAGCAGAACTACCGTGGAGTTATTTTTTGTGCAGAAATAAAGGTTCTCCAAATGCAACGAAAATTTTTGATGATTTTTTTTAACAAAAGAGGCACTAGAAGCTTCGTGGGAGAGCCAGAAGAGCCATGAGGAGGGCACAACCCACCAGGGCATGCCTGGAGCCCAAATCCCGAGCATCATCAAAGTTTTGCACCATGTCTTCCAACCCGGTACCATGCTCGTCGGTGCGACGACGAATCACCTCAGCTCTGGCACGTTGGGCAGACTCACCATGAAATGTACACACCGTATAACCGGGCGTAAAACCACTCTTCTACATGTGTTTGCCCATTTCATCCTCTGTCCTCTTTTCCCAATTGTTGCACCGGACACAGGGGCTCCAGTTTTTCCTCTGGCCATTTGCAAATGCGGCTTTCACAAACCCCTTGGTTTTTGTTAACCATTCATTGGTAATCTCTTTCTGACTAGTGCGACCGGTGTACATCCACGCACGATCACTCATCTTGCTTAGCTACTGGACAGACAAGAAATATATATAATTCAACATGTATATTCATCAGTTAATCTAGCTTGTCAATTTTATTACGTCCATGCAACCTACACTCTAATAGGTAAAGATAGGTCCTAATCCCACCCGAGTATGTGTAGATTGAGTACGTTCTCCATGCTCTACCCCATTCCGAGACAAAATTTCAGCAGCACCTCCCCGCTGTTCTCCTGATACACATCTCGGCAAAAAGCCGAGAGAATGTGCATCCGGAGAACAACAGGGAGGTGCTGACGAAATTTTTCTCGGAATGGGGTAGAACATGGAGAACGTACCCAATCTACACATACTCGTGCTGTCCATGGAAATCGCTGGACAATCCGAATGAGTTACGGTGATAAATATGCAACTGAATGCATATTTATCGATGCAACCCTTTCGGATGGGAGACGCATATTGGTTACGTGACTTAACATGAAAATGAAATCTACTAACATGATTAAAAGAGCATAGGAGGTGAAGGTGGATTCGTAGCTCACCCTCGGCTATAGAGGAAGTAGTCGAACAACGGCGGGATCATGGACAAAAAACTTCGACCAATGATGACTCCAAGGAGATGAAATAGCACAAAGCCTGCAAATTTTATCGATCGAGTCAAGAAAATTTAGGACATCACATCACATAAAGCATCGACACTTCAAACTATGAAAAAAACTTTGACCCCTCGGCGATCCTCAACCCTCGACACCTCGACCCTCGACCCTCGACCTTCTTTTCCTTCTTTTCTTTCTTTTTCTACTTCTTTTTTTCATCTTCTTCTTCCTTCTTTTTCATCTTCATCTTCTTCTACTTCTTCTTCTCCTCCCCCTTTTCTTCTTCTTCTTCTTCTTCTTCTTCTTCTTCTTCTTCTTCTTCTTCTTCTTCTTCTCTCCTCCTCCTCCTCCTCCTCCTCCTCTTCTTCTTCTTCTTCTTCTTCTTCTTCTTCTTCTTCTTCTTCTTCTTCTTCTTCTTCTTCTTCTTCTTCTTCTTCTTCTTCTCTTCTCCTCCCCCTTTTCTTCTTCTCCTCTTCTTCTTCTTCTTCTTATTCTTCTTCTTTTCTTCTCGTAATAATTTTTTTCTAGAACTAACCTAACTAACACACTAGTAACTAACCTAATTACTAACCTTACTAACCCTAGTAACTAACCTAACTAACAGTAGAAAAAAAGAGGGGAGAGGCTCACCGGAGCTCACCGGCGTGGGGCGGCGGGGCACGGGGGCGGTGAGAAGGTGGGCAGTGGGTCGGCGAGGCAGCGGGGCGGCGAGGCCGCGGGTGGGGCAGCGAGGCTGCGGGTGGGGCGGCGGTAAGGGCGGCGAGGTCCGCGGGGCGGCGGCGAGGCCCGCGGGGCAGCGGGGCGGCGGCGAGGGTTGCGAGGCCGCGGGGCGGCAGGGCGGCGCCGAGGGCGGTGGGGGTCAGGGGCGGCGGCGGCGGCGGTGGCAGTTGGGGTCGGGGTCGCGGTGAGGGAGAGAGTGGGAGGTGGGGTGGTCCGCTAGCGCCGTTAGGTAGCTTTTTCTTTGCCGTCCGCCAGCGGACGGTAATGAGGTGCGTCTGGTGGGCCGTTAGGGTTTAGGCCTCCACTGGACCCCACCCACCTCTTTGCCGTCCACTGGCGGACAGCAAAGAAATGGCTGATGGCAACCAGGCTCTTTGCCGTCAGCCATGTCTTTGCCGTCCGTTTTTTAGAAGCTGATGGCAAAGACCTTCTTTGTCGTCCGCAAGCTGATGGCAAAGAACCGACAGACGGCAAATTCTCTGATTCCAGTAGTGTAATGCATAATAAAAACTAGGTACATAAAAGTATGATCAAATTATGAACTTGCCTTGCTGACGATTGTTAAACTCTAAAGATTGGTAGTATTCCGCCTCGCACTCCGCACAATCTAGGGTAATCAAACAATAACATACATAAGCAAACAAACAAAGATCCAAAAAGAAAACGAAGAAAACACTTGTGAAAAACTCCGAAACAACCAAATTAAGCTTCTGGACAGTAGCATATTTTTAATAGTAGTAAAATTATGTTATCTAGATCTTAACAGAAAGTAGACATCACGAGCTTCGATTTGCAAAGAGAATCAATTAAATCGGAGTTATAAAACTCAAGTTATGGCCTAACGAAGTTCAAATTTGAATCTGATCTAATTCAAATTTTAAAATTTTAAAAAGTTGATCTTATAAGTTCTCTGGATAGTTGAGATCATGATGAAGAATTTGGCGTTTGTTTCACCGAATTTGGACAAATGATTGAAAAGTTGTGAGGGTTTGAAAAACAGTAACAAATATGCAAATTTTCTATTTAAAACAAAATCACTCACACATGGCGCGATACTACTGGCTGAAAATCATTTGTTGTGTGGCCTAAGCGGCGGATTGCCGAACCTTAATGTTTTCAGAAAATTAGTGGCTAAAAGAAAAACCGGGGCCATTCGGTTTACATAAACCGGAGAAAACCATAATTAACCGAACCGTTCTAAATAGAAAAAAAGTAACCGATCTGGATCTAATCTACGCCATCCATTGTGGATCAAACGGGCTGGGTCATACCACGACGACGGAATGAAGACGACGGCAAGGGGCGGCTCATGTCCGAGGGTGGCGGCGGTTCCGTCGGTCGTCGATGGCGGTGGTGGGGTCGAGGCGATGCAGCGGGGTGTCGCGGTCTCGGGGTGGTGTCGAAGGGGCTTGGGGATGCCGGATGGCGGCGGGGCGAAGCTGCAAAGCTCCAGTGAGCTGCGAGCTCCGGCGACAGGCAAGGGAGCTCGGCAACGTCTGTAGATGAAGATAAGGAGCACAATCATGTAAAAATGATGATCAAGGCCAAGGGAAACCGAGAGGATGAAATAAGAGGCTCGGGAAGTCCTACTGCGACAATATCGACGGTGGATGACTTCAGCTCTGGCGACATCGACTTTGTGAGGGAGAGCTCTGTGGATGGTTTTGGCGAGTTTTTGGAGGGGATCGAGAGAAGAGTTCTCGGAGTATATATAGGACAACATCTTGAGCAAGGGGTCAAGTCGGAGATGGGATTCCAGAGTTCAAACGAACTCGGGGGCGATGGCATGCGCGGCTCAGGCTCCTGTTTGCTTGCGGGAGGAGGAAGAAGGCGCGGGCCCTATGCGTTAGTGGGAGAGGGGAGGCGGGCATCCAGTCCGTAGCCTGTTCGGCGCGGGATGCACGACGATGGCCCGAAAGGCCGTGCTAGGTCGGTCAGTGGCTGGCTGGCTGGCGCCGGCCTGGAGCGGCTAAGTTTCCTTTTTTATAAAAACAGAAACTGTTTTAGGACTAAAACAAATCCAATTAAAGCACAAAAAACATAATTAATTTCTAAAATCGTTTATAAAATTATAGAATAATATGAACTATTTTCTAGACATAAAAAAATATTTCAAAAAATATATTTTGCAAAAAGAGTTTATTTTAGTATTAAAAATAATTTCTCACAAACTTAACAATAGAAATTATCATTTAAATACTTCCAACTCAAGTATTTGAAGATGTCGTGCTATCTTCTCTCTCACTATTTTCTTGAGTGGAAAAATTATTCGAATACGGCCAAAATAAAATCCAAAATGCAAAAGTGACATGATATGCATATGAGGAATAGTAAAACATCCAAATTGAAAATTGGGATGTTACAAGCCCAAGGGCTAGATTGTTTTTACACCTAGGTCTTCAAGATCTATAGTCTGGTGAGACCGTGGCCCGGAAGGCGGACGACGACATCTATGAGGTAACCGGTCCCTGGGTCAAGATCGATTTTCGACCGCCACTCAGGTCGTTGCCAGCAAGGCACGTCGTCAAACTCCAGCAGCCCTAGGTCATCGAGGTCGTGGCAACGGTCCGTGGCGTAGAACCACCCCTGTTTCCATGACTCCACCTCTGGGGCCAGCGCCAAATCAAAGTAGCTGGAGTCCTCGCCAGGCTGCAGGATGGCTCCACCACATGAGGGTATCTTCCTGTCCTTGAGGTGAGGAATCAGTAAGCACTCACAAAAGGACACAAATTTGGCAAGGTGCAGGATGCTGCTCGGGGTCAGATGATACGGCTAGCATATCCCTGGTGAACAAGTTGAGCAGGAACCGGAGCCCACGCTGGATAAACACTACATGCACCACCTGGTTCCAGCGCAATGGCTGAGGGACTTGTCCCTTGATTGAGGCACCATCTAGCCTATCTCGGTGAACTCCGCAAGAAGCCCCATAGTCACCAGCCGCTCCAATTGAGACCACGAAATGAAAGAGCGCTGCCAATTGTTGGCCCACCCATGCGGATAAGGAAGGCACAACAACACGACCCCAGGCGGGACGCCTTGGCCGGAAGAGGAAGGAGCAGAAGCCATGACTCTCCTGCAAAGGGAGGTGCAGGCACTGAGAAGAGCTGATGGGATGCGCGACGGTGGAGAAGAAGGCTAGGCAGGGCTCGATGTGGCCATTCGGCCGTCGTACTTAAAAAGAGGATGGCGTACGAACCATATCGAGACGGTGCCCATTGTGCTGGTGGGCCGGCCCACTGAATTAGTTCGGCCTTGTCGCCCAAAGAAGAGTCAGCAACGTCGCCAGCAAGAAGAAGGAAAGGACCACCCTACGACAGCTCAAGAGGCCGAAAGCACGAAGAGAGGAGCCCGACGGAGATCTTGAAGCCTGGACGCTCACAACCTCCGCCACGCTCGGGGGCTACTGATGGGGTCCCAGACCCGGGGTGCCTAACGTAAAGGAGCCCGACCTCGCCCTCAACCAGGGCCCACGAGGCCCAAAGAGAATCCTGGAACCCTAGGAAGGAGAGGGTGATGAACGTGTACCCCAAGGTAGAAGGCGGCGACCATATCTATCTGATCTCTTCTCTGTGTAAACCCAAGACATCTCCAATCTATATAAACACTACTGCAGGAATGCCTAGTAGTGGCGGGCACCAAATGGCTAGCAGTGGAGGGCCAGGCTCCCAGGGGCGCCCGGCACTGACCTTCGGCCACTGCTATGATGCCATCAGTGGCGGGCGGGTGCCTGCCACTATTAGAGTCCACCAGTGGCGGGCAGTGCTACTTGCCCGCCATTGGTTTATGTTATTAGTTGTGGCGGGCCGTACCTGTCGCCCGCCACAGCTACGTCCCTCCAGCCATTCCAGCACCCGATACAAATAACCACATTACAGCATACAACTAACCACATTACATCATACGACTAACGTAAGCGATCATACACATTACATTTAACATAGCAATAATCTAAAGTTCATACAAATAGATGTACGCATTAGTGTACAACAACTCATGTCGCATCATTAGTACAACAACACATACATACAAGACCTCATGATGACAACAATACCATAATGACAATGAGCTGGATAAAGATAAAAAAATTCTTTACTTGTCCACTTGTCCACACGGTGTTGCATACTTCATAGTTGATTTTCTCTTTGAGGACGTAATTGACATAATGATCCTCAACTTCTCTGTGGACGTAGTTAGCATAATGATCCTCAACTTCTTTTTTAGCATTATATCCTTTGTAGCAGCTATTTCTATAACTGTCCACTTGCTCCTTGCATATATCCCATGAATCATAAATTCCAGGATTCCTCCCGGTGTAGACCACATACCAGTTCCACTTCATCTATGTAAATAAATAAAGAAGAAAACAAGTCAATTTCATAGTTACCCAATCACATAGAGCAAAGTCACATCATAATCTTCATAGCATTATAAACGATACAAATCACCACGTTGCACAGTTCATTAGTAGTTCGAAAGCAAAAGTTTAGCTCCATCATTCGCATCCATCATATAGATCACATGAAAGCAGTGCACTAGTTGTTCAGCTCCATCATGAGCTATCCTCGCTTTCCGTCATCTTTGTGATCTCATCTTGGGTGGTCCTCGCAGCTTCGACGGCTGCTCGCGCACTCTCCACAGCTGCTTGCGCACTCTTAGCGGATGCTCTAGCGCTCTCGGAATATGCCCGAGCGCTCTCGGTGGCTGCTCGAGCACACTCGACATAGGCGAGCATGATCTCGGTGTACTGAGCCACCCTCATGACGATGTCTACGGCAGTAGGAATCCCGTCTATGGCTGTAGGAGTCCTAATGAGGAGTCTTGGCTTCTTCATCTAAATCGCATTAAACAATTTGTCATTTAGATATAACATTTAGAAAGAAAAAACGGCATGACCTTTGATAGAATTTGGACATATTGAGTGCTAGAAATTAAGCGAAACGGAACTTAATCCACGCTTCGCAAAAACATTGCCACTCACTATGAATACACCTGCATCTATATGTAGTACTTTTGGTATAGCACACGCAATCAATTTTAAGACATTCACTTATGAAGATTCAATGATACATCATACAACAAATTTTAGCTACACTAATAAAATGTTGCACTGGATTTTTATCCATATGTTGTACATTTTAACTGCACTAATAAAGAGAGAGAAACCCATACCACAAGTAACCATTAACAGAGAGGAGGGAGGTGTGCTTACGGGGCCGGAGTCAGAAGGGTGGTTGTACGAGGCGGAGGCCGATGACAGAGGCATCAGCGGACGGCGAGTTCGACGAAGACGAGCATGACGTTGGATGCGGAGGAAAACACGGGTGACGGTCACGGGGAAGTAGTTCGTGGTAGCGTTGCATGGTGATGCCGATGAACTTTGAGGCGGGGACGGACGGCGCGAGCGACGGGGAAGATTGGCTCCTCGACGCCGTTCGAGGCAGCGGACCGCGACCTCGCTGGTGGCGACGAACGACGCCACAACGTTGGTGGCGGTGAGAGAGGAGGGGTGAAAGGGTTTGTGTGTAGAATGAGATTCAAGTGGCCCGGGGGGTAGGTAATGTGTCGGAGAGCAGTGACGGGCGCGAGGAGTAGCCCTCCACCCAAGTATAAGCGTGGGAGGTGGCAACGTGACCAAATATAGCTGTGGCGGGCGACTGCTAGAACCTGCCATCCGCGGTCTGAAATTATTTGAAAACGGTTGGCGCCTGGCTGCCCAAATATAGCTGTGGTAGGCGGTTAAAGCTGCCCGCCACATATGTGCGAGCGAGCTGTGGCAGGCACCGGATTTCACCCGCCATAGTAGCTTGCCAGTCTGGAAGAAATTAGAAAATGCAGAGCTGTGGCGGGTAACCTTCGTCGCCCGCCACAGCTACTCGCCTAGCAGTGGTGAGCGTGCTTTAGGACTCGCCACTGCTTTCTTTCAAAATTAACTGTGGCGGGTGCCACGCCCGCCCATCACTATTTGGGGTTCACCTATAAGCCAGTAGTGAAAGGGAGGTCTAGAGCCCTCATTAGAGATCCAATCTGGAACTCAACTGTTGATAGACATCTCAAACACCATTGTAATCCCCTGCATGAGGTATTCCCTCATCATGAATACCAAGACAGAGCAGAACGTAGGGTATTACTCTTCGGAGCCCGAACCTGGGTAAACTGTGTCTGCAGACTCTGGTCCGGTACTTCTGGTCTCGTCATGAACCCTACTGTGGGATCTGATGGGAATTCGCTCCGTCACCAATCCAAACCAAAACATTACGTCGAACATGGTATCAGAGCAATATCTACATCTCGCCAACTTCAGCTTTCCAAAGTTCTCCATGTTTTGTCTGACACTTGTAACCTTTTATCTGTTCATAGACTTACTTATGAAAATAATGTTGTCCTTGAATTTCACCCATTCTATTTTTTTGTCAAGGATGGAGCAACATAGGACGCCCAACTAAGAGGTTGCTATCGCGGTGGGATATACTCTCTTGATGTGCCTCGCATGTCTTATGTCTTCAGTGGTGTCCGTGTCTCGTCGTCTCAGTGGCATTCCCGCTTTGGTCACCCGACTTATCCTATCGTGCGTCATGTGGTTCATCGACATGAGTTACCCATGGTGTCTAGTAATAAAGAGATAGCAGTTTGTGACGCTTGTCAATAGGACAAAATTCACCAACTTCCTTTTTCTACTTCTAGTCGAGTTGTCAACAACCCTTTAGAAATTGTGTTTTCTAATGCAAGGGTTCCAGCCCAAACTTCTGTTAGTGTTCACAACTATTATGTCAATTTCATCAATGCTTATAGTCATTTTACATGGCTTTATCTCCTTAAGCGCGAGTCTGATGTGTTTGATATCTTTCTTCAATTTCAGTCACACGTTGAACGTATTCTCAAGCACAAAAGTATACATGTTCAGTCTGATTAGCGGGTGGGGGCGAATATCACAATCTCAGTACTTTTTTTCAAATGCTTAGAATTTCTCACCGTGTGTCTTGTCCCCATACACAGCAGCAAAACAGTGTTACTGAACGCAAACACCGTCACATCGGTGGAATCGGTCTCACCTTACTAGCACACATGTCGGTACCCTTTCGTTTTTAGAGTGATGCCTTCTTTACGGCTTGTTTATTTATTAAACGGCTTCCCACACTTGTGCTAAACATGAAAACTCACATTGAAGTTCTCTTTAATGAGGTTCCTGACTACACTTTCCTTAACGTGTTTGTTGTGCATGTTGGCCACATCTCCATCCCTGTAATAGTCATAAACTTGAGTTTTGATCAAAGAAGTGTGTCTTTCTTGGCTATAGTTCGCTTCACAAAGGTTACAAATGTTTTCATGTTCCAACAAATCGAGTGTATATCTCTCGCGATGTTATTTTTGATGAGAACTCTTCTCCTTTTTCTAATCTTCCAACACCTTTTGATAAACCACCATCACTTCATTCAAACCCTATCTCCTCGGGCCAATTTGAAGACATTGCATATTCTCCTCTTTTGTTACCTAACCGTGGTGTAGGTATTGGTTGGGCTGCTCCGCTGGAACTCCCCTGGACGAGACATATTCCTCCACGCCATCTTCACGTGGTGAGTCTGGCCACATGCATGACCCCTCACATGGTCACATTCATGGAAATGCACCAGACCCTCCCAATCCAGTCATGCTTGGTGACTTGCTCCCTTCAAGCGCAACTGCTGCCTCTGGTGCGGCTGAGCCAGAGTAACCGCGTGGGCCTTCGTTGCCCCATGCCACACCTAGGCCGCCCATGCTTGGACCTTCGACTCCCCCTGACGGTGTCCTGAACTAGGGGGTACTCACCACGTTGTCTCCCGACCAGCTGGATCGGGCTGAGGACCCCCATGGCGGTTCACTATTGGGCCAGTTCGGACAGCGGATGACATATATGAGGAAGATTCCACAAGACTTGGTGAGCAAGACAAGGACTCCTCTCCACCGACGTATTCGACTAGGACTCTTGTTATCCTAGGCCTCTGGTACATTATATAAGCCGAGGCCAAGCTAGTCGATAGATTATTATGACATCCATCATATCATTAGGGTTTAGACCACAACTCATGATCTCAAGGTAGATCAACTCTGTACTCGATACCCCATCATCAATATAAACAAGAGCAGGACGTAGGGTTTTACCTCCATCAAGAGGGCCCGAACCTGGGTAAAACATTGTTGTAGCGACCCGACCCGAATGGATCGAATCTCTGTGTTCAAGTGTCATCCCTGGATCGGTAATGCTGACACACACAGTACTCGAAGGATTTATAACAGAGTGCAATCACACACTTATTACATCGAATGTCTCAAAAGAGAACTGATTACAA
Source organism: Thinopyrum elongatum (assembly GCA_011799875.1). Taxonomy (NCBI): domain Eukaryota; kingdom Viridiplantae; phylum Streptophyta; class Magnoliopsida; order Poales; family Poaceae; genus Thinopyrum; species Thinopyrum elongatum. Next base: position 258,996,428 of record CM022301.1, on the reverse strand, counting down.
TAAACATGGCTTAAGGCCATCTAATTAAGATAACAGCGGAAGGCTTGAAAGATAAGGTGAGTCCATCAACTCCAACGGCATAGCTGAGTGCACGACAACGACCTAGCACACCTTACTCTTCGTCTGAAAAGTCTGCAACATGATACGTTGCAGCCCGAAACGGGTCAGCACATGGAATATGCTGGCAATATAACACAGTAGAGCAATGAACGGAATAATTGCTAATACTACATGCATATTTGGCTGGTGGAAAGCTCTAGTGTTATACTGTTTTGCGAAAAGCCAATTTTTCCCTACAACAAAGGAAATTTTTTATTTAACTATCATGGTGGTTGTTGAACATTGAGAAGGTAAATCCCCCTCTCAATCCCAATTAAAAGTAATCATTAATCCCAACAAATTAATTTAGAGTGATGGGATTCAATATGATAATCCAAGAACCAGATACTCAAGATGTCCATAACCGGGGACACGGCTAATCATGACTAGTTTGTACACTCTGCAGAGGTTTGTGCACTTTTTCCCACAAGACTCGATCTCCTCCGTTGGATTTCTCGCACTACATGGTGTTTGAGAAATGGATGACCGAGACACAGTCTTTCAGAAACATTTACTCTTTACTCTGGGTAGACAGTTACACCTACTTTCCCCTACATCTGCTAGCCTACCACTGAAAGAGGTCATGTAACATACTCAACTATGCTAGAGCCCATAATAGCTTGTGGCTGCACACAGAAGTTTCTAGCATGAATAATCTTATGATCCCTTTGAGCCTGGGTGGCGGACCGTAGGAGGATCACACGGTATATCCCCGGGATCTCCTAGGACAACGCTGGTATATCCCCAGGTGCCCAAACAAGCAATCCACCCAGATGTGTATTAAAGTTGCCACCTTAAGTTGAACCATTAATTAAAATCTCACATCTGTCATGGATACACTCAAAACCCAATCCACTTCTACGAGCATAGCATGGCAACATAAGCATAGCGTGGAAGTAACTCCCAAGGGTTTGATATTAAAAAGGCAATAGGTTCTACCTCATCATCTACTTCCCAATACCCACAAGTTAATCACATCCTAATCATGCAATGTTTGAGGGTCGAAACTAATGCATAAAAACTGGGTAACGAAGAAGTATGATCAATGTGTTACTTGCCTTGCTGACGATCTGCAAATCCTAGAGACTCGTAGTAGCACGCTTCGCACTCCGGGTACTCTATCGCAAACAAACAATAGCATACATAAGCAATCAAGCGAAGATGCACGGGTAAAACCCAAATGAGAAGACCTAACCAGAAAGTTCAACTGAAGAACTCCGGTTTGCAAAAAGAATCGAATCAAACGGAGCAACGAAACTCAAACTGCGAAAGAAACAAGCTTCGATTACTAATCTGGACTAAAGTCAAATTTTACAGTAGCAAAAACTTGTTTAAGTTGGTTAAACAGAAAGAGGGCTTCGAGACGAAGATCTAGGCGCTTGAATCGCCTGATTCCGACAAACGAGCGAAAAGTTATACTAAAACGAAAATCGGATCAGAAATCGCGATCGAAAATAATCGCGGAAAATCCGAGAAAAAGAAAACTAACGAACAGGCTAACGAACGAACGTTCGCTGTCTGCGGTTAAACGGTGAAAACCGTTCGTTAAAACGAACGTACGGACGAACGTCTGCTAAATAACTAAACCGACGGAAAACCGATCTAAAAAGAATAAACCGGAATTTAAAAAAAAACCGAATCTAGATCTAGGGTTTAAACAAAACCGATCGGTTTTTCTCACGAAACCGACGGCGGCGGCGGCTACCTCCGGCGGGGCTCCGGCGGGACGGCGGGGTGCGGCGCGGCGCGGCGGGGCGGGGCGCGCGCGGGGCGGCTGGGCCGGCTGGGCTTCGGCCCAGTTCGGTCCGGCGGAGTTTTTTTTTTTAAATAATTCCGCGCAGAAAAACAAATAAAAGAAATACTAAACAGACTCCAAAATTCCCGAAATAAATTTTCCCCGTCCTCTAAAAATCTCCCGGACAAGGTAAACATTTATTTGGGACTCTAATGCAATTTTGAAAAATGCATATTATTCTAAATTCAAATAAAATGGCAATAAAAATCCAAATAAAATATTTATTTGATTTTAATATTTTTCCTCCAATATTCCATTTATTTTGGAGAAGTCATATTATCTCCTCTCATATATTTTTAATATGAAATATTTTCGGAGAGAAAAATAGTTAAACCAAATTGATCCCTGTTTCAATATTTGAGAAAATTCAAATATGAAAACGGTGAAATCCCCAACTCTCTCCGTGGGTCCTTGAGTTGCTTAGAATTTTCGAGGATCGCAAAACGAAATGCAATAAAATATGATATGCAGTGAATGATCTATGTATAACATTCCATATTAAAAATTTGGGATGTTACAAACCTACCCCCCTTAAGATGAATCTCGCCCTCGAGATTCGGGTTGGCTAGAAAACAGGTGTGGGTGGTCCTTCCGGAGGTCTTCTTCGCGCTCCCAGGTAGCTTCCTCCTCGGCATGATGACTCCACTGAACTTTGCAAAACTTGATAACTTTGTTGCGTGTAACTCGGCTGGCAAACTCGAGAATCTTGACGGGTTTCTCCTCGTAGGTTAGATCACTATCCAATTGAATTGCTTCTAGGGGCACTGTATCTCTTAGAGAAATATCAGCCATCTCCGCATGGCACTTCTTCAACTGGGAAACGTGAAACACATCATGAACTCCTGACAGTCCTCCGGGCAATTCCAACTTGTAGGCAACTTCACCCATACGTTCCAATACTCGGTATGGTCCTACAAACCTCGGGGCTAGCTTTCCTTTAACTCCAAAACGTTTCACTCCTCGTAAGGGTGATACTCGTAGATATGCTCTGTCTCCGACTTCATAGGTTACCTCCTTGCGTTTTGGGTCGGCATAACTCTTCTGTCTGGACTGGGCTACTTTCAGTCTATCTCGAATCAGCTTAACCTTCTCTTCGGATTCCTTAATCAAATCCGGTCCAAACAACTGACGGTCTCCAACTTCATCCCACATCAACGGTGTTCTGCACCTCCTTCCATACAAAGCCTCGAAAGGTGCCATCTTCAAACTGGCTTGGTAGCTGTTGTTGTATGAGAACTCCGCGTAGGGCAAATTGTCATCCCAACTAGATCCATAATCTAGCGCACAAGCTCTTAACATGTCCTCCAGGATCTGATTGACTCTCTCGGTCTGTCCATCTGTCTGCGGATGAAAAGCTGTACTAAACTCTAGCCTGGTTCCCATTGTCTGGTGTAGTTGGCGCCAAAACTTTGAAGTAAACTGGGTTCCTCTATCTGATACGATGGTCCTCGGAACTCCGTGCAGACATACGATCCTGGTCATATATATCTTGGCCAACTTCGCACTCGTATATGTGGTTTTCACTGGGATAAAGTGAGCTACTTTGGTCAACCGATCCACTACTACCCAGATAGAATCATATCCTGATCGGGTCCTGGGTAATCCGGTGATGAAATCCATGCCAAGCTTATCCCACTTCCATTCGGGTATTGGCATAGGCTGTAGCAATCCTGCGGGCTTCTGATGCTCTGCCTTCACTCTCTCACATACATCACATACGGCTACATACTCAGCAATATCCCTCTTCATACCCGTCCACCAGAAACGCTCTTTTAAGTCCAAATACATCTTGGTGTTTCTGGGGTGTATCGAGTATGGCGAGTCATGAGCCTCCTGTAGTATCAACTTCCTGATCTCGGCATTATTGGGTACATACACACGGTCCTCAAACCATAAGGTGTCATGCTCATCTTCACGAAAACCTTTGGCTTTTCCTTTGCGCATTCTATCCTTTATCTCGGCAATTTCTTTGTCCTCTTTCTGAGCTTCTCGAATCCTTCCCAATAATGTTGACTGAACTTCCATAACTGCGACAAAACCTCTAGGGACTATCCCCAAACGAAACTCCCTGAGATCTTCGGATAACCCCTTTGGTAAACCTCCGCTTTTGAGGGTATTGACATAACTCTTCCGGCTCAAAGCGTCTGCTACGACATTGGCTTTTCCTGGATGATAATGCAACTTCATATCATAATCCTTTATAAGTTCCAACCATCTCCTCTGCCTGAGGTTCAGCTCCTTCTGAGTGAAAATATACTTCAAGCTCTTGTGATCCGTGTACACATCACAACGATTCCCAATAAGAAAAATGTCTCCAAGTCTTAAGTGCATGAACTACAGCTGCTAACTCCAAGTCATGCGTGGCATAATTCAACTCATGCGGCCGAAGCTGACGTGAGGCATATGAAACAACTCTTCCTTCCTGCATAAGTACTCCTCCCAGTCCTAAGCGAGAAGCGTCGCAATACACTTGGAAATCCTTGCGTATATCTGGCAGAATCAGAACTGGGGCTGTAACCAAACGTTTCTTCAGTTCCTGAAAACTTGCCTCACATTCATCTGTCCATTTGAACTTAGTGTCCTTCTTCAGTAACTCCGTCATAGGCTTCGCAATCTTAGAAAAATTCTCGATAAATCTCCGATAATATCCTGCAAGTCCAAGAAAACTGCGGATCTCCCCTACTGAGGTGGGTGCCAACCACTCAGTGACAGACTGAACCTTAGTGGGGTCTACTGCTATACCTTCGCCCGATATAACATGTCCAAGAAATCCAACTTCCCTCAACCAAAACTCACATTTGCTGAACTTGGCATACAACTGATGTTCCCTGAGCTTCTCGAGAACTAAACGCAGATGCTCCTTGTGCTCCTCTTCATTCTTTGAGTATACCAAGATATCATCAATGAACACCACGACAAACTTATCCAAGAACTCCATGAACACCTTGTTCATCATACTCATGAAATAGGCAGGGGCATTAGTCAATCCAAATGACATAACTGTGTACTCATATAGCCCATACCGAGTGGTGAAGGCTGTCTTAGGTATATCCTGTTCTCGGATCTTCAGCTGGTGATACCCTGATCTCAGATCGATCTTGGAGAACACTTTAGCTCCTTGCAACTGATCAAACAAATCATTAATCATTGGCAGTGGGTACTTGTTCTTAATCGTCACTTCATTCAATGCGCGATAATCAACAACCATTCTCAAGGATCCATCCTTCTTCTCAACTAAGAGCACTGGGGCTCCCCACGGTGATGAACTTCGTCGAATGTAACCTTTCTCCAATAATTCCTTGATCTGCTTCTTAATCTCCTCCAGATCATTTGCGGGCATCCGGTATGGTCTCTTTGATATTGGTCCGGTGCCTGGCAACAACTCTATCAAGAATTCAATGTCTCGATCCGGCGGCATGCCTGGTAACTCCTCTGGAAATACATCCGAGTAATCTTTCACAATAGGCACCTCCTCCTGAACAACTCCCGTGAGAGAATTTACTTGGCTCCTTCTAGGCACATGCCTAGATACATACTTGATCCTTTTTCCCTCCGGGGTGGTAAGCGAAATCGACTTACTCGCACAATCGATGCTTCCTCCATACATCGATAGCCAATCCATGCCTAGTATCACATCCAATCCTTGTGACTTCAAAACTATCAGGTCTGAGGGGAAAACATGACTTCCAATGATCAATGGCATCTGAAAACATCCTTGTCTTGCCATATACTCCGCACCGGGTGATCTTACTAACATGGGTGTCCTAAGTACCTTAGTGGGCAACTTATACTTATCCACGAATCCCCTTGATATGTATGAATGCGATGCACCAGTATCGAAAAGAACAATTGCAGTAAAAGACTTAACCAAAAACTTACCAATAACTGCATCAGGCTGCTCCTCAACCTCCTCCACGTTCACGTGGTTCACTTGTCCTCGGTTGAATGGATTGGGCTTCTTCCCAGCGCTTCCATTACCATTGCCGTTCTTCAATTCTGGACATTCGTTGGCATAATGCCAGCCTTCCCGCACTTGAAACAGGTAACGTGGCTTTGATCCTTCTTGGCGGGTGTGGCTGGGTTAGAGCGGTTCTGATTACTGCCTGCTCCATGTCCATTTCCATTCTTGTGGCCATTATGGTTGTGTGAACTTCCTCCATTGTGGTTATGACCTCCATGGTTATGAACAAGTCCTCCCGAGTTCGGGGTGAACCGGGGCTTCTGCTGAGCTCCTGAGTTGAACTTCCCTTGTCCATACTTCCTCTTGCGGCTATCAATCTGCTGCTGCTTCCCTTCAATCATAAGAGCTTTGTCTACCAACTCCTGGTAGTTGTTGAATGTTGCCACCATCAACTGCATACTCAGCTCATCATTCAACCCTTCCATAAACTTCTCCTGCTTCGCGGCGTCAGTGGCCACATCATCCGGGGCATAGCGAGCTAATTTACTGAACTCATCCACGTACTGCCCCACGGTACGGTTTCCCTGGCGTAAGTTGCGAAACTCACGCTTCTTCATGCTCATAGCTCCTGCTGAGACATGTGCCGTGCGGAAAGCTTGCTGAAACTGATCCCAAGTGACATTGGCTATAGCGAATGTGGCTGTGTAATTCTCCCACCATGAGGCTGCGGGTCCATCCAATTGATGTGCGGCAAAACGCACCTTCTCAGCGTCTGTGCATCCTGCGGTGGTCAACTCCCTTCCAATCCTGCGTAGCCAGTCATCCGCAACTATTGGCTCGGTGCTACTGGAAAACACCGGTGGCTGCAACCTCAGAAAACGGGCTAAGTTGTCAACTGGTGGTGGTGGCGGTGGGTTGTTGTTGTTGTTCTCTTGGTTCTGAACTAGTAGCTGCATCAGGGTATTCTGCTGTTGAATCAACTGAGTGAGCTCCGGTGGGAAAACAAATCCGGTGTCGCGTCTCGGAGGCATCTGATGGGTTTAGAGGGAAGAGATTAGAATAGAGCAAGGTCTAGTGAGAAAGCACTACCCATATGCACATGAGACAAACACATTCATAACACACCACTCAATTCAAGCAAGAGCATACAATCTATCTAACTACCGTTACAAAAGTGCTCGGACTATTACTATTTACATGGGGAAAATGCTAAGGATAATATGGTGGTCATCTAGAAATTTTGATCGGTGGAAGACTCCATGATATCCGCTCCAGCTTTGTCTTCATAATCATCATCACTACTGTCGGGGTCAGATTCGGTGTCGTCGATGATGAGGTAGTCTTCAGATCGAATTTCCTCAGGTTCGTCGTCTTCTTCTCCGGGCGCGGGGTCTCCCATGAATACTCCTAGCTTCCTTGTCAGGTCGTCATTCTTTTCCACTAGTATTGCGATTTCCTCCTCGTATCCATCGCGTGTAGACTTGAGTTCCTCTTCTAGTACAGTGGCGGTGTAGGTCCCGGTGAAGCTTGGTATTCCGATGTTCAGGTACCTAGTGACTTCCTTCAAGTGTCGTCCAAAAGGTGTGCCTTCATCCGGTTGTGTAAACTTGTTCCTTGAGTCTGCCATCCTAGAGAATAGAAGATGGAGAGAAGTCAGAAATGAGTAGAGAAGAGTGACCTATGGCTTTTCTTAGTGGTCGTGTCCTACAGTCAGCGTGTGCTCTGATACCATCTCTGTAGCGACCCGACCCGAATGGATCGAATCTCTGTGTTCAAGTGTCATCCCTGGATCGGTAATGCTGACACACACAGTACTCGAAGGATTTATAACAGAGTGCAATCACACACTTATTACATCGAATGTCTCAAAAGAGAACTGATTACAATAAACATGGCTTAAGGCCATCTAATTAAGATAACAGCGGAAGGCTTGGAAGATAAGGTGAGTCCATCAACTCCAACGGCATAGCTGAGTGCACGACAACGACCTAGCACACCTTACTCTTCGTCTGAAAAGTCTGCAACATGATACGTTGCAGCCCGAAACGGGTCAGCACATGGAATATGCTGGCAATATAACACAGTAGAGCAATGAACGGAATAATTGCTAATACTACATGCATATTTGGCTGGTGGAAAGCTCTAGTGTTATACTGTTTTGCGAAAAGCCAATTTTTCCCTACAACAAAGGAAATTTTTTATTTAACTATCATGGTGGTTGTTGAACATTGAGAAGGTAAATCCCCCTCTCAATCCCAAATAAAAGTAATCATTAATCCCAACAAATTAATTTAGAGTGATGGGATTCAATATGATAATCCAAGAACCAGATACTCAAGATGTCCATAACCGGGGACACGGCTAATCATGACTAGTTTGTACACTCTGCAGAGGTTTGTGCACTTTTTCCCACAAGACTCGATCTCCTCCGTTGGATTTCTCGCACTACATGGTGTTTGAGAAACGGATGACCGAGACACAGTCTTTCAGAAACATTTACTCTTTACTCTGGGTAGACAGTTACACCTACTTTCCCCTACATCTGCTAGCCTACCACTGAAAGAGGTCATGTAACATACTCAACTATGCTAGAGCCCATAATAGCTTGTGGCTGCACACGGAAGTTTCTAGCATGAATAATCTTATGATCCCTTTGAGCCTGGGTGGCGGACCGTAGGAGGATCACACGGTATATCCCCGGGATCTCCTAGGACAACGCTGGTATATCCCCAGGTGCCCAAACAAGCAATCCACCCAGATGTGTATTAAAGTTGCCACCTTAAGTTGAACCATTAATTAAAATCTCACATCTGTCATGGATACACTTAAAACCCAATCCACGTCTACGAGCATAGCATGGCAACATAAGCATAGCGTGGAAGTAACTCCCAAGGGTTTGATATTAAAAAGGCAATAGGTTCTACCTCATCATCTACTTCCCAATACCCACAAGTTAATCACATCCTAATCATGCAATGTTTGAGGGTCGAAACTAATGCATAAAAACTGGGTAACGAAGAAGTATGATCAATGTGTTACTTGCCTTGCTGACGATCTGCAAATCCTAGAGACTCGTAGTAGCACGCTTCGCACTCCGGGTACTCTATCGCAAACAAACAATAGCATACATAAGCAATCAAGCGAAGATGCACGGGTAAAACCCAAATGAGAAGACCTAACCAGAAAGTTCAACTGAAGAACTCCGGTTTGCAAAAAGAATCGAATCAAACGGAGCAACGAAACTCAAACTGCGAAAGAAACAAGCTTCGATTACTAATCTGGACTAAAGTCAAATTTTACAGTAGCAAAAACTTTTAAGTTGGTTAAACAGAAAGAGGGCTTCGAGACGAAGATCTAGGCGCTTGAATCGCCTGATTCCGACAAACGAGCGAAAAGTTATACTAAAACGAAAATCGGATCAGAAATCGCGATCGAAAATAATCGCGGAAAATCGAGAAAAAGAAAACTAACGAACAGGCTAACGAACGAACGTTCGCTGTCTGCGGTTAAACGGTGAAAACCGTTGTTAAAACGAACGTACGGACGAAAGTCCGCTAAATAACTAAAAACGACGGAAAACCGATCTAAAAGAAATAAACCGGTATTTAAAAAAAAAACCGAACCTAGATCTAGGGTTTAAACAAAAAACGATCGGTTTTTCTCACGAAAACCGACGGCGGAGGCGGCGAAGCAGGAGGGGACGGGGGCAGCGGGGAGCAAGAGAGGGGAGGGGGAGCAGGCGCGCAGGCGAGATGAGCTGAGGCGGCAGCGTCAGGCAGCGGCGAGCAGCGGCGGACGAGCGGCGGAGGCTGGGCGGCGGAGGGCAGGCGGCGCGGCGGCTCGGCGGCGCGGCGAGGGCAGGCGGCGGCGGCGGCTTGGGGCTCCAGGGGGGGCGGCTATTTAAGGGGGAGGGGGTGGCTTGGGCGAGGGGGCGACGGGGCGGAGGCGCGTCGGCGGCGGACTCCTCCGGCGGAGTCCGTCTCCGGCACGGGACGGGAAGGCGGCGCGGGGCGGCTGGGCCGGCTGGGCTTCGGCCCAGTTCGGTCCGGCGGATTTTTTTTTTAAAATAATTCCGCGCAGAAAAACAAATAAAAGAAATACTAAACGGACTCCAAAATTCCCGAAATAAATTTTCTCCGTCCTCTAAAAATCTCCCGGACAAGGTAAACATTTATTTGGGACTCTAATGCAATTTTGAAAAATGCATATTTTTTTCTAAATCCAAATAAAATTGCAATAAAAATCCAAATAAAATATTTATTTGATTTTAATATTTTTCCTCCAATATTCCATTTATTTTGGAGAAGTCATATTATCTCCTCTCATATATTTTTAATATGAAATATTTTCGGAGAGAAAAAAATAGTTAAACCAAATTGATCCCTGTTTCAATATTCGAGAAAATTCAAATATGAAAACGGTGAAATCCCCAACTCTCTCCGTGGGTCCTTGAGTTGCTTAGAATTTTCGAGGATCGCAAAACGAAATGCAATAAAATATGATATGCATGGATGACCTATGTATAACATTCCAAATTAAAAATTTGGGATGTTACAATTGTCTCCTTTGTTCCTGTTACCATTGATCCGAGAATCCACAGCTCGGGACCCCCTACCCCGAGGTCTGCCGGCTTTGACACCGACACCCGTGCTTTCATTGAGAGTTCCGCTGTGTGATCGGCGAAGGATCAATGGCTCGCCTGCAGATCAACTGCGACCACGGCATCTTCGTCGATGGCTCGACTGGTCACCTTGGCTCGACTGAGGACTGTGCCCAGCCTCCGATCATCATGTTCGGACAAGGGCCTTCGTCAATATCAACTCCGATATCTATCATGATCATGGAGGAATCATCCATGGAGCTCGGGGGCTCAACGTCATCATTGCCGTCGGGCGACCGTGCTGTTTTTTCGGACAGCGAACTTGTATCCACTGCCACCGCCTCGTCGAGCATCGCTTTGATGATTACATCAGTGGAATTATGCGGAATTGAGTCTACAACAACCCTGTAAAATTTTGTCGTGTTCCGATGGAGCAATCTCCGCCGATCTCCGATATACCGGAGCCCTATCGAATCTGGATGGGAATCCGGATGAGTTTGGAGCGTGGTGTCTAGCATCTAGCTCGGACGTCCTTTGGAAGATCCAACCGTTGATCGACTGCAGAATTCCTATATTTACCACCCCTCAAAATTTCAGCTCGATCCAACCGTTCAAACTCCGGGAAACCTCTGATGAGTGCATCGATTTTCAGATCTATTTTCTGCGCGAGAACGAATCCGACCCGAGTTCATCTTTTTTATGAACGGGATTTCGGGCATCCTTTTTTATGGAAGTTTTATATGGGCTATTGTGTTTTATTCTCAAACACATCCCACTAATTTTAAAGCCTTTTCCAATATAATCATGACCATCGTGCCGATGTCAAACCAGCCCGACAACGTTGCTGCACGGCTGCCGACCTACGCCAGACTGGTCGTCGCTTCATCGAGCCGAGCCCAACCTTATCAGATCATCATCTCGGCAAGCCGAACAAGAGTTCGGCATCGTGAAGGCTAAATCATCACCAACATCGTCGCCACACGCATTACACGGAGCAGGCACACCGGCATCGCCGTACGATCACTTCATCAGGCCAGCATCGACCGTGTCACAAGATCCGACCTGCGTCGGCATCGCCACACTATTGCTTCTTCAAGCCTATGTCCACCACGCCGACCTGCTTCGACAACTCGGCGGGTATGGGGATTGCAACGTCAACTTACCGACCCGCTCCGTCACCTCGGCTAGACCGGGGGCTTCGTCATCAACCTACTTCGGGGACTTCGGCGTCACCAGCCGACCAGCTTTGTCACGTTAGCTGGTCCGGGGGCTTCGCCTCGCCACATCGACCGTGCTGCGTCATTACTTCGTCAAGCCGAACTCCTCGCTCGGTCACCTCGGGCTTGGGGGCTGGGATCTCGGCCAGGCCAAGGACTACGTCTTCGTCCCGCCACAAGCCCGGACCCGTCAGCAATACCGAACACACTAACCAGCTAAGTCGCTTTCATGCTCAAATTTCCTCAATTCATAATTTTTTCGGTTAGATGAAGCATTATATTTATGTTAAAATTTATTTGTTAAAAGCATTGTTTGTTAAAAACACTTCTTGTCCTAAGTTAACTGGGGGCTCTTAAATTTTATATGAGCCGTTTTATAATAAGTGTTTTCTTCTAAGTCATTGCAAAGTCTTTTTCTACCTCTCCTTTTTCGACTCGAGTGTATTGTCAATAGCCGGATAGTCTGGCTTCTCTCTAAAGCCGCTTGAGTTTAGTTCGCTAACTGGCCTTGGAGAAGCACTCTGCCTTCGGGATAAGGAGGTTGAAGCCGAAGGCTGGCCTACTTGAAGCTTAGAGACCGGATGTGTCATGTTAAAGCACGACAGAAGAACAAAAAAAATTTAAGACCAATTTCGGATTGGCACAAAAAACTTGTTTTAGTTCGGACGTAAGGTTTTTACTAAAGTTTTTTGGTTTTCCATGCTTATGTCACTTTTAACCTATTTGTGTGTTTCCAGCATAAGTCTCACAGTACGATGCCGGGCACCTTTAAAGCTTCAGCAATATCAATGCGGATTATGACTAGAGCCGAACCCACCAAAAGCCAAGGTACTCCATGGACTCCTCAGCAAAACATTCTCGGATATTGCATTATATGCATCAGTTTCGAATTATGTCTTCGGTCAATAGTTGGGTTGCCGGGCTCCCGTGCTTGCCTCCTATGTTCTGCTTTGTTCGGCTAGGTGTGCAAAGGGAGAAAAATTGCGATTGTGCTTCCAACTCAAATGGTTAAGCGCCTCAGTGGAGAAAGCCGAAAACTGACTGTCACAATGGGCGTAAACTGGTCAGCGATCCGATGACGGTGTCAAACTATAGATCGATAGCGATTACCCCGTGTTAAATGATGGGCCTTTCATAACATTGGCCGAAATGTTAATGGCTAGACTTCGGTCAGTGCCGAACACTAACTGGGGGCTAGTAACTGGCCTCCCAACTTTAAGCTCCTATGACTAAGTGAAAGTTATAAAGCCTAGATATCTGATTGCCTTGTTTCCGCTAACACAACCGCCTCCGGGCACCAAGACGTCGGCTAAGGGTTGTCTTGTTAGTACGAAAACACCCTGCATAGCATCTACAAAGGGGTAGAAGCCGATGATGGGCCACTTTCAGATTATAAACGGTCGCAACGGAGTCAAAATAAAAATATATATCATCAGCGTTTGTATTCACTATACGAGCGCTGCCTTCCGTAATTATCATTATAAAGCCATAAATATGCATCAATTTGGCTTAAGATTTTGGCCAAGCTGGGTTGCCTGGCTCCTGTGCTTACCCCTATGTTCCCGATTGTTCGGCTAGGCGGTAAAGGGGGCACCTCTGTGATTGTTACTACCGGGTCATCCGGGTTAGTACCTTAGACTGGGTGAAGCCGAAAGCTAGCCATCTTAAATGATATAATTGGTCGGCAACATCGGAAGTGAAAATTTCGGTTCATTAGACCATAGAGTTCGGGAACTTTCCCCAAACTAAATTCTCAATATTTTCCTCCCACATTGACCGGAGGTGAGGTTTCATGATCATGGTCAGCATGTTAACCCAAAGAAAGGAACCGATAACGGGACTATTTTCTTTGGAAGATGTTTCTTACGTTAAAGAGTAATATAACATACCTCTCCGTGTACCTTTGTTTATAAAACCGTATGGCCGGATTGCCTTGTTTTCCGTAAATATTTGCCCTTTTAAAGGCTTTATAAAGTAGGACAAACACTCCCTGGCTACTGACCGAGGAGGTTGAAGCCGATGGCTGGTCAACAAAGTTTTGTACAATGCGGATCCGAGCATTAATGATGTAGAGTACTTGGATACATAGAATCATTACACATAAATTGTGATTAAAGTCAGTTTACTCTGAATATTGATCCTTAATTTGGCCACCCTTGCCCAAATTATGGCTCAGGGGCTACTGCATTGCCTATTCAATGCAGAAAATTTAAAATGCTCAGTGTTCGGCTTGACCGAGCTATGGGCAAATGCGTCTTCGGACAACAATTGGTACCATCTGGGACCTATCCGGTATCAAGCTAATATATTACGTCGACTTCTCAAGACACTCTCTCAAGGGCCCGTCCGCCGATCACTATCTTCTCTAAAATATTACACCGCGTTTCAATTCCTACATATGCTGCCGAGCTAGGAGTTGATCCTCAAGCCGATTTCGCAAATCGACCTGAGTCTCAGGGGCTACTGGGATCAGCGGTTTCATGTTTTCCTTCAGGTGCATCTCGGGTTTTAGACCAACATACACCTTGAGGGCTACTGGTTATATATCTCGACAGAGAATAAATTGCACCAATCAAGAAAAATATATCCATAAAAAATCAGCCCATACCCGAGGTAGTGCACCACCTCGGATGCAATCCGGCATAAAGCTCGGATACCAAGTGGCCGGCTCCATAGAGGGCATTTCCGGCATTAAGATCGGCTGGACTCCTTCAACTTTTTGAACCAAGGTGATCCATGACACCTCGGATACAGTCTGGCGTTGGAGCTCGGATACAGTCCAGCGTTGGAGCTCGAATACAGTTCGGCGTTGGAGCTTGGATACAGTCCCGCGTTGGAGCTCGACTGCAAAAAGACACCTTGGATGCAGTCCGGCATTGGAGCTTGGATACAGTCCGGCATTGGAGCTCGGACACAAGAGGACAACGCCGCGTGGGAAACACTTCAAACCCGATGTGTGGCGTAAAAATAACAAGGCATTGATAAAGGCCGAAGACTTAAAGGGCTCCTCGGATGCCCGACGTGTAAACTCTTCAGATTTAGCTCGGCAATCCTCAAGATCGAAGATGGAAAGATTTGTTGAACCAGTTTTCAAGATCGACGACCAAAGATGAAGAAAAGTTTGGAAGAACCGAGGAGCGTCCCCAACTTGAAGACCGGTTCAGGGGGCTACTGACGGTGTCCTGAACTAGGGGGTACTCACCACGTTGTCTCCCAACCAGCTGTATCGGGCCGAGGACCCCCATGGCATTTCACTATTGGGCCAATTCGGACAGCTGATGACATATATGAGGAAGATTCCACAAGACTTGGTGATCAAGACAAGGAATCCTCTCCACCGACGTATTCGACTAGGACTCTTGTTATCCTAGGCCTCTGGTACATTATATAAGTCGAGGCCAGGCTAGTCGATAGATTATTATGACATCCATCATATCATTAGGGTTTAGACCACAACTCATGATCTCAAGGTAGATCAACTATGTACTCGATACCCCATCATCAATATAAACAAGAGCAGGACGTAGGGTTTTACCTCCATCAAGAGGGCCCGAACCTGGGTAAAACATTGTCTCCTTTGTTCCTGTTACCATTGATCCGAGAATCCACAGCTCGGGACCCCCTACCCCGAGGTCTGCCGGCTTTGACACCGACACTCGTGCTTTCATTGAGAGTTCCGCTGTGTGATCGGCAAAGGATCAATGGCTCGCCTGCAGATCAACTGCGACATCGGCATCTTCGTTGCCAGCTCGACTGGTCACCTTGGCTCGACCGAGGACTATGCCCTACCTCCGATCATCATGTTCGGATGCGGGCCTTCATCAACATCAACTCTGATCTCTATCATGATCATGGAGGAATCATCCATGGAGCTCGGGGGCTCAACGTCAACATTGCCCTCGGGCGACCGTGCTGTTTTTTCGGACAACAAACTTGTATCCGCTGCCACCGCCTCGTCGAGTATCGCTTTGATGATTCCCTCAGTAGAATTGTGCAGAATTGAGTCTATAACAACCCTGTAAAATTTCATCACGTTCCGATGGAGCAATCTCCGGCGATCTCTGATATACCGGAGCCCTTTCGAATCTGGACGGGAATCCGGATGAGTTTGGAGCGTGGTGTCTAGCATCTAGCTCCGACGTCCTTTGGAAGACCCAACCGTTGATCGGCTTCATAATTCCTATATCTACCACCCCTCAAAATTTCAGCTCGATCCGACCGTTCAAACTCCAGGAAACCTCCGATGAGCGCATCGATTTTCAGATCTGTTTTCTACGAGAGAACGAATCCGACCCGAGTTCATCTTTTTTAAGAACGGGATTTCGGGCATCCTTTTTTAAGGAAGTTTTTTATGGGGTATTGTGTTTTATTCTCAAACACATCCCACTAATTTTAAAGCTTTTTCCAATATAATCGTCACCGTCATGTCGATGTCAAACCAGCCCGACAACGTTGCTGCACGGTTGCCGACCTGCGCCAGACTGGTCGTCGCTTCATCGAGCCGAGCCCAACCTTATCAGATCATCATCTCGGCAAGCCGAACAAGAGTTCGGCATCGTGAAGGCTAAATCATCACCAACATCGTCGCCACACGCATTACACGGAGCAGGCACACCGGCATCGCCGCACGATCACTTCATCAGGCCGGCATGGACCGTGTCACAAGATTCGACCTGCGTCGGCATCGCCGCGCTATTGCTTCTTCAAGCCTATGTCCACCACGCCGACCTGCTTCAACTACTCGGCGGGTATGGGGATTGCAAAGTCCCTTACCGACCCGCTCCGTCACCTCGGCTAGACCGGGGGCTTCGTCATCAACCTACTTCGGGGACTTCGGCGTCACCAGCCGACCAGTAGTAGTATTGTAGTAGTACTGGACAATCGTGTATAAGGTCTAGTCGTGTACGTATGTGGTAGTACAAGTTGGGCCTCAAATGATCCATTCTGCTCAGTGTGTCCTTGTGTGTTGTTTGGTAGTTGGGCTACAAAGCAGCCATAGCCCTATACTAAAAACGGAAATTCCATATTCATGGAAACGGAAAGTTCCGTTTCCACGTTTGTTGCACCGGAAAACCCTGTTCCGTTTTTGTTTCTGTTTCCGCAGAAAAAATTCCATTTCCATTTCCGTTTTGTAAATTTTTGTTTTTGTTTTCATATTTCCTCTCCATTTTCACTTTTTCTCCGGAAAAGCGGAAAGTTTCTACTCCATTTTCATCCCTAGCTTGTTGTATGTATGGCTCATGCAACATCGGATCCCACATCCGAACCACGTCATTTTCAGTCTGCTATGAATATTCCACACTGGCGAGCTGCGATGGAACAAGAGTATAATGCCCTTCTTCACAACAAAATATGGCGTCTGGTATCTCCCCCTCCTGGTGTTAATATTATTCATTGCAAATGGGTTTTCAAGGTCAAGAAACATTCTGATGGTTCTACTGAGTGGTACAAGGCACGTCTCAATGTCATGGGCTTGACTACGAGGATACTTTCAGTCCGGTTGTCAACCCTACTGATACGTCTCAAAAGTATCTATTTTCCAAACACTTTTGTCTTGTTTTGGACTCTAATTTGCATGATTTGAATGGAACTAACCCAGACGAACGTTGTTTTCAGCAGAACTACCTTGGTGTTATTTTTGTGCAAATATAAAAGTTCTCGCATTGGGCTAGAAATTTATGGAGAATTTTTCTGGAATATATAATAAATACCAGCGAAAAGATCTACTGGACCGGGGCCACCACAGAGCCACAAGCCCAGGTGGCGCCCCCCTAGGGCGCGCCACCTGAGCTTGCGGGCCACTCGAACCTCCCTTTCCCCTACCTCCAAGTCCATAAGTACCGTCTCGTGTAGAAAAAATTGGAGAGAAAGTTTTATTGCGCTTTACGATATGGAGCTGCCACCACCTCCTTTTCTTCATCGGGAGGGCTGATCTGGAGTCCGTTCGGGGCTCCGGAGATGGGAATTCGTCATCGTTGTCATCTCAACCCTTCTTCATCAATAATTCCATGATGCTCACCACCGGGAGTGAGTAATTCCTTTGTAGGCTTACTGGACGGTGATGGAGTTGAATGAGATTTGTCATGTAATTGAGTCAATTTTGTTAGGGCTTGATCCCTAGTATCCACTATGTTCTGAGATTGTTGTTTCTATGATTTTGCTATGCTTAATGCTTGTCACTAGGGTCTGAGTGCCATAATTTCAGATCTGAACCCTCTATGTTTTCATCAATATATTTGAGTTCTTGACCATATCTGCTAGTTATATGCACTTGTTATTGTTCCGAACCGTAGACCCCAATGTGACAATAATTGGGATACTCTCCGTGGAAGACTGTAATTCGAGAGTTCATGCATTCAGTATGTGTTAATGCTTTGTTCCGGTTCTTTATTAAAAGAAGGCCTTAATATCCCTTAGATTTTCTAATGGACCCTGTTGCCACGGGAGGGTAGGACAAAAGATGTCATGCAAGTTATTATTATTATAAGCACATATGACTATATACGGAATACATGCCTACATTGAATTGATGAATTGGAGCTATTGTGTATCACTCTAGATTGTGACTGTTACATAATGAATGTCATCCACACAATTATCCATCGCTAATCCAATGCATACGCTTTGCTCATATTGTCTTTGCTAAGTTACTACTATTGTTGTTGTTGTTGTTGTTACAGTCACTATAAAACTGCTACGATTACTGTTACTGCTACTATTGTTACTATTATAGTTACCATCTCAACTATCAAACTACTGTGCTACTAAACACTTTGCTGTAGAGAAACAACTTTCTAGGTGTGGCTGAATTGACAACTCAACTGCTAAGGCTTATAAATATTCTTTGGCTCCCCTTGCATCGAATCAATAAATTGGGTGAAATACTACCCTCGAAGATTGTCGCGATTCCCTATACTTGTGGGTTATCACCTACTACCATTCGGCTCTTATTATCCTTGGCAGATACTCATGGCTGGTCTCTCCGTCAGTTCGATGTTTAGAACGCTTTTCTTCATGGTGTATTTGAGGAGGAAGTTTACATGCGTCAGCCACTTGGGTTTGTTAATCCTGATCATCCTCATTACTTGTGTCGGTTGGACAAGGCATTGTATGGCCTCAAGCATGCTCCTCGTGCATGGGATGTTCGTCTCGCCTCTGCTCTTCGAGCTCTTGGTTTTGTTCCTTCCACAACTGATACTTCATTTTTTCTACTGCAACGCCCTGAGGTTATTATGCACCTTCTGGTTTTTGTTGATGATATCATCCTTGTCAGTTCGTTAGTTGCTACTGCTGATCGCCTACTCTCAGCCCTGGTTCTAATTTTGATGTCAAGGACTTTGGCAAGCTTCATTTTTCTGGGTTTGGAGGCCACTCATACTGATACTGGATTGTCTCTTAGTCGGAAAAAGTATTCCCTGGATCTTCTATGTCGTGCTGGTATGCTCAAATGCAAACCCATGTCAACACCCATGTATGCTACTGAGAGGATTTCCGCTGAGACTGGTGCACTTCTCTCTTTTGATGATGCTACTGTGTATCGTAGTCTTGTTGGAGACCTGTAGTACCCGACTATTACCAGACATGATTTCTCCTTTGCGGTTAATCACGTTTGTCAGTACCTTCACGCACCTCGTGAATCACACTGGTCTGCTGTCAAACGCATTTTTCGCTATGTCTGTCTCACGGCCTCCTATGGATTACACCTTCAGCCTGCTCGCAATCCTGATGATCGGCGATCCACCCGGGGGGGTGTATGATGTGCTTGATCCCAACTTGATCGCCTGGAGTGTTCGAAAGCAGGCTGTTGTTTCTTGTAGTAGTTCTGAGGCTGAGTACAAAGTTGTAGCAGATGCGACAACAGAGCTTATATGGGTACAACCATTACTTCGTGAGTTGAGAGTCCCTCAGCAACCGCCACCGGTTCTTTGGTGTGTCAACATTGATGCTACATATCTATCTTCTAATTCAGTATTTCATGCACGAACGAAGCACATCGAAGTTGACTATCATTTTGTCAGAACGTGTTGCATAGAAGCTATTTCAGATCAAGTTTATCTCTTCTAAAGATCAACTTACGGATATCTTCACAAAACCGTTGCCTTTACCTTTGTTTGAGGTTTGCTGGCGATCTGAACCTTCGTGACATAGGTTGAGATTAAGGTAGGGTGTTAGACTTTTATATTTAGGCTGGTATATAGCTTTGGTATATACCCTAGAGGGTTGAGTCGATCCAAACCAAAACATTACGTCGAACAAGATTAGTGGGGGATTTTGTCGCGAAAATAGTGCGGCCAGGTACAAAAGTGCAGGCTCTAATTTAGTCTTACCTGAGGCGTCGAAGTCCTACGTGGTTGTTTTTCATACTCCGGCAAAACCCCTTGGTTTGATTCCGGTTTACAGGGAAAAGACGATCTGAACTGCATGGATATAGGCAGTCGGCGTTGGAGATGCCCTCAGTCCGCAGCCGCTGTCTTCTCACCCAGCTGTCGGGCACCCTCCCGGTCACTCTCATTTCCTTGCCCTGTCCAAGTCTCCGCTGGCTGTTGCAAAGATCATCGACGCGTCGCCATACACACCCGTGGCGTGCCACTGTCACATCTCGACTCCTGAGGAGCCCTCTTGCGCCGCACAACCACCGTGGACGCGTCGGCGTAGCGTGCCGTGTGAGCGCTCGCAGATGCTCTGCTTCACCCATCCGACCGAGTCTTCGACCTACAGGCCCCTCTCCGGTCTCCACCGACTCTCCCGTCCCGAGAATCACTGCCTACTTCCTGCGTAGTCGCTACTCCCAGCCGACTACACCAGCCTAGTCGCCGCAAAGGCGCTACCCGTGGGCAGAAAATTAATGAATAATAATAATATGTTTGCCAACTCTATTCGGCATAAACTTCCATGCCAAGAACAGGATCTGCAAATAATTTAGTCAATTAGCAGTTGGAACGTCTGAGTCCAAATTAGAGATCCCTTCAGATTCCACTTATTCCATGCAGCTGACTTATAATCCATCCACCGGAGCAGTTGCACCAGATACTTAGAAACGCACGGATCGGGAAAACCGGGTCGCGTGATTCATTTTATATGCTCCGTAACAACTAACAAGCAAGCTGCAGTGGATTATAGAACGAACTGAACGACTGTCACGGTATAAATATTTGAGAGAGAAACATGCATAGAACGTCGCCATGGAAACGCTCATGGAACATAATATTTGGCCGTGCTACGGACAAGGCCAAGAAACTTCTTTTTTTAAGTTGGGACCATGAAACATTTTGTATGCATGACCAACAGTACGTCTTTTTTTTAGGTTAGACTAACAATAA
Organism: Thinopyrum elongatum; assembly: GCA_011799875.1. Taxonomy (NCBI): domain Eukaryota; kingdom Viridiplantae; phylum Streptophyta; class Magnoliopsida; order Poales; family Poaceae; genus Thinopyrum; species Thinopyrum elongatum. Next base: position 258,975,496 of record CM022301.1, on the reverse strand, counting down.
GTCTATTTTTTTTAAGGTAGACTAACAGAGTAATAATACATCTGTGTTCCATACATTTTTTCTAGTACGCACATGTGTTCCATACATTTTTTTCGGAACGCGATGAGCCTTGCGCGTCGTTGCATTAAGAGAGAAGAATAGAGTTGTTACATTACATGAGGCTGGCTTCACGAGGCTGGTTTTTGCATACTAATAATAATAATAATAATAAATTCATTGCTGACTTTTTGCGGAACGTTCCTTAGGTGCCCGATAGTGAAGTGCACACCATGTGTTTTGAAAACTAGAGGATATCTCACGCATTGCTGCGGGAATTGGTTGATGAAAATTTAGGTTGATAACATGAGAACCAAAATTAAAAATACACATGACTTATTATATTTTATTATGTATAGCTGTAACAATATTTATTGAATATAATTAGGATAATTGAATGGAAAGAAAAATTCATGCACGGTTGAATGTCGTGGTGGGGTTTTTCCCATGCATAATTGCATGTTAACATGAGTCTTATCACACTCACAGTTGTATATCGTGACACTTGAATGTTAAGATAAATAAGTTAGTAAGGATGACTCTCTTAGATATACATAACTGTAAATATATAATCATTTTTATTGATCAGTAACTTGGAAGCATTTTTTTCCTGTTCTTTTTTTTTTGGAGCAACCGGCAATAACTCTACTTTATTAGTTCTCCTATAAAAAGTATTTGCAAAGGTTTTTGTGGGAAGAATTGACAAGTTAATATTATTTTGACAAGTTATTACGAAAAAACCGGCCAAAACAGAACGACAACATCCCACACACACACCAGCTGTTAGAGTTGTGTCGAATATTGTGTACACGATAGGTTATAGTTGGACTCTGCGTAGTATTGCATTTACTTGGTATGGAGTCGTGTCCTAGTAGGATACTTGTATCCTACGCCTCTCATATGTAGTGGGGGTAGACACATGATGTAACATATGCCAACATAATAGTACAGGCACGCAGGGGGGCCGGCGGCGTGTGCCGATGCCCGGGTGGCTGGTGTGCGGAATTGTGACGGTGTCACGTGGAGGAGCGTCCGTAGTCAAGCCCCGGGGATGTAGCCATATCGGTGAATCTCGTTAACAAATCTTGGTGTAGTGCCTCATGTGATTGCTTGGTTCTCGGTGGATCAACTATGTGCCTCGGATTATTTCTAACACCAGCCCTAAGACCACCTCCCCTTTCTATTTTATTTTTTGAAACTGAAGCCATCCTTAAAGATGCATACATGCGCAAGCCATGCTGTGTGTTTGGGAAATGAAACTATATATAAAACTAGTAAAACTTGGATTAGTAGGTGCTCAATCATTCTAAGGTACATCAAAGAAAAGTACGTATATAAAACTACCACGAACCCGTGTTTCCATTAAGCACGAGGTCAATGAACGTTCGCAGTACTTCGAGTATAATAGAAGAGGAATCTTATACTACGCGTAAGTGCTGGTTGTTGGTAATTTCCTCGGCTGCTTAAGTTGACGGAGAGGAATCTTATACTACGCGTACTTTGGATACACGGGATCTGTGAATACCCAGATCCAATGGTCCTTTGAATCAGAGGAAAATGACCGTGGCAATATCAAGATTTTCTTGTACCAGTTCGAGACATACACACTTTTGTGAGAAGCTTTATGTCGACGGATTTTGAGCCACCAGAACTCCTATGAATTTCATTGTAATTGCATTCTAATAGACATACAATTCGCAGCCACATACCTATATTTCTATTAGCATATAATAATTATTTTAATAAAATATTGTGGACAAACTAATGGTCCAAATGTCATAGTTGAGAACCTGAGACTTATGCACAATTTGAACGACTCTGTAAACGACCAATTCTGGCACTCCATATAGTGACAATGTAGCAGCGTATGAGATTCTACCCTGAATCTTCATTGGAGCGTTGTGTTCACTCCCGGCGAATACAATCATATGCCACCTACCAACCCCCACGAAATTGACGACCTAGTCAGCGACTTAGACCGCACGGAAAAATCACAAACGAAAGGAATGGCTTGTAAATTTGTTCGGTGATGAAGACTAAGTAATCTCGAAGCGAGATCAGATATGCTGTTACCACTCGATTTCTACACGGCACTTCACCTTTAGCAGGAGTAGTAGTCTCTCGCATGCGCACATGATATACGTGCGCTAGAGGGTTTCAGCATTGCAGTTCAACACATAAGAACCATCCTAGACAATACAACTCAAACATGAAATAATTTCTATGTAAATATTGCAACACAAAGATTTTCTAGAGCTCTAAGAAATTTGATGAATTTTATACGGCTTCCCCAAAACTCAATATCAGGTATTACCCTAAGTACATATTTTGCTGAAAAAGGTTTCCGCCCGCTTTATAAATAAATACACAACCGATACAGATGAAGCATACAAACGCACACCAACCCTGTTGGGGTATACCAACTATACAAAAGAAGTACTTTTTTTTTTAGAAAAGGAGGAGGACCCCCGGCCTCTGCATCTGGACGATGCATGCGGCCACTTTATTAATTATTCCACAAGACCTTACAAAGACATACAACAATAAGACTAAAGCCACCGACTAGGCAACATCTGTCGCTACTCCTATCCAGTTGATGAAGGGATGCTGATAGTCTGGGCCTAATACCAAACAGACCTTGCAAACAAACCTAAACATCTAAGACCTGAGGTCCCAACCAGGACGCCTGCCGGGTATGGGGCACCTACCAGTTCGGCGCACTCCTCAACCAGGACGCCTGCCGGGTATGAGGCCGCCGCAGCCACCTGCCACCAATCCATCTTCAGAGCTGTACTGTTGCATCTACCGTGCCAGGTCTCTCTGCCATCGACGCCACCATGACGCCAGACAGCGTCGTCCTCCTGCGCGAGTCCATCCTCGCACATCGAACGCCGAATCTGCACTGCGCCACGCCGTCGAGATCCGTCGCCATCAATGTGTAGGATGAAGCACCGCTCCACCAAAGATGCCGTCCGCTGGTCCAGCGAGGCAGAGTGCACCTCCAAGAATGCCGCCCCCAAGGGGGTAACGACACATGATTGCCGCCAACATCCGATCAGCTGATATAGGGTTTCCCCCGGAGGTATTGAGTGGAGTTGGGAGCTTCACCTCGATGATGCCTTCATGAAGGAAACGATGATAAGGGCATCGTCATCACCGGCTCCGTCCATCGACCGAAGACCAGGTTTTCACCCGGATCCGTCCCAAGTAATCCACCCGACAACCTGTGCACCGTCTCGACCGCCTTCAAAGCCCTAGATCTAGCCGCCTAGATCCGGCGACCAACCGCAACAGCAGTGCCACCGTAGGAGCCCTGGCTCACCGGCCACTGCCTGAGTGTGCCACCACTGGAGTCTAGGAGGAGGGCTCCCACCCCGCCTCGCCAAGCCGCGAGAGCCGCCGAGATGGATCCCGCGCAACTGAGTGACGACGACCTTCTGATCATGCCCGACACACGTGCTGGTGTACTCGGGGTCGAACCCGACCACCTTCTACTTGTCCTCCCTCAGAAACTGCTCAAACATAGCGTTGCAATGGGCCACCCAGTGCAGCTCATTGGTGTACACCACCATGAGTCCGGTGGTGCCATGGGACGTCACGGTGAACTGAGCATAAGCGTTTGCCCCTAGGTTTGCCATTGGAAAAGTCTCGATCCTCTCTGTATACACAATGTTTATATGGTGTGGTTCTTGGGGTTGTGTAGAGTTCACAAGGTTGAATTGGCGCAGTTAATGACACAAAGAATAGTGCGTGAATATATTGGCCGGTTGATAACCCACAAAGTGTATGGGATATATCATAGACTTTTCGATAAGTAAGAGTGTCATGGCAAACGGGGAGCGGAAGGAATTGGTCGATGGAAACTAGTAAGAAATCCATGTAAAAGCGGCATAGTTTGATGCTTTATTTGATCACAAGAGAAGTTGCAAGAACATAAATAGCAACAAAAGTGCAACAGTGCAGCTAGTGGCTCAATCCTTAATTGTGCCAAGTCAAGCCAGTTGTTTTACTTATAGGATAAAATCGCCCTCGAGGGCACATGGGAGTTTCACTGAGTTACTTTCATCTAGCTTCATTAAGTTATCATTCATTCCTTAGATGATTTGTTGTGCGGTGGAACCTATGATATGTGTTGTTCTTACTTTAACAACACATACTTATGATTATACCATCTATCAAATCATGCATAAATATAAGAGAATAATTAAGATAACATCTAACCATGGCAATAAACTTTGGGTTCCAACAGTCTGTCATGCAACAGTTCATAAGCTTTGGATTTGGTAGTTTCTGTCACTTACCACCCACCATAGATAAACTAATCACACAAGGATCTTCCCATGAAGGTGAAGTGATATGCAGTCGATGTTCACAAATCACCACTGGAGAATCACTTCACAACATAATATCAAAACATTGAACTATATCCATCTTCACAAGATTAGTAGCGACAAGGCTTATCTCATTCGTCATGAACATAATGGAATACTCACAACCTATCACATGGATCATGATCTGTAGGGATGAAAATATGATTAGCAATGTGAACATATGAATCTTTCACCAATAAAACTTCTAAGCATCAACTGCAAAGAGTAATGAACACCAGAAACTATACTCAGCAAATGATCTAAGGTAATAGTTCATATATGAACGTATCGATGGAGATGATGATCCCAATAATGAAAGGAGTGCTGGTGATGACGGTGGCTCCAATTTACCCCTTCTGGAGGGATGGATCTCCGACAGATCAGCCTGCTAGAGGGCAAAAGTTCTCTGCCTCTCTTCCACGTTGCAGATAGTGGCGGAAAAATCCTGTAAAGTCCCCTTAGTTTTCCCGGCAGAATGAAAAAATCTAGGCTAAAGGGAGTTGGGAGGGGTGCATGTGGGCCACACATGACCAAATCACACAACCAAGGGGTGACTGCGTGGGCCCCATAGGGCCCTCCCGGCTCGATCTTTTGGCTCTGTGGGTATTTTCTCCTTAAAGTTTTTCTGTAATTTTTTGGTTATTTATTTAGCTCCGAAAAATTCCTTTCTTCATTACCATTGTTTTGCTCCTATTTCCAGCTTTTTAGTAATTCCCCTATCCATGTAGTTCATGCAAATTAAAAAGAATAATGAACTAGAATTGAGCTATGATGTGCAAAATATCAATAATAAAGTAAAATCATAATAAGAAATAGTGTTGCAAAAATGGAATCATCAGCCCCCCACCCCAAGTGCACACCTTGTTGTCCCCAAGCGAATATCGAACTTGGCAAACTTGACAACAGATTTATGAAGTGATGAATCGATAATAAAGAATACGAAAATGACAACATCACTATTTAGTATCATGATCAAACATTCTAAACCACAATCCCTTCTTACAAAACTTCTTATAAGGAGGTCATGACACCCTTTACATGCAAAATTTTAACATATAAAAGTGTGTTGATTATAAAAAAACCATGTTCTGAGTCATTAAAAATTGCATTCCTCTAATTTTTTAGAAGGGTCTATGTCCACGTTGTTTGATCAAAAAATATCACATGCTCAACTATCTTTTATTCTTTGCATAATTAGCTAGCACCGAGGAGAATTTTTTTAGAAGAAAAATGGTTCAACCGGACACAACGAAAGATTTAAAGTTTAGCAAGTGCCTATTAGCTTCTCAGCTTAATTATCTAGCTTATTTATCTCAAGGATAATGTCAACAGTATTGAATCAACATATTTATGCGCAACAATAGTTTATATGTTCATGGATGATCTTTCTCTAGCATACTATGTTTACTTTAAGAGTTTATTAGAAGGATAATTGAATTGACTCAACAGAAAAGTAAAATATAGGCCCTTCGCAGAGGGAAGCAGAGGTTGACATTTGCTTTTTCGGGTTTTTGTTGCATAAGAGTTTACTGGAAAAGAACTTTACTTTACATTGCTCCTGATGATGGCGCCTATTTGCGTTATCCTATATACTTAAGAGAGTGATCCCCACTAATTTATTCATCTCAACCTGCAAGCATGTCACATCACCATATAGTAATGGATGGGTCATACGTCTTCGTCGTATCTATAATTTTTGATTGTTTCATGCCAATATTAAACAACTTTCACATATTTTTGGCATCATTTTATATGATTTATTGGACTAACCTATTGATCCAGTGCCAGTTCATGTGTGTTGCATGTTTTTTGTTTCGTAGAATATCCCTATCAAATGAAGTCCAAACGCGATAAAAATTTACGGAGAATTATTTTGGAATATTTATGTTTTTGGGAGGTGGAATCAATGCTAACGGAGGCCCACGAACTCCACAACCCACCAGGGCACGCCGGGCACCACCTGGCGCGCCCAGGTGTCTTTTGCCCTCCCCGTAAGTCAGTTGGGGCCCTTCTTTAGGTACAAGAAAGATAATTTATGGAAAATAATCGTGTAAAAATTTCAGCGCAATCGGAATTACGGATCTCCGGGAATTTAAGAAACGGTGAAGGGCCAGAAAACAGGAACGCGAAACAGAAGAGGACAGAGAGGGAGATCCAATCTCAGAGGGGCTCCCGCCCCTCCACCGCAATGGGGGCCATGGACTAGAGGGGGAACTCTCCTCCCATCTAGGGGGGAGGCCAAGGAAGAAGAAGAAGGAGGCGGGCTCTCTCCCCCTCTCTCCCGGTGGCGCCGGAGTGCCGCCGGGGCTAGGATCGTGACAACGATCTACATCAACAACCTTGCTACCGTCAACATCAACTTTCTCCCCCTCTATGTAGCGGTGTAACACCTCTCTTCCCCGCTGTAATCTCTACTTAAACATGGTGCTCAACTCCATATATTATTTCCAATGATCTATGGTTATCCTATGATGTTTGAGTAGATTCGTTTTGTCCTGTGGGCTAATCGTGATCTTGGTTGGTATGAGTGTATATTTTATTTATGGTGCTGTCCTACGATGCCCTCCGTCTCGCGCAAATGTGAGGGGTCCTCACTGGAGGGTGTTGCAATATGTTCATGACTCGCTTATTGTCGGTTGCGGGGGTGACAGCAGCCTAAACACGGATAAGTGGGTTGTTGCGTATGGGAGTAAAGAGGACTTGATACTTAATGCTATGGTCGGGTTTCACAACCTTAATGATCTTTAGTAGTTGCAGATGCTTGCTAGAGTTCCAATCATAAGTGCATATGATCCAAGTAGAGAAAATATGTTAGCTCATGCCTCTCCCTCATATAAAATTGCATGAATGATTACCGGTCTAGTTATCGATTGCCTAGGGACAAATGACTTTCTTGTTGACAAAAGCTATCCACTTTTATTACCTTGCAATTTATTCGTAGTTTTATTCTCGCAAAGTACTCGTAGTTTTATTCTTGCAAAATAGTTTCATACTTGTTCTAGGTAAAGGAAACGTCAAGTTTGCGTAGAGTTGTATCGGTGGTCGATAGAACTTGAGGGAATATTTGTTCTACTTTTAGTTCCTTGTTGGGTTCGACACTCTTATTTATCGAAGAAGGCTACAAACAATCCCCTACACTTGTGGGTTATCAAGACCTTTTTTTGGCGCCGTTGCCAGGGAGCAATAGCGTGGGGTGAATATTCTCCTGTGTTCTTGTTTGCTTTATCACTTAGTAGATTTTATTTTGTGTTCTTATTTTCTATCTCTGGTTATGGTAGGAAACGCAAAATACCAAAAAAATTAGTTGTACCTACTAAACCAATGGTTGAAGAACCACCCAGAATCTATCATACCACTGAAGCTTTTTACTTGGATCATCTTCGATCCCTATGTGCTCGCGCTGAAAACCCAACTAGCTTAGTTGAGAGAAAATCATTAGATGAGCATGCTTGTTTTGTGCGACACCGTTTATCTCAAAAAGGGAAACTTTTACTACATCAAATTAATACTATGCAATGCTATGCTTGGAATTTATGTGAAATACATGATTTTACTTGTTGTTCTGAAGACCCTAAGAAACACCTTTCTTATCAATGTGAGTTTAGAGATAATGGAATTCTATCTTCTTATGCAAAGGGTGTTTATAATTACTATGATGTTGAACAAATTGAAGAATTTGTTGCTATTAAGGGTGCTTATAAAATTGCTTCTTTGATTGAAAAGTATGATGCTACTCTTTACGAATCTGAAAATTTTGCCATACTTAAATATTGCTATGAAAACTATGCTTCTAATGCTTATATTAATGAGTTTATTGAGAAAGTCTCCACTGTCCAAGAAGAGACTAATATTTTGCAGGAGTCTATGGAAGAAGAAATTAATGAAACTATGAGCTCATTGGATGAAAAAGATGATGAGGAGAGCGAAGAATAAAAGAAGGAAGAGCGGATTAGCTACCCGTGCCCACCTTCTAATGAGAGTAATCCTCCAACTCATACATTGTTTAATGTCCCTTCGTGCTTACCGAAGGATGAATTCTATGATAATTGCTATGATCCCATTGATTCGTTTGAAATATCCCTTTTTGATGAAATTGATGCTTGCTATGCTTGTGGCCATGATGTCAATTTGAATTATGCTTATGGAGATGAACTTTCTATAGTTCCTTATGTTAAGAATGAAATTGTTGCTATTGCACCCACACATGATAATCCTGTTATCTTTTTGAATTCTCCAAAATTACACTATATCGGAGAAGTTTGCACTTATTAAGGATTACATTGATGGGTTACGTTTTGCTACTACACATGATGATTTTGATGAATATAATATGCATGTGCTTGCTGCTCCTACTTGCAATTATTATGATACAGGAACTACATCTCCGCCTCTCTATCTTTCCAACTCGATAAAATTGCAAAAAACTGCTTATGCTATGTATTGGCCTTTACTTGATGTGCATGAATTGTTCTTGTATGACATGCCGATGCATAGGAAGAGAGTTAGAATTTGTCATTGCATGATATATGTTGCTTTGTGCTCACTACAAAATGCCAAATCATTGTTAATTAAAATTGGCTTTGATATACCTTGGGATCCGGGTGGATCCATTACTTGAGCACTTTATGCCTAGCTTAATGGCTTTAAAAAAAGCGCTGCCAGGGAGACAACCCAGAAGTTTTAGAGAGTCATTTATTTCTGTTGAGTTCTTTTATAAAGTTTAAAAACAAAAAAAATATAGAGGGGAACCTAAAAACTTTTTCAAAAAGAGAAGCGATTGAAAGGTGATGCATTGGAGAAGTGAGGGTCGACCTTGAACACTTGTGTTCATGCTCATCGAAACAATGTAAATTTTTTCATGGAATTTTCTCACAAAAATAATTATCCCCTTGTGCAAATCCATTGTATTATAAAAATAATGTGCTAAGATTTGCCTTTAGGATGATTAGATTGCTTGTTGGTATGTGCGGTGCAAAAAACAGAAACTTTTGCTGTAGTGCGTGATTTTACATTTTTTACTGGAACATCAAAAGTTTCTGAAACTTTATGTACAGTATTTATATGCAAATTGTTTATTTTTTTCCTAATTTTTCAGAATTTTTAGAGTTATAGAAGTATTGTGAATGTTCAGATCTTTACAGACTGTCCTGTTTTCACAGATTGCTGTTATAGCTTCATTATTTGTGTATGTTTGAAATCTTGTTGAGCCCCCTTTGACTTGGGGCCTTATAATTGTGATAGCATACAGTGGGTAATGTTTGATTATATTTATAAAATAATGTTATAGTAGTAAATGATGGGATTTGACTGCCATATTCACTAACCCCGCCACTAAAAGTTTGGTTAAGTTTTGCGTGGATGAAGTGATCAAAGATCGAGGAGGCCTCGATATGAGGAGAAGGAGGAGAGGCAAGAGCTCAAGCTTGGGGATGCCCAAGGCACCCCAAGTAAATATTCAAGGAGACTCAAGCGTCTAAGCTTGGGGATGCCCCGGAAGGCATCCCATCTTTCTTCAACAAGTATCGGTATGTTTTCGTCTTCATTTCGTTCACGTGATATGTGTAAATCTTGGAGCGTCTTTTGTGTTTATTTTTCACTTTTATTTTATGCACCATGCTGGTATGAGATAGTCCATGGTTGATTTATAGAATACTCATTGCACTTCACTTATATCTTTTGAGTATGGCTTTATAGAATGCTTCATGTGCTTCACTTATATCGTTTGAAGTTTGGATTGTCTGTTTCTCTTCACATAGAAAATCGTTATTTGTAGAATGCTCTTTTGCTTCACTTATATTTATTAGAGCATGGTCTTTTGTAGAAAGGACTAAACTCTCATGCTTCACTTATATCTATTTAGAGAGTCAACAGGAATTGGTCATTTGCATGGTTAGTCATAAAAACCTACATAAAACTTGTGGATCACTGAATATGATATGTTTGATTCCTTGCAATAGTTTTGCGATATAGAGATGGAATATGTGGGAGGTACTAGTAAACGGTTGTGGTTAGTAAGAATATTGGTGTTAAGGTTTGTGATTCCTGAAGCATGCACGTATAGTCTCTCGTTATGCTATGAAGTTGGAGCATGATTTATTATTGATTGTCTTCCTTATGAGTGGCGGTCGGGGACGAGTGATGGTCTTTTCCTACCAATCTATCCCCCTAGGGGCATGCGTAGTAGTACTTTGCTTCGAGGGCTAATAAACTTTTGCAATAAGTATATGAGTTATTTATGACTAATGTGAGTCCATGGATTATACGCACTCTTACCTTTCCGCAATTTGCTAGCCTCTACGGTACCGTGCATTGCCCTTTCTCACCTCGAGAGTCGGTGCAAACTTCGCGGTGCATCCAAACCCCGTGATATGATACGCTCTATCACACATAAGCCTTATTATACCTTCCTCAAAACAACCAGCATACCTACCTATTATGGCCTTTCCATAGCCATTCCGAGATATATTGCCATGCAACTTCCACCACTTCCGTTTTTATGACTTGAGCATTCATTGTCATATTGCTTTGCATGATCATATAGCTGACATAGTAGTTGTGGCTCAGCCACCGTGCATCATTTTTTATACATGTTACGCTAGATCATTGCACATCCTAGTACACTGCCAAAGGCATTCATATAGAGTCATACTTTGTTACAGGTATCGAGTTGTAATTTTTATTTTTTTTGAGTTATAAGTAAATAGAAGTGTGATGATCATCAATTTTCATTATTAGAGCATTGCCCCAGTGAGGAAAGGATGATGGAGACTATGATTCCCCCACAAGTCGGGATGAGACTCCGGACAAAGAGAGAGAAAAATATAGAAAAAGAAAAAGAAAAAAAAGACGAAAAAAAGAAACAAAGAGAGAAGGGGCATGCTAGTTCCACACTTGTGCTTCAAAGTAGCACCATGTTTTTCATATAGAGAGTCTCCTATGTTGTCACTTTCATATACTAGTGGGAATTTTTCATTATAGGATTACAAGCACACCCACTTAGTTTTCATATTGAGCTTTCATACACTTATAGCTCTTAGTGCATTCATTGCATGGCAATCCTTACTCCTCGCATTGATATCAATTGATGGGCATCTCCATAGCCCGTTGGTTAGCCACGTCGATGTGAGACTTTCTTAATTTTTTGTCTTCTCTATATTTACCCCTATCATCATACTCTATTCCATCTGTAGTGCTATATCCATGGCTCGCGCTCATGTATTGCGTGAAGGTTGAAAAAGCTGAAGCGCGTTAAAAAGTATGAACCAATTGTTTGGCTTGTCATCGGGGTTGTGCATGATAAATACTTTGTGTTAAGAAGACAGAGCATGACAAGACTATATGATTTTGTAAGGATATCTTTCTTTAGCGATGATATTTTGAAAGACATGATTGTTTGTTGGGATGCCTGAGTATTGATGTCTTTATGTCAAATTATATACTATTGCTTTGAATCACTTATGTCTTAATATTCATGCCATGATTAGATATATGATCAAGATTATGCTAGGTAGCATTCCACATCAAAAATTATCTTTTTTATCATTTACCTACTCGAGGACGAGCAGGAATTAAGCTTGGGGATGCTGATACGTCTCCATCGTATCTATAATTTTTTATTATTTCATGCCAATATTATACAACTTTCACATATTTTTGGCATCATTTTATATGATTTATTGGAATAACCTATTGATCCAGTGCCAGTTCCTGTTTGTTGCATGTTTTTTGTTTCGCAGAATATCCATATCAAATGAAGTCCAAACGCGATGAAAATTTACGGAGAATTATTTTGGAATATTTATGATTTTTGGGAGGTGGAATGAACGCTAACGGAGGCCCACGGCCTCCACAACCCACCAAGGCGCGTCGGGCACCCCCTGGCGCGCCCAGGTGTCTTGTGCCCTCCCCATAAGTCGGTTGGGGCCCTTTTTCAGGAACAAGAAAGATAATTTATGGAAAAAAATTGTGTAAAAATTTCAGTGCAATCGGAGTTACGGATCTCCGGGAATTTAAGAAACGGTGAAGGGCTAGAAAACAGGAACGCGAAACAGAAGAGGACAGAGAGGGAGATCCAATCTCGGAGGGGCTCCCGCCCCTCCGCCGCCATGGGGGCCATGGACCAGAGGGGGAACTCTCCTCCCATCTAGGGGGGAGGCCAAGGAAGAAGAAGGAGGAGGGGGCTCTCTCCCGCTCTCTCCCGGTGGCGCCGGAGTGCCGCCGGGGCTAGGATCGTGACGGCGATCTACATCAACAACCTTGCTACCGTCAACACCAACTTTATCCCCCTCTATGCAGCGGTTTAACACCTCTCTTCCCCATTGTAATCTCTACTTAAACATGGTGCTCAACTCCATATATTATTTCCCAATGATCTATGGTTATCCTATGATGTTTGAGTAGATTCGTTTTGTCCTGTGGGCTAATCGTGACCTTGGTTGGTATGAGTGTATATTTTATTTATGGTGCTGTCCTACGGTGCCCTCCGTCTCGCGCAAACATGAGGGGTCCTCGCTGTAGGGTGTTGCAATATGTTCATGACTCGCTTATTGTTGGTTGCGGGGGTGACAACAGCCTAAACACGGATAAGTGGGTTGTTGCGTGTGGGAGTAAAGAGTACTTGATACTTAATGCTATGGTTGGGTTTCACGACCTTAATGATCTTTAGTAGTTGCGGATGCTTGCTAGAGTTCCAATCATAAGTGCATATGCTCCAAGTAGAGAAAGTATGTTAGCTCATGCCTCTCCCTCATATAAAATTGCTTGAATGATTACCAGTCTAGTTATCGATTGCCTAGGGACAAATGACTTTCTTGTTGACAAAAGCTATCCACTTTTATTACCTTGCAATTTATTCATAGTTTTATTCTCGCAAAGTACTCGTAGTTTTATTCTTGCAAAATAGTTTCATACTTGTTCTAGGTAAAGCAAACATCAAGTGTGCGTAGAGTTGTATCGGTGGTCGATAGAACTTGAGGGAATATTTGTTCTACCTTTAGCTCCTCGTTGGGTTCGACACTCTTATTTATCGAAGAAGGCTACAAACAATCCCCTACACTTGTGGGTTATCAATGGGATAAGGTCCACCGCAACATGCAACCATGCATGAGAAAAGACCCACCAACAAATGCAACCATGCATGAAAACTAACTTTCATTCTATGATTATACTTATATTAAATAAACATTTTATTGATGACCCAAAAGTATAGGGGATCAATCGTAGTCCTTTCGATAAGTAAGAGTGTCGAACCCAACGAGGAGCAGAAGGAAATGACAAGTGGTTTTCAGCAAGGTAATTTCTGCAAGCACTGAAATAGTCGGTAACAGGTAGTTTGATAGCAAGATAATTTGTAACGAGCAAGTAACGGTAACGGTAAATAATATGCAGCAAGGTAGCCCAATCCTTTTGTGACAAAGGACGGGCCAAAACGGTCTCTTACGATAAGCAAAGCATTCTTGAGGGTACACGGGAATTTCATCATATCACTTTCATCATGTTGGTTTGATTCGTGTTCGCTACTTTGATAATTTGATATGTGGGTGGACCGGTGCTTAGGTGCTGTTCTTACTTGAACAAACCTCCTACTTATGATTAACCCCCTCGCAAGCATCCGCAACTATGAGAAAAGTATTAAGGTAAAATCTAACCATACACTAGTGGAGAAAAGCCTAGCTATGGCGTGCCAAAAACAGCCTTGCTGGCGTAGACACACGACGCCACTAATATGGCGCCATTGCTAAAATGTAGTGATCGCATTGGAGGACATGTCAGCAGTATCCCACATTGTGCTGGTGTATCACCAGTCCAACGCCGGCACTAAATTCATCATAACTCTGGCATGTCTGCTCGTCCAACGCCAGCAAATGGTTTTTTGGTAATAAAAAAATTACTCATCAACACTAGCTACTTACTTAATAGATACTACTGAACACAATATACTCATCAACACTAGGTACTTACTTAATAGATAATCATTACATAAAGAGGCTCATGAACTCAACAAGTTGATATTAAACTTCACAAAAGTTCACTCAAGTACTCTAGTTACTCGATCATCATCAACTAATAAGATGAGCTAGCTACTTAAAAAACTAATCTTCAGCAAGGAGTATGCCCAACTGGATCAACTTATTTCTTTCCGCCTCTCCTTCTCTTCTGAAATGATCTATGTCCATTTTCAAGTCAATCCTCTCACCCCTGAGGTGTCTCCTATCCTCCTTCAGTTTATCCCGATCCTCGACGAGCTTATCCCTCTCGTCCCTAAGCTGATTAGTCTCCTGAATGAGCTGAACAACATCCTTGCGTAGCTCTTTAATCTCCCCCTTTAGATCGTCATTTTCCCCTTGCACGCTCTTGATGACATACTCAAAAGTGTTTAAGGATTCATTGTTGGCCATGTCCACATCGCACACCGACTCGTTGTTGCCTCCAAAATTGGCCATGACCTACAAACACATCGCGTATATATACGATCAAGATAATATGCAATGTAAAATAGTTCATGTGTTGGAAAGATATGATTTGTAAAGTTTCATTATCAAATACTTGGTGTGAGCTGTATCAAAACAAAATCAGATACTTTTATAGTGAATAGTGCATGTGTTGGAAAGACATGATTTTGTTAATTAAGTAGAATAGATAAAATTATGAATCTATTTTGATACATAAGATATATCAAGCTGACTTCTATACATACACATACTATCATATATAAGAATAACTTCTGTATGCAAAGCTATTTGATTTACATATACCAGTCAACCTATACAGAAATGTGTAAAGAAAACTAAAATGATAACTTTGAAGAATATACATAATACATTCTATAAATTTCTACTAAACTAGCTCAGATCCGCCAACGGAGGGGAGACACAATAGCAATCGGACGATTATCACTACAATTTCCGGCCGTTTGGCATGTCCGTGAACGGAGGAGTGGATCTAACCTTATTGCTGGCGAGGGGCGGCGACGGGGGCGGCGGCTGGGCGGCGGCGGCTTTGGTCCAGGGGGAGTTGTGTCTATGACCGGGCGGGGTGTGAAATGAGAGCGAGCGGTGGACTTAGGTATTTTCTAAGTTGACTCAGATATGTTATTGATGGCGTTGGATAAAAGGCAATGCCATAGCTAATCACAGGCCAAATAAAAAAAGACTAAAATTAATGAAAGACTTGACAAAATAAAAGACTCAAAATTTGAACTGGTGGTAAAAAATAAAATTCCTAAAATGATAAAAACTGTAAAAATAATGATGACAAAAAAAGCATAATATAATTATATACTTAAAACACTTGATCAAATGGGAAAAGTGTTTCTGGCGTGCAAAGAAAAAGAATGCCACCACAAACAAAATAACTATGGCATGCAAAGAAAACCTACGTCACCAGTTGTTTCCAAACGGTGAGTGTATATGGGCCAATAGATTTGTGGCGTTCACAAAACAAGCAACGCCAGCACTATGCTTGTAAAGCTGGCATGCGGATTTGGCCTACGCTAGCACTATTTGAAAAAATAGTGCTGGCGCGGATGTAAAATGCCGCGCCACCAGCAGAAGTTATGGCTAGCACTTTTTCCACTTGTGACAGCATTAAACTTTTGGATCCAAATCGGTCCCTTACGAAGTAGCGCATAAACTAGGGTTTAAGCTTCTGTCACTCTAGCAACCCATCATCTAATAACTACTCCATAATGCATTCCCTTAGGCCCAAATATGGTGAAGTTCCATGTAGTCTACGTTCACATGACACCACTAAGGGAATCACAACATACATATGATCAAAATATCGAACACATATAAGGTTCACATGATTACTTGCAACATGACTTCTCCCGTGACCTCAAGAACAAAAGTAACTACTCACAAATGATAATCATGCTCAAGATCAGAGGGGTATTAAATAGCATAATGGATCTGAACATATAATCTTCCACCAAATAAACCATACAGTAATCAACTACAAGATGTAATCAACACTACTAGTCACCCACAAGTACCAATCTAAGGTTCCGGTACAAAGATTGAACACAAGAGATGAACTAGGGTTTGAGAGGAGATGGTGCTGTTGAAGATGTTGATGGAGATGGCCCTCCCAAAGATGGGAGGGTTGTTGGTGATGATGCTGACGATGATTTCCCCCTCCAGGAGGAAAGTTCCCCCGGCGGAATCACTCCGCCAGAGGGAAAAAGTGCTCCTGCCCAAGATCTGCCTCAAGACGGCGGCGCTTCATCCCGAAAGTCCCCCTCTAATTTTTTCTAGGTCAAAATGACTTATGTACTAGAAGATGGGCACCCAAGGTGAACCGAGGAGGGCACAACCCACCAGGGTGGCCCCCTCCAGTAGTTATTTGCTCCAGTATTTTTTATATATTCCAAAACAATTCTCCGTAAATTTTTAGCTCATTTGGAAATGTGCAGAATAGGTAACTCTGACGTAACTTTTTCAGGTCCAGAATTCCAGCTGCCGGTATTGTCCCTCTTTGTGTAAACCTTGCATATTATGAGAGAAAAGGCATTGGAATTACTCCAAAGAGCATTATTATTCATAAAACATTATAAATAACAGGAGGAAAACATGATGCAAAATGGACGTATCAACTCCCCCAAGCTTAGACCTCGCTTGTCCTCAAGCGAAAAACCGAAATCGAAAAACATGCCCACATGCTTAGAGAGAGAGGTGTCGATAAAAATAAAATACGGACATATAGAAAAAAATCATGCATATTATTATAACAGCAAGGAACTTTAACATAAAACTTTATCAAACAACTTTTATCATATAACTTCTCATGAACAAGTAACAATTCATGACAACTTTGAAGTATAAAGCATAAACCTTATTGTAAACCAACAAACTATGTTCTCAGTCAACTTTGCAACTACAATTCATCATATTTTCAGGAAGGGTCACGTATCGGAGCCTTTAGGCAAGTCCACATACTCAACCATCATTTAATCTTCTATGATTGCTAACATTCACAGCATACCCATGAGCAAAAAGTTTCAACCGGACACATAGAAAGATAGGGACTTATAGTTTCGCCTCCCAACGTATTCACCTCAAGGGTGATGTCAACAATAATAACTCATGCCCACTCATATCCAACTGGATATATGTGCCTAGATCTTTCCCCACCACATGATGCTTGCAAAAAGAGAAAATAAAAAGGAATAGGGGAGAATACTTTGACTCTTACATAAAAGTAAATGCATAAAGGTAAAAGATAGGCCCTTCACAGAGGGAAGCAGAGGCTGTCATGTGTATTTGTTTGTATGCCAAATCCCTTAATGCAAAAGAACATCACGTTATATTGCCCCTTATGATAGAAACCTTTATTATGCAGTCTGTCGCTTTTATTACTTTGCCATCATAAGTTCGTACAACGCTCAATTTTCTCTTACACTAAACGATCCAACACTTTTAGAAGCAATTTTTATTGCCTTATTGCACCGATGACAACTTACTTGAAGGATCTTACTCAATCCATAGGTAGGTATGGTGGACTCTCAAAAAGATTTTGGGTTAAGGGTTTTTGGATGCACAAGTAGTATCTCTACTTAGTGCGGAGTTTTTGTCTAGCAAAGATATTGAGCAAGCACCACATGCTGAAGGATCTATGACAATATAACTTCTATGTAAATATGAACAAACATTAATCATTACGTTGTCTTCCTTGTCCAACGTCAACAATTTTGACACAAAATATTTAATGGGGGCTCACAATTATAAAAGATGTCCAAGATAGTGTATTTGCATGTGAATCTTCTCTTCCCTTATTAATTCTTTCATGAATTGCATCATTGACCAATGCTATGTTTGTCAATCTCCAATAAATTTTACCACTTATACTTTTCCTTATGTGATGTCATTACTTACCATAAGATTAGCATATGATCTTTTTCATTTATTTTCCTTTCTTTTTATTGCAGCAAAAGAGTAAAGAAACTAAACTCAAACTACTCTTTATTATATATCTCGCACACAATTACATAGATAGGTAGATCACTAAGCAAGCACTTGAAAAGAAAGGATCGGACTAAACTTTTATTCAACTAAATCACAGGATAACTAAAGATCAAACTAAGATAAATAAAAGCAAAGATAGTGGTGGTGATACGATACCGGGACACCTCCCCCAAGCTTTGCACAAGCCAAGGGGAGTGTCCATAGCATGAACTCAAGTCTCCTTTGGTGATGAAGAAGGAGGTGGTGGTGATGAGGTAGTAGCGATCTTATCCTCCGGTTTCCATGGCAGTGGCTCACCATCATAAGAGGAAGAACGAGTCTCGCGAGTCCTGCAACTGGCAGCCAAACTCATACCTTTAAGCCACGCCTCATATTCAAAAACTTGGTTTTGGAGATCATAGATTTGGCTATGCACAAAGTTGATTTGCTCATTGAGGGTGAAGATGATGTCCTTCATGGACCGGCCCACCTTGACATCACGAGTAAAATCCGTAATCATGAGGTGACTGGCATTGAGTCCATGTTCCACCATCCCCTTGCACTTGAAGACCTCTTGCTCCATAGCTTCAAGCTTAGCCTCCACGATTCCCGTCCTCTTGGGCCCCTGGACGTCCCGGATGTGGAGCACCCCCTCACACATCTCAATGGCTTGAGGGTGCTGCATCACCTCCCGCAAATACAGGTTGATGACATTCTCGAAGAACTTGTCCTTGGAGGAGCTCGAAGTGGCCATGGCGATCAAGATTTGTTAGAAAATAGCAAGAAAGAAGAACAGAAGATTTCTCCGTGATACGATGGTCAATACACTCGGGGGGTATATAAAGATTTTTTTTCTTGGGAAACAAGCAAACGGGACGAAAAAGGAGTCGGGAAGGTTCCCGAGGCGGGCACAACTCACCTGGGCGCGCCAGGGGGGCCCAGGCGCGCCCTGGTGTCTTGTTCCCTCCTCGGTTGCCTTCCTGGTTATTTCTTATTTTCCTATTTTTTGTAATATTCCAAAACTGACAGAAAATATTTTTGCGGATTTTTTGGAGTCCGTTTACTTACCGTATCACGTACCTCCTCTTTTTTCACAATTTTGGAGTGTTCCGGAAGGTTTCTTTTATGTGTTCCTCCGGTGTCATGGTTTGAATAATATTGCTTTCAACATTACTAGGCGTACCTGAGATATAGTGTTTAATTCTTTGCCAATTGACCACCTTCGGATTAGTACCTTCGGCATTATTTATTTTGATAGCTCCAGAGCGATGAACCTCTTCGATAATATATGGTCCTTCTCATTTAAAGAGAAGTTTGCAAAGAATCTAAAACAAGAGTTGTACAAAAGAACATATTCTCCAACTTTGAGTTCCCGCTTTTGGATTCTTTTGTCATGCCATCTTTTAACTTTTTCTTTAAATAATTTGGCATTTTATAGGCTTGGGTTCTCCATTCATCTAGTGAGCTAATATCAAATAACCTCTTTTCTCCGACAAGTTTGAAATCATAGTTGAGTTCTTTAATTGCTGATAACCCACAAGTATAGGGGATCGCAATAATTTTCGACGGTAGAGTATTCAACCCAAATTTATTGATTCGACACAAGGGGAGCCAAAGAATATTCTCAAGTATTAGCAGCTGAGTTGTCAATTCAACCACACCTGAAAGACTTAATATCTGCATCAGAGTATTTAGTAGCAAAGTAGTATGGAAGTAATGGTAACAGTGGCAAAAGTAACAGTAACAGTTTTGTAGCAATTGTAACAGTGGCAACGGAAAAGTAACGTAGCAAAGATCAATATGTGAAAAGCTCGTAGGCAATGGATCAATGATGGATAATTATGTCGAATGGCATTCATCATGCAACAGTTATAACCTAGGGTGACAAAGAACTAGCTCCAATTCATCAATATAATGTAGGCATGTATTCCGTATATAGTCATACGTGCTTATGGAAAAGAACTTGCATGCCATCTTTTGTCCTACCCTCCCGTGGCAGCGGGGTCCTAATGGAAACTAAGGGAAATTAAGGCCTCCTTTTAATAGAGAACTGGACCAAAGCATTAGCACTTAGTGAATACATGAACTCCTCAAACTAAGGTAATCACCGGAAAGAATCCCAATTATTGTCACCTTGGGGTATGCGGATCATAACACGTAATAGATGTCTACAACTTGCAAGATAGGATCAAGAACACATATATATTCATGAAAACATAATAGGTTCAGATCTGAAATCATGGCACTCGGGCCCTAGTGACAAGCATTAGGCATAGCAAAGTCATAGCAACATCAATCTTAGAACATAGTGGATACTAGGGATCAAACCCTAACAAAACTAACCCGATTACATGATAAATCTCATCCAACCCATCACCGTCCAGCAAGCCTACGATGGAATTACCCACGCACGGCGGTGAGCATCATGAGATTGGTGATGGAGGAAGGTTGGTGATGATGATGGCGACGATTTCCCCTCTCCGGAGCCCCGAACCTACTCCAGATCTGGCATCCTGATGAAGAACAGGAGGTGACGGCAGCTCTGTATCGTAAAACGCGATGAATCCTTCTCTCTGATTTTTTTTCTCCTCGAACGTGAATATATGGAGTTGGAGTTGAGGTCGGTGGAGGTCCAGGGGACCCACAAGGCAGGGGCGCGCCCTAGGGGGGTGGGCGCGCCCTGCACCCTTGTGGACAGCAGGTGGGTCCCCGTCTGTTGATTCTTTCGCCAATATTTTTTATTTATTCCAAAAATATTCTCCGTGAAGTTTCAGGTCATTCCTAGAACTTTTATTTCTACACAAAAATAACACCAAGGCAATTCTGCTGAAAACAGCGTCAGTCCGGGTTAGTTCCATTCAAATCATGCAAATTAGAGTCCAAAACAAGGGTAAAAGAGTTTGGAAAAGTAGATACGATGGAGACGTATCAACTCCCCCAAGCTTAACCCATTGCTTGTCCTCAAGCAATTCAGTTGATAAACTAAAAGTGATAAAGAAAAACTTTTACAAACTCTGCTTGATCTTGTTGTTGCAAATATGTAAAGCCAACATTCAAGTTTTCAGCAAAGATTATAAACTAACCATATTCGCAATAACATTTAGGTCTCACATTTACTCATACCAATGGCATAATCAACTAACGAGCAATAATAATAAATCTCGGATGACAACACTTTTTCAAAACAATCATGATATGATATAACAGAAGGGTATCTCGCTAGCCCTTTCTGAGACCGCAAAACATAAATGCAAAGCACCCCTGAAGATCAAGGATTGACTAGACATTGTAATTCATGGCAAAATAGATCCAGTCACAGTCATACTCAATATCAATTAATAACAACGCATACAAATGACAGTGGTGCTCTCTAACTAGTGCTTTTTATAAGTGGATGATGACTCAGCATAAAAGTAAATAGATAGGCCCTTTGCAGAGGGAAGCAGGGATTTGTAGAGGTGCCAGAGCTCGAGCTTTTTGAAACAGAGATGAATATAATTTTGAGCGGTATGCTTTCATTGTCAACATAACGACCAAGAGATATCGGTATCTTCCATGCTTTACACATTATAGGCGGTTCCCAAATAGAATGGTAAAGTTTATACTCCCCCACCACCAACAAGCACATTCCACGGCTGGTCCGAAACAACGGGTACCGTCCAACTAACAACAATCCTGGGGGAGTTTTGTTTACAATTATAATTTGATTTGATTTGAGCATGGGACTGGGCATCCCGATTACCAGCCATTTTCTCATGAATGACGAGCAGAGTCCACTCATCATGAGAATAACCCACCTAGCATGGAAGATACGGACAACCCCCAGTCGCTACATGAGCGATTTGGGCATACAAAACAGATTATTATTTGAAGGTTTAGAGTTTGGCACATGCAAGTTTACTTGGAACGGTAGGTAAATACCGCATATAGGTAGGTATGGTGGACTCATATGGAACAACTTTGGGTTTATGGAAGTGGATGCACAAGCAGTATTCCCGCTTAGTATAGGTGAAGGCTAGCAAGAGATTGAGGAGCGACCAACTAGAGAGCGACAATAGCCATAAACATGCATTGAGATTAACCAACATTGAGTGCAAGCATGAGTAGGATATAAATCACCATGAACATAAATATCGTGGAGGCTATGTTGATTTTGTTTCAACTACATGCGTGAACATGTGCCAAGTCAAGCCACTCGAATCATTTAAAGGAGGATACCATCCTATCATACTACATCACAACCATTTTAAAAGCATGTTGGCACGCAAGGTAAACCATTATAAACTCCTAGCTAATTAAGCATGGCATGAGTAACTATAATCTCTAATTGTCATTGCAAACATGTTTCATTCATAGTAGGCTGAATCAAGAACGATGAACTAATCATATTTACAAAAACAAGATAGGTCGAGTTCATACCAGCTTTTCCTCATCTCAATCATTTCATCATATATCGTCATTATTGCCTTTCACTTGCACGACCGAACAGTGTGGATAATAATAATAGTGCATGTGCATTGGACTAAGCTGGAATCTTCAAACATTTATTCAAAGGAGAAGACAATGTAATATGGGCTCTTTGTTAGATCAACAATAATGCATATGAGAGCCACTCAACATTTTCATCGTGGTCTTCTCCTCTCGACCCCCAAAGAAAAGAAAAGAATTTCAAAGAAACACACTGAAATGTTTTTGGAGTTTTTGTTTTTTTGAAGAAGGTAAAACAAGAACGAGAAAAACTATTTACATGGGAAAGCTCCCAACAAGCAAAAGAAGAACGAGAAATCTTTTTGGGTTTTCTTTAATACTACTACTAAATAAACATGGAAAGGAAATAGGCTACAACTATTTTTTTTGGTTTTTCTTAAGGTTTTTCAAACACACAAGAAGAAAGCGGGAAAAAGAAAATAAACTAACATGGATAATACAATGAAAAAGTATGAACACCGACAACTGGAATGAGTGTGTGAACATGAATATAATGTCGGTGAGAAATACGTACTCCCCCAAGCTTAGGCTTTTGGCCTAAGTTGGTCTAGGGCCACGGTTGGCCCGGCGGATATCCAAAGTTGTAGTCGGGGTTATACTGTGATGTGGCAGCTACTGCCTGAAGGGTTGAAGCATGGAGGCGAGTGGCCTCAACCTCTCTCTCATACTCGTTT
Organism: Thinopyrum elongatum; assembly: GCA_011799875.1. Lineage (NCBI taxonomy): Eukaryota > Viridiplantae > Streptophyta > Magnoliopsida > Poales > Poaceae > Thinopyrum > Thinopyrum elongatum. The sequence continues at coordinate 258,951,988 of CM022301.1, read as the reverse complement.
GCCTCCTCTCTAGTTATAAAATATCTCCCTCTGACCTGAAAGTTAAGGAAGGTAGGAGCAGGAAGAGTAATATGGACAGCGCGCTATCGGTCAAAGATTAGTCGGTATAGGAGGGATTGTTTGTTCCTCACAAGAAACTGGTAGCGAACCAAAGCATTATAATCAAGAAAAGAAGGTGGTAACTCAATGTCATTCCCCCTTATGGGTACTCCAAGATAATTAGCTAAACGGGTTGCATAAAACCCACCAAATAAATCTCCATCTTTAGCATTAAGATGTAACCTCCTCGCAATAATGGCCCCCAAGTTATATCATTTATCACCCAACACTGCACACTTAAGGACACTAAGATCTGATGCGCAAAGGTGGCTATGATCATGTTTACCATTAATGCATCTACCTATGAAGAGAGCAAAATAATGTATGGCAGGGAAATGAATACTCCCCATGGAGGCTTGTGTAATATGTCTAGTTTCTCCCACAGTAATGCTAGCAAGGAAATCATTGCACTCAGTTTTATGAGGCTCGCTATGAATGCCCCATTATGGGATTTTGCAAGCAGTATTAAAATCTTCAAGGTCCATGGTATATGATTCATCATAAAGATCATATAGGATAGTATGAGTATTGCACTGAGATGTAAATTTAAACCTTCTCACAAATGAATCAGTGAGTTGATAGTATTGGGGACACTTATGTGACAAGAAGTCCCCCAGTTCACCATTTTGCATGTACGCATCAAACTCATCCTTGAAACCTGCACGAACCATGAATTCATCCGACGGCCATTCACAAGGCCGCACTTGAGCTTCCCTTGGTGGTTCAAGGTCTGGTTAACGTATCGCGAGCCTCGGTGCTTGCTTCCTTGAGGAACCACCTTGGTACATTTTCCTCAACATTTTTCTTCCTCTGAAAAATTTCTGAAATTTTTAGTGACTCAAAATAAAAGTGAACCAAACTCAACAAGATTGATAGCAACTACTCCTACAAGTGTCTAGAGGCTATATCATGCATCAAAACTACTTTGGACCATAAAATTTTGACATGCAAGCTCAAGAACAAGGTCTCCATAGCAGCAAAAATTTGCAATAAATAAAGCACTAGAACAAAAACTAATTGGACCATTGGAGGAGTCACATACCGAAGAACAATCCCCCAAAACAGTTTTGCAAATGGAGCTTTACACAAGGAGATCGAAAATGGCAGCAAGATGAGCTAGAACACGGGGTTGAGCACTGGGATGTTTTTTTCTGGAGGAAGACGAAGTGGATGGGTGCTGGAATAAGTGAGGGGGCCTATGTGGGACCCACAAGGCAGAGGGGCGCGCCCAGTGGGTAGGGCGCGCCCTCCACCCTTGTGGTCCACTGGTGCAGCCCCCTGGTGCAATCTCAGTGCCAGAAATTCTAAAATATTCTATAAAAAATCATACTAAATTTTCAGGGAATTTGTAGAACTTTTATTTTTGGGATATTTTTATTGCACGGATAATTCAGAAAACAGACAGATAATACTATTTTTGCTTTATTTATTCTAAATAACAGAAAGTAAAAAGTAAGTACAGAAAGTTGTGCTTTCTAAATTCATCCATCTCATGCTCATCAAAAGGAATTCGTTAACAAGGTTGATCAAGTCTTATTAACAAACCTCTTTCGAAAAACATGAAACCAGAGAATTTTTGAATAACACTAGGTTACCTCAACGGGGATATGCATATCCCCATCAATAAGAATATCATATTCCTTTTTGACAGTAGGGAGAGGAAATTCAAAACCTCCAATAGTAATAGTTGAAAATTTTCCAATAGAATTGATACTATGAACTTGAGGTTGTTTCTTCGAAAAGTGTACCGTATGCTCATTACCATTAACATGAAAAGTGTCGTTGCCTTTGTTGCAATCAATAACAGCCCCTGCTCTATTCAAAAAGGGTCTACCAAGGATGATCGACATACTGTCATCCTCGGGAATATCAAGAATAACAAAGTCCGTTAAGATAGTAACGTTTGCAACCACAACAGGCACATCCTCACAAATACCGATGGGTATAACAGTTGATTTATCAGCCATTTGCAAAGAGATTTCAGTAGGTGCCAACTTATTCAATTCAAGTCTACGATATAAAGAGAAAGGCATAACATTAACACCGGCTCCCAAATCACATAATGCAGTTTTAACATATATAGTTTCTTTTAATGGAGCATGGTATAGTTGGTACTCCTGGATCTCCAAGTTTCTTTGGTATTCCACCCTTAAAAGTATAACTAGCAAGCATGGTGGACATTTCAGCTTCAGGTATCTTTCTTTTATTTGTGACAATATCTTTCATATACTTAGCATAAGGAGACATTTTCAGCATATCAGTCAAACGCATACGCAAAAAGATAGGTCTAATCATTTCAGCAAAGCGCTCAAAATCCTCATCATCCTTTTTCTTGGATGGTTTAGGAGGAAAGGGCATGGGTTTCTGAACCCATGGTTCTCTTTCTTTGCCATGTTTCCTAGCAACGAAGTCTCTCTTATCATAACGTTTATTCTTTGATTTTGGGTTATCAAGATCAACAGCAGGTTCTACCTCCACATCGTTATCATTACTAGGTTGAGCATCAACATGAACATCATCATTAACATTATCACTAGGTTCATGTTCATTACCAGATTGTGTCTCAGCATCAAAAATAGAAATATCATTTGGATTCTCAGGTGTTTCTATAATAGGTTCACTAGAAGCATGCAAAGTCCTATCAGTTTTCTTTTAATTTTTATTACTAGGACTAGGTGCATGAGTATTAATTCTCTGAGAATCTTGCTCAATTCTCTTAGGATGGCCCTTAGGATACAAAGGTTCCTGAGTTATTTTACCACCTCTAGTCATAACCCTAACAGCATTATCATTGTTCTTACTATTCAACTCATTAAGCAAATCATCTGGTGCCTTAAGTACTTGTTCTACTTGAGTTTTAACCATGGAAGCATGCTTACTAATAAGCTTAAGATCATTAACAGTTCTACTCATATAATCACCCAAGCAGTCAAGCATGTGAGCAATACGTTTCAATTATCTACTAACATAAGCATTGAAATTTTCTTGTTTAACAATAAAATTATCAAACTCATCCAAGCATTGACTAGCAGACTTATTATGAGGAATATCACCTTCATCAAATCTATAGAGAGAATTTACCTCTACTACATGTGTCGGGTTATCAAGACCATGTATTTCTTCAATAGGTGGTAGATTCTTAACATCTTTAGCTTTAATACCTTTTTCTTTCATAAATTTCTTTGCCTCTTGCATATCTTCAGGACTGAGGAATAGAATACCTCTTTTCTTCGGAGTTGGGTTAGGAGTTGGTTCAGGAAGTGTCCAATCGTTATCATTACTCAATATATTATTCAACAGCAATTCAGCTTGCTCAACAGTTCGTTCCCTGAAAACACAACCAGCACAACTATCTAGGTGGTCCCTAGAAGCATCGGTTAGTCCATTATAAAAGATATCAAGTATTTCATTTTTCTTGAGAGGATGATCAGGCAAAGCATTAAGTAATTGGAGAAGCCTCCCCCAAGCTTGTGGGAGACTCTCTTCTTCAATTTGCACAAAGTTAAATATGTCCTTTAAAGCAGCTTGTTTCTTATGAGCAGGGAAATATTTTTCAGAGAAGTAGTAAATTATATCCTGGGGACTACGCACACAACCAGGAGGAAGAGAATTAAACCATAACTTAGCATAACCCTTTAACGAGAAGGGAAACATCTTAAGAATATAGTAATAGTGAATTTTTTCCTCATGAGTAAATAGGGTGGCTATATCATTCAATTTAGTAAGATGTGCCACAACAGTTTCAGATTCATAGCCATAGAAAGGATCAGATTCAACCAAAGTAATTAACTCAGGATCGACAGAGAATTCATAATCCTTATCAGTAACAAAGATAGGTGAAGTAGCAAACTTAGGATCATATTGCATTCTAGCATTCAAAGACTTTTCTTTCAGCTTAGCTAACAGTTTCTTAAGATCATCTCTATCATTACAAGCAAAAAAGTCTCTAGCAGTTTCTTCATCCATAATATAACACTCAGGTATAACAGGAAGTTCATACCTAGGAGAGCTAGTCTTATCAGGTGTTTCAAAGTGTTCAGTTTCAATAATTTCATCTGTTTCAGAAATATCATCATCTTCAGCATAGTCAATAGTTCTAACTCTAGCAAGATGTTCATCAAGTAATTCACCCAGTGGCACAGTTTTATCAAGCAAAGTAGTAGCATCATAAGCATCATTCATAGTAGAAGTAGCACATCAATAACATGCGACATATCAGAGTCAATAGCAGGTGTAGGTGTCGCAAGCTTACTCAAAACAGAAGGTGAATCAAGTGCAGAGCTAGATGGCAGTTCCTTACCTCCACTCGTAGTAGAGGGAAAAATCTTGGTTCTAGTATCTTTCAAATTTCTCATAGTGATGAACAGATATAAATCCAAAGTGACTCAGAGAATAGAGCTATGCTCCCCGGCAACGGCGCCAGAAAAAGGTCTTGATAACCCTCAAGTATAGGGGATCGCAACAGTTTTCGAGGGTAGAGTATTCAACCCAAATTTATTGATTCGACACAAGGGGAGCCAAAGAATATTCTCAAGTATTAGCAGCTGAGTTGTCAATTCAACCACACCTGAAAGACTTAATATCTGCAACATGTATTTAGTAGCAAAGTAGTATGGAAGTAACGATAACAGTGGTAAAAGTAACAGTAACAGCTTTGTAGCAATTGTAACAGTGGCAATGGAAAAGTAACATAGCAAAGATCAATATGTGAAAAGCTTGTAGGCAATGGATCAATGATGGATAATTATGTCGGATAGCATTCATCATGCAACAGTTATAACCTAGGGTGACACAGAACTAGCTCCAATTCATCAATATAATGTAGGCATGTTTCCGTATATAGTCATACGTGCTTATGGAAAAGAACTTGCATGACATCTTTTGGCCTACCCTCCCGTGGCAGCGGGGTCCTAATGGAAACTAAGGGATATTAAGGCCTCCTTTTAATAGAGAACCGGACCAAAGCATTAGCACTTAGTGAATACATGAACTCCTCAAACTACGGTAATCACCGGAAAGAATCCCAATTATTGTCACCTTGGGGTATGCGGATCATAACACGTAATAGGTGTCTACAACTTGCAAGATAGGATCAAGAACACATATATATTCATGAAAACATAATAGGTTCAGATATGAAATCATGGCACTCGGGCCCTAGTGACAAGCATTAGGCATAGCAAAGTCATAGCAACATCAATCTTAGAACATCGTGGATACTAGGGATCAAACCCTAACAAAACTAACTCAATTACATGATAAATCTCATCCAACCCATCGTCGTCCAGCAAGCCTACGATGGTATTCCTCACACACGGCGGTGAGCATCATGAAATTGGTGATGGAGGAAGGTTGGTGATGATGATGGTGACGATTTCCCCTCTCCGGAGCCCCGAACGGACACTAGATCTGGCCTCCCGATGAAGAACAGGAGGTGACGGTGGCTCTGTATCGTAAAACGCGATGAATCCTTCTCTCTGATTTTTTTTCTCCCCGAACGTGAATATATGGAGTTGGAGTTGAGGTCGGTGGAGGTCCAGGGGATCCACAAGGCAGGGGGCGCTCCCTAGGGGGGTGGGCGCGCCCTGCACCCTTGTGGACAGCAGGTGGGTCCCCCTCTGTTGATTCTTTCGCCAATATTTTTTATTTATTCCAAAAATATTCTCCGTGAAGATTTAGGTCATTCCGAGAACTTTTATTTCTGCACAAAAATAACACCAAGGCAATTCTGCTGAAAACAGCATCAGTCCGGGTTAGTTCCATTCAAATCATGCAAATTAGAGTCCAAAACAAGGGCAAAAGAGTTTGTAAAAGTAGATACGATGGAGACGTATCAATTGCCCAATAAGCTTTATGTTCTAACTCTAGAGGCAAATCACAAGCTTTTCCATAAACCATTTTATAAGGAGACATACCCATAGGATTTTTGTATGCTGTTCTGTAGGCCCAAAGTGCATCATCCAATTTCTTAGACCAATTCTTTCGAGACCTATTAACAGATTTCTGTAATATTAGTTTTATTTCTCTATTGCTAAGTTCAACTTGACCACTAGATTGAGGATTATATGGTAATGCAATTCTATGGTTAACATCATATTTACCAAGCATTTTACGGAAAGCGCCATGAATAAAGTGTGAAGAACCACCATAAGTCATTAAATATCTAGGGACTCCAAACCTCGGGAAAATAACTTATTTAAGCATTTTAATGGAAGTGTTATGATCAGCACTACTGGTTGGAATAGATTCTACCCACTTAGAAACATAATCAATAGCAACCAAAATATGTGTATACCCATTAGAGGAAGGAAAAGGTCCCATATAATCAAAACCCCAAACATCAAATGGTTCAACAGCAAGTGAATAATTCATAGGCATTTCTTGACGCTTACCGATATTACCAATTCTTTGACATTCATCACAAGATAAAACAAACTTACGGGCATCCTTGAAGAGAGTGGGCCAATAAAAACCAGATTGCAATACCTTATGAGCAGTTCTATCTCCCGCATGATGCCCTCCATAAACTTCGGAGTGAAATTTTCGTAGGATTTGTTCCTGTTCATGCTCAGGTACACAACGTCTAATAATACCATCTACTCCTTCTTTATAAAGATGTGGGTCATCCCAAAAGTAATGTATTAAATCACAGAAGAATTTTTTCTTTTGTTGGTATGTGAAACTAGGTGGTATGTATTTAGCAACAATATAATTAGAATAATCAGCATACCAAGGAGTATTATGAGAAACATTTATTGTAGCTAGTTGTTCATCAGGAAAGCTATCATCAATAGGTAGTGGGTCATCAAGTATATTTTCTAACCTAGATAAGTTATCAGCTACGGGGTTCTTAGCTCCTTTTCTATCAGTAATATGTAAATCAAATTCTTGTAGTAAGAGAACCCACCTAATGAGTCTAGGTTTAGCATCTTTCTTTTCCATAAGATATTTAGTAGAAGCATGATCGGTGTGAACAATTACTTTGGAATCAACAATGTAAGATCCGAATTTGTCACAAGCAAACACAATTCTTTTTCAGTAGTAGCATAATTTCTTTGGGCACTGTCTAGAGTTTTACTAGCATAATGAATAACATTTAATTTCTTATCAACTCTTTGTCCTAGAACAGCAGCAACAGCATAGTCACTAGCATCACACATAATTTCAAAAGGCAATTTCCAATCAGGTGGTTGAACAATAGGTGCAGAAGTTAAGGCTTACTTAAGTGTTTCAAAGGCTTCTACATAGTCATCATAAAAAACAAATGGAACATCCTTTTGTAAAAGTATGAGGCCTAGAAATTTTAGAGAAGTCTTTAATAAACCTCCTATAGAAACCAGCATGACCGAGAAAACTACGAATACCTTTAATATCTTTAGGACATGCCATTTTCTCAATTGCATCAACTTTAGCTTGGTCCACCTCAATACCTCGTTCAGAAATTTTATGCCCCAAGACAATACCTTCATTAACCATAAAGTGGCACTTCTCCCAATTCAAGACAAGGTTAGTTTGCTCACATCTCTGCAAAACTCGATCAAGGTTGCTTAAGCAATCATCAAAAGAAGTTCTATAAAAAGAAAATTCATCCATGAAAACCTCAACAATCTTTTCACAAAAATCAGAGAATATAGCAGTCATGCATCTTTGAAAGTTAGCATGTGCATTACATAAACCAAAAGGCATACGTCTATAAGCATAAGTTCCAAATGGGCAAGTAAAGGTGGTTTTCTCTTGATCAGGTTGTGAAACAGGTATTTGAGAAAAAACAGAAAATCCATCAAGAAAACAAAAGTGTGTGTGCTTGGATAGTCTTTCTAACATTTGATCAATAAAAGGCAAAGGGTAATGGTCTTTTCTAGTTGCTTTATTTAATTTTCTAAAATCAATTACCATTCTATAACCAGTAACAATTATTTGTGGAATAAGTTCATTTTTATCATTAGGAACAACGGTAATACCTCCCTTCATAGGGACACAATGAACGGGATTTACCCATCTGCTATTAGCAATGGGATAGATTATACCTGCTTCCAGAAGTTTTAATATTTCAGTTCTTACCACTTCTTTCATCTTAGGATTCAAACGTTGTTGGTGATCAACGACGGGTTTAGCATCAGGTTCCATATTAATCTTCTGCTGACAGAGAGTGGGACTAATGCCCTTAATATCATCAAGAGTATATCCAATAGCAGCATGGTGCTTCCTCAAAATTTTCAATAATCTTTCTTCTTCATGTTCTGAAAGGTTAGCACTAATAATAACATGATATATCTTTTTCTCATCACGATAAGCATATTTCAAAGTGTCAGGCAATTGTTTTAATTCAAACATGGGATCACCTTTAGGTGGAGGAGGACCTCCTAGAGATTCAATAGGCAAATTGTGTTTGAGCAGAGGTCATTGTTCAAAGAAAATTTTATCTATTTCATTTCTTTCATGCATATGCATATCATTTTCATGGTCTAGCAAATATTGTTCTAGTGGATCAGTAGGAGGCACAGCAATAGAAGCAAGGCCAATTATTTCATCCTTACTAGGTAATTCTTTCTTATGAGGTTGTCTATTAAACTCGGAAAAATTAAATTCATGAGACTCATCACCAAAGCTAACACTGACGGTTTGTTTATGACAATCTATAGTAGCATTGACAATGTTCAAGAAAGGTCTACCAAAGATAATGGGACAGAAGTCATTTTGTGGGGAACCAAGAACTAGAAAATCAGTAGGGTATTTTATTTTCCCACACAAGACTTCAACATCTCTAACAATCCCAAGTGGTGTGATGGTTTCTCTATTAGCAAGTTTAATAGTGACATCTATGTCTTCTATTTCAGCGGGTGCTATGTCATTCATAATTTCTTGGTATAAGGTAAAAGGAATAGCACTCACGCTAGCACCTAAGTCACATAAACCATGATAACAATGATCTCCTATTTTAACTGAGACAACAGGCATGCCAACAACAGGTCTATGTTTATCCTTTTCATTGGGTTTAGCAATTCTAGCAGCTTCATCCCAGAAGTAAATAACATGCACATCAATATTTTCTACCAAGAGATCTTTAACCATAGCAACACTAGGTTCTACTTTAATTTGTTCAGCAGGTTTAGGTGCTCTAATATTACTTTTGCGAACCACACTTGAAACTTTAGCATGTTCCTTTATCCTAACATGGAAAGGTGGTTTTTCAATATAAGCAGTAGGTACAACTGGATCAACATTGTAAATAATAGTTTCATCTTTAACTATGACCGGTTCTTTAATTTCTTCTTTAATTGGGGGATGATATTTAAACCACTTCACCTTAGGGAGATCAACATGAGTAGCAAAAGATTCACAAAAAGAGGCTACTATCTCAGAGTCAAGTCCATATTTAGTGCTAAACTTGTGAAAAGCATCGGTATTCATAAAAGATTTAACACAATCAAACTCAAGCTTAATACCTGACTCTTTACCTTCGTCGAGTTCCCAATCTTCAGAGTTGCATTTAATTCTTTCTAAAAGATCCCACTTGAATTCTATAGTCTTCTTCATAAAAGAACCAGTACAAGAAGTATCGAGCATGGATTGATCATCACGAGAAAGCCGAGCATAAAAATTCTGAATGATAATTTCTCTAGAGAGCTCATGATTGGGGCATGAATATATCATTGACTTAAGCCTCCCCCAAGCTAGAGCGATAATTTCTCCTTCATGAGGCCAAAAATTATATATATAATTTCGATCACGATGAGCTAGATGCATAGGATAATTTTTTTGGTGAAATTCCAATTTCAATCGATTCCAGTTCCAAGATCCAATATCATCGCATAGCCTATACCATGTCAATGCTTTTCCCTTCAAAGATAAAGGGAAAAACTTCTTCTTAGCTTCATCTCCAAATAAACCTGCAAGCTTAATAATCCACAAATTTCATCCACATATATCAAATGCATATCAGGATGTTCAGTTCCATCTCTTGCATAAGGATTAGCTAGCAGTTGTTCTATCATACCCAAAGGAATTTCATAAACAATATTTTCATTAGGTGCAGTAGGTTGAGGGGTAACTAATTGTGGTTCCGGTCGAGGTGAAGATACCCCGAAAAAAACCCTCAAAGGATGATTCTCCATAGTAATAAGTGACAACAAATTTCAGCACGTAGTAATAATTTTTCCTTACCAATTTCCACTTACCAAGAGCGCTTCACTCCCCGGCAACGTCGCCAGAAAAGAGCCTTGAGAAAAGACCCACCAACAAATGCAACCATGCATGAAAACTAACTTTATATTAAATAAACATTTTATTGATGACCCACAAGTATAGGGGATCAATCGTAGTCCTTTCGATAAGTAAGAGTGTTGAACCCAACAAGGAGCAGAAGGAATTGACAAGTGGTTTTCAGCAAGGCAATTTCTGCAAGCACTGAAATAGTCGGTAATAGGTAGTTTGATAGCAAGATAATTTGTAACAAGCAAGTAACGGTAACGGTAAATAATATGCAGCAAGGTAGCCCGATCCTTTTGTGATAAAGGACAGGCTAAAACGGTCTCTTACGATAAGCAAAGCGTTCTTGAGGGTACACGGGAATTTCATCATATCACTTTCATCATGTTGGTTTGATTCGTGTTCGCTACTTTGATAATTTGATATGTGGGTGGACCGGTGCTTAGGTGCTGTTCTTACTTGAACAAACCTCCTACTTATGATTAACCCCCTTGCAAGCCTCCACAACTACGAGAAAAGTATTAAGATAAAATCTAACCATAGCATTAAACTTTTGGATCCAAATCGGTCCCTTGCGAAATAGCGCATAAACTAGGGTTTAAGCTTCTGTCACTCTAGCAACCCATCATCTAGTAACTACTCCACAATGCATTCCCTTAGGCCCAAATATGGTGAAGTGCCATGTAGTCAACGTTCACATGACACCACTAAGGGAATCACAACATACATATCATCAAAATATCGAACACATATCAAGTTCACATGATTACTTGCAACATGACTTCTCCGTGACCTCAAGAACAAAACTAACTACCCACAAATGATAATCATGCTCAAGATCAGAGGGGTATTAAATAGTATAATGGATTTGAACATATAATCTTCCACCAAATAAACCATACAGTAATCAACTACAAGATGTAATCAATACTACTAGTCACCCACAAGTACCAATCTAAGGTTCTGGTACAAAGATTGAACACAAGATATGAACTAGGGTTTGTCAGGTGATGGTGTTGTTGAAGATGTTGATGGAGATGGCCCTCCCAAAGATGGGAGAGTTGTTGGTGATGATGATGACGATGATTTCCCCCTCCGGGGGGGAAGTTCCCCTGGCGGAATCGCTTCGCTGGAGGGCAAAAGTGCTCCTCCCCAAGATCCGCCTCAAGACGGCGGTGCTTCGTCCCGAAAGTCCCCCTCTGATTTTTTCTAGGTCAAAATGACTTATGTACCAGAAGATGGGCACCGAAGGTGGGCCGAGGAGGGTACAACCCAACAGGGCGCGCCTTGGTGTCTTGTGCTCACAAGGGTGGCCCCCTCCGGTAGTTATTTGCTCCAGTATTTTTTATATATTCCAAAACAATTCTACGTAAATTTTCAGCTCATTTGGAGATGTGCAGAATAGGTAACTCTGACGTAGCTTTTTCAGGTCCATAATTCCAGCTGCCGTTATTCTCCCTCTTTGTGTAAACCTTGCATATTATGAGAGAAAAGGCATTAGAATTACTCCAAAGAGCTTTGTTATGCATAAAAACATTATAAATAACAGTAGGAAAACATGATGCAAAATGGATGTATCATTTATCAATATACATAATCAAATATAATAAGTCATATGCCATTTTAATTTTGGTTTACCTGTTATTAATCTATCTATCTTCCACACAATCAAATCTCATTAAAATATATTGCAACCAATTCCCCACTAACTTAAGTATCTCAACATGCAAGCAAGCCAAATCACCATACAATTATGGATGGAATAAGGCCCACTACAACATGCAACTATGCATTACAAAAAACCCGCCAACACATGCAACCATACATGGAAAAATATTTTTCATTCTATTATTCTACTTATATTCAGTAAACTTTTTACCGATATCTCTACTACTATAAAGAACGTAAGGTTCCCATTTCACCTCTCTTTCATCCAACCTTCCTTATATACGCCCCCCCTCTTTCCTTCTTCTCTTTGATTTTTTCTCCCATTTTTGATTTTCTCCCATCATTTTTCCCTAAAATGGATCAATTGTCTCGTGTTTTATTAATTTACCAAAGTAAAAACATATTTTCTTTGGTAAGTCATTAAATTCTTACCAAATAAGTGCTTAACAATAAGATGGTAGGTAAATCATGGCGATTGCATACAAATACTTGCTAAGATTTTAGCACATTAATATACTAATTAACGTGCAGTCACGGGCCAATCTATTAGAATGTTTATACTCCCGTTGCAACACACGGGCAATTATCAAATATATACGTCATATGTACTTTTAATTTTGGTTTACGTCTAATTAATCTAATATTCATATACCACACAATCAAATCCAATTCAAATATATTGCAACTGATTCTTGCAACAACGCGCAAGGTATCATCTAGTTACTATGGTTTTACACCCCATCAAAAGGTTGTATAAAGCTTCAATTCCCTTCCAATAGAAACTCACACTTAACAAAATGGTAACTTTTATGCCTGCACCGATGACAACTTACTTGGAAGTTCTTTCTCAACTGATAGGTAGGTATAGTTGACACTCATGGAAAAGACTAAGCTTCAGAGTTTTTGGATGCACAAGCAAAATTCATGATTAGTACATGAATAAAGGCTAGCAAGGGTTTAAGTAAATCATACATGTTAGTGGATCCATGACAAATAAATAAAAAGGCACATAACTATCCATTCATTAGGTCATCATCCATGTCTAGCCAAAAACCTTTGTTCAAATTTTAATTTTTTCACTGAGAATTAACAATCATAAAAGATGTTCAAGATAATATATTTGCATGTGATATCTCTCTTCCTAGCACTAAGTTCCATGAATTTCCTTAAGTGACCAATGCTTGTGTGTTACTTCTTAGTAGTTTCTATTCATTATACCGAACATTTAAAGTCATGACCTCACACAAGATAATTCCATAAGAGTAAATTGCCTCATTAAAATATATATAATAATAAAGCAAAAGGAAGTCTCATATATGTTTATTATATAACCTCACACCAAAGGACACATTGCTAATTGTTCTGAAGGAGCAGATAGAACATCTTATGGCCACTATAACAAACTATAACTTCTCTAAATCATGTTACAACCTAAGGATCTAAAGATAAAAACGAAATAAGAACGATGCAAAGATACCGTGGCACCTCCTCCAAGCTTGGAACAAGCTAAGGAGGGTGCCATTACCCATATACTTAGGCTTGGTCCTTTGATGGTGATGGAGCTTTGTTTGCGTGGATCTGATGAAGGATGCAATTTTCATATTTCAACTTGTCGTTCTCTTTGCTGAGCTCCTTCACAATGGGTGTCGATTTCATCTGCAACCTGATGTGCCTCAGCGACTCCTAATAAAATATCTTAGTAGAGATGAGTTAGTGTAGCCTGCAGAGGATTAGGAGTAGGAGGTTGTACAATTGCCATGCCCATGGGAATCCGAAGGCCCGACTTGCAAAAATTAACATGTCCATCTCCAGGTTGAGGTAGGGGAGCTTCTTCTTCATCGAGAACTTCCTCCACTGGTTCCCTCAGGTTGTTGGTGATTCCTCATTGATTAACCACCCTTAGAAATCATGATATAGGTTATCCCCATCATCCGACACGGTGATCTCCCACATACTCCAAAGCTATCCATGATGAAGTTCATGCACTTCTCTCTGTACTTCTCCTCTAGATAAGCTTGTCATGCACAATGAGATTGCTTGGAGAATATAATGTGATATGCTCACCCAGTTCAAGTTACTGGCATAATTCCACGTCCAGTTGGATAGGCTGAGCCGCAACTCTATTACACTAATGTCTTTGCCCTGTTCTCCCTGAGCTAAGTTTCTTGAAACTCACCTAGTCACTCGGGGTAGATCTTGAGATGATCTTCCGACCTTTACAAACTAGTTCTTTGGTGATTCCACACCTTGGATGCTCCAGCACTAACTTCTAACCGTCTAGAGGGTGCGCAGTTGTAACACCCCCATGTATTAAGCTACAGTAATCCCTCTATGATTATGCTAAGTCACTGTGGTTAATAGTGCTTGATCACTTTGAGTTCATATCACATTTCAAATTCCACCTATGAATTCCAATTCAAAACTAAATTATAAAGTCCAGAAATTATTCCACGAAACACTAGGTCAAAAATGTTCATAATGTTGAAAATAATCACTTGGTAATTGTCTTGGAGAAACCAACATTTTATAAAGTAATTTAATGCCCTAAAACAATTAAAATAGGTGCCAAAACAATATTTTCTTATTATAAGATGTGATTTGATCTGCATATGTCTGGTAAAAGAACAATCTCTCCTTTAATCATATCATAAATGGAAAGTGTTCAATTACAACATGAAAACTACTACTCTATGGATAAAGTTTCTCAAATTGATAGAGAAAGCACCGTAAAGATCAATTAGTGAGCGACTGGGTCGATACAACTAAAAAACAGTTGCTTTTAAAATTATAAAAAATCCAATCTATTTTAATTAGTTTCCAAACTTTTTGTGGTAGTGGCCTAAATTACAATATTAATTATGGTACAAGTTTCATATTTTATAAAACTAAAATACTATTGACAATTATTGCAAAACAGAATAATTAAAAAGAAAAACAAAAGGAATTAAAAAAGAAAAAGAGAAACCCCTGCCCCTGGGCCTTAGGCCACAGGGACAGGCCCAGGACGACCCAGCCCACTTCCCCCCGGTCGTCCCCCACCTCGCTACAGTGGGCGACCGGGGCACGCCCGCCTGTCCCTGCCAGACCGGCTCGCCGCCCGGCGTTGCCACGCCGATGGTGAGGATAAGGATGCCACCCCACAGCCCCCTCAGCCTCCTCACCTTCCCCAGATCCATTTCTCCCTCTCCCTCGCTCTGCATCGCACTCCCCCACCTCGTCGCCGTAGAAGCCACGGCCACCATCCTCCCCACGCCTCGAGAACGTGCCCAAAAGATGTGCCGCCGACCGCTTCTTCCTCCTTGCCGCTGGATCGAGGCTCGGGAGCTGCATTGACGCTGCTCGAGCCGTCTTCATCCTCCTCTGCCCCACCGGTCTTCGTTATCAAATCCGGCTCAGGCAAGCCCTCCCCGAGCACGCTTAGCACACCTGATGGTCCCCTGTGAGAACCTATCCCCTCCCCCCACTCCACACACTTGTTGGCGAGCTCTACCACCCGATCCGCCGATGGCCATAGTGCTCTGCCACCCACGCTCATCTCCGGCGTAGCCCCGGTGACCTTTTGGTCCCGTGCGTGCCACCGTCATGCTCGCCGCACCGCATAGGTCCTGCCTAGCCCTTGTGACACCCCCGACTCAATCGTACACTAATCATACATGCAAACGTGTACGATCAAGCACAGGGACTCAAGGGAAGATATCACAACACAACTCTAACACAATTTAAACGGAGATCCACAATATTACAGACCAGGGATCCGAAGATCCAAATACATAAGTCAGTCATACAAATATTATCTGAGTACAGACATAGTTAGACAAGTTTTGCCTTAAGAAGGCTATAATAAACAGCGACACTAGATCGAAAGGCGTTGGCCTCCTGCCTAGGAGCCTCCGATCCTACTCCTGGTTGGCTGGCTCGATCCAGTAGTAAGTGCCCTCTGGACCCTCCTGGTAGTAAGCTCCGGTGGTGGCATCTGGCTCCTGGACTCCATCGTCTGATGTATCATCAAGGTGGGGTATGGGGAAAAGAGAAAGTAAAGCAACCGTGAGTACTCATCCGAAGTACTCAGCAAGCAAGGATCTAAACTACATATGCAACATTATCAATGGAGAAAGGCTGTATAAGTGGACTGGGCTGCAGAAATGCCAGAATAGAGAGAAGGCCTAGTCCTATCGAAGACTAGCATCGTCAAACATCTTCACAAGGCCATCATCTTGCAGTAGTAGAAGAGAGTAGAATCGCATTTTATTTAGCAAACATGTTGAAGTACAGCTTAAAGATCCTTCCTCGACTCCCAAGCGAGAAAGCGATCCTGAAGCTTCAATTAAGTAACAAGTATCCAGTTCAAGTAGTAGATCGGGATACACAAACTGAGCGTCCTTTACCGTAGGACCGGCTATCGATAGATGATTCATCCCTGCAGGGGTGCACTACTGTTACCCAACATGCTCGATGAACTCTGGCCGGACACACTTGGTGGGTAATGCCCGTCCTCGGAAGATCAACACGAAGCAGCGCCCTACCTAGGCTCGGCAGAGAGGTCAGCACGCTGGACTAACCTATGCACCCAGAGGTCTTGGGCCATCGCCCTAGGCACCCTGCGCGTTGCGAGACTGGCCGGGGTGCAGGCGCGACACTGAGCTTGTCAGTGAAGTATCCAGCCCAATCCTGACAATCAACCTGCACGGTGAATCGTGACGTCAGACGAGCTTTCGGGAGAAACGTACATCGCAGAGTGTCCCATAACCATTATCCCGCGTGGTGGTAGTGCGTATAGGGCACGTCGACCCACTCAGATCACACACCCAAATCCAATAGGCTCAATTAGTATCACGCGGAGACAATCAGAGTCTCTGATGCTCCGCCACAATATCACACTCGAGTGCCCTTCCGGCACACCCGACATCATAGATCCCCAGCAGGTACCCACCAGGGTGGACCCGCCTATATCAAAGGTTAAGTAATCGTGTGGTCATAACATCAAGGGGGAAACCCGAGGAATCACCCTCGGCGGATTCCACTCGATGAAATCATCAGGGTGAACGTATGAGGCATCACCCTCGAGGTTCACACTAAGGGTTGCACGACAGAGTCGTATCGGAAGTGGAGAAGGAGGAATCACCCTCGATGACCACGATCGAACAGCTACACTGCAGAGTATTCATCAGGAGTGCGTTACGAGGTATCACCCTCGGCACTCGATAGTAACTAAGCAGAGTCGTACAACTAAGGGGGTGTGAAGTGAGGTGTCGGCCTCTGGTCGATGATCACGTTGATCGCGTCATCGATGATCAAGCAGGGGCAACAAGGATAAGGTGGTGGGGTCACTGATGTTTCACTACCAACCTATACTAAACAGTTTATCATAGGCAGGTAAGGTAACAATGAACAGGTTACAACAACAGGCTATGCATCAGAATAGGAGCATACATTAACAGTAGCAAAATCTAATGCAAGCAGGAGAAATGGAATGGGCGATATCTGGATGTTCAAGGGGGACGGGCTTGCCTGGTTGCTCTGGCAAGAAAGAGGGGTCGTCAACGGGCTGCTAGTCGGTAGTGTAGTCGTACCCAGGTGCAGCGCTGTCGGTCTCGGCGTCTATCGAGAGAGAAGGAGGGGGAGAGAAACAATAAATTCACGGCAATAATGCAAACAATATGTATGACATGCCTAAATGATATGCTGGGGTGTTCTACTGCCTAACTAAATGATTTAATTAATTTAGGAATTTATTCGGATTTATTTAATTGATATTGGGCACTATTCATTTATCAAAATCGGTCTAAAAGTTCAATGTTCTTATAGTTAGAGGCATCTGATGGGAATACGGAGGGCGTATTCGGGTTCGTATCGAAATTCTGAGCAAGTTTCATATATAAATTATCTTCATCGGAGTTACGGTTTATTTAATATGATTTTCTAAAGTTTTTAAACATTTTCTGAATTTAATTATTCATTTAAATTCGAATGATCAAGAATAGTGAATGATGACGTCAGCATGAGGTCAGGGTGACATCAGCAGGTCAACTCTGGCTGACCAGAGTCAAACCTGACAAGTGGGACCCACATGTCATACACTGAGATATTAACAGAGGGGTTAAATTAACTGATTGGATTAATTAGAGGGTGGGCCCCAGCAGTCAGTGACTGATTAGTGTTTAAACTAATTAACTAACTAATTAACAGATTTTCTATTTATTTTAAATTCGTTTAAATGACCGGGCCACACATGTCAGTGAGACAGGGCGGCCACATCAGCGTTGACCCCGGTCAACGAGGTCAAAGGGGCCCGTGGGGCCCCACAGTCAGTGGCACGGGGGTGGGACCCACCGGTGCCACGTCGGACCGGCCGCCGGAGAGCGCTCCGGCGAGCCCGAGCGCGGCGTCGAGCTCCGGCGAGCTCGGAATTTGGCTAGGGTGCACCGTTTCGGGCGATTCTTCTTGCGTTCGAAAGCTGAGCCCGAGCCGCGTCGATCTGTGCTAATGACCGGAGCTGGGGTGGCCGGAAATGAGCGGCACGACCACAACAGCGGCGACGGCATTCGGGTGAGCTACGGAAACCGCGTCACGTCGTGTTAACAGACGAAGCGAAGCGCTGGGAAGGCTCTACGCGATGCGGCGAGCAAGTTGGGCAGCAGCGCGCGACCATTTGGTCGCCGGAACGATGCCGACGACGAGCAATGGCGGAGGCAGGGGCTCGGCCATGGCGGCGTGCGGGCTAGCGGCAAATGCGGCCGCGGAAAGAAGTAACGGAAGGAGGGAGGAGCTCACCGAGCGGCCAAGAAAGGCCCGTGTGAGCTTAGGAGCAGCAGAGGTCGACAGAGACGACGGCAGGCGCCAGCGACCGAGAAGGAGAGACGAGGTTGATCCCGAGCGTGCGGTCGTTCCCGAGCGTGATGACGAGGCGCAACCGAAGCAGACGATCGAGGCGGAGTTGCAGGACGCGTCGGCGGAGCGAACGGGAGACGGTGGTCGCGCAGTTCAACCGCGGCCGTCCATGGCAGCGCCGGGTGAGGAAAAGGAAGGCGAGGGGAGGGGAGTTGTGGCGCTAGGGTTCGCCAGGGGGGGTGCGGGGTTGCTCTTAACCCAGCGCGCGCGCGGGCGCGCTGTCGAGCGGCGAGCGAGGGGGGCCTGGGGCGCGCGCGTTCGGTGTTCGACAGCGGGGCGGCGGTGAGCAATGAGAGGTGGGAGGAGGCGCGGGGTGGGCTGGGCCGCGGCTGTAGCGAGCAGGCCAAGTGCACAGTAGTTCCTTTAGGCCTTTTTCCTTTTATCTTTTTCTGTTTCTTTCTTTTCTGTTTTGTTAATTATTTGGGCCCCAAATGGATTTTGTAAAAAGTGTGAGCTAGTCCTTAAATATCAGTGCACTATACACCAACACCAAAAACTAGTTTGGGCAAAACATCATTTCATATTTGATCTAGATTAATTAAAAGGCTATTAAATATTATTTCCAGCCACTGTTAAAAGAGGTATTGGTCACCTAATTAATTTATTAAATGTTGGTTACAATTTTAGAATGGTCTCTATAATATTTGTTAGTTATTGAACATTTTAGTTTCTATGTTGGATAACTTTTATTTTCCCCTTACATTTAAATTTGAATTTGAGTTAGGAGTTGAAATGCAATATGATGCTAATGATGATTATGCACTGTTAAACATGCTGACTTGTCATTATCAAAAGTGATTATTGTGGCTAATGACATGGGGTGTTACAATTCTCCTCATCTATCAAGAATTCTCGTCCCGAGAATTAAGAGGAAGACTGAAAGAAAGTGGGGTATTCTTCGTGAAGACGATCCTCGCATTCCCAAGTGGCCTCATCTTCAGAATGATTTGACCACTGAACCTTGAGGAATTTGATTGACTTTTGACGAGTCCGACGTTTAGCTTCATCAAGAACACGGATGGGATATTCTGGATAAGACAGATCTTCCCGTAATTCAAGCACTTCGTGATCCACAGCTCGAATAGGATCCTTGAAGCAGCGACGAAGTTGGGATACATGAAAGACATCATGCACTTGAGACAGATTTGGCGGCAACTGCAATTGATATGCCAGTTCTCCTCGACTGGCAAGAATACAGAACGGGCCAATGTAACGAGGAGCTAACTTGCCTTTGATTCCAAACCGATGAGTGCCTTTCAACGGAGTGACGCGAAGGTAAGCTTGCTCGCCAGGTTGATAGACCATTTCCTGGTGCTTTCGGTCATAGTTGCTCTTCTGACGAGACTGAGCAGTTTTCAAATGTTCACGGACAATGCGGACTTGTTCTTCTGCTTGCTGAATAATGTCCGGTCCGACGAGTGAGCGTTCCCCAGTTTCTGACCAATTCAGAGGGGTTCGACACTTACGACCGTATAGAACTTCAAACGGTGCCATCTTCAGACTAGCCTGATAGCTATTGTTGTAAGAGAATTCGGCATACGGGAGAGATTCCTCCCACTTCTTACCGAAGGAGATGACGCAAGCTCGAAGCATATCTTCGAGCACTTGATTAACTCGTTCAACTTGACCCTGTGACTGAGGGTGAAAAGCGGTGCTGAAAGACAGATGTGTTCCCATAGCTTCTTGGAAACTATTCCAGAATCTGGAGGTGAAGAGGCTGCCTCGATCAGAACTGATCTCCAGCGGAACACCGTGGAGTGACACAATTTGGGAAACATACAAGTCTGCTAACTGGCTAGCAGTGATTGTGTCCTTAACTGGCAGAAAGTGAGCAACCTTGGAGAATCGGTTGATGACGACAAAAATAGCATCATGACCCTTTTGAGATCTGGGAAAACCAGTAATGAAATCCATTTGGACCTTGTCCCATTTCCATTCAGGAATTGCAAGGGGTTGCAGAGTTCCAGCGGGCCTTTGATGTTGTGCTTTAATGCGGCGGCAAACGTCACACTCAGAAACATAACGAGCAATATCTCGCTTCATATTAGGCCACCAGTATCTCTGACAAATGTCACGGTACATCTTTGTGCTACCAGGATGAATTGACAGAGGAGTGTCATGAGCTTCCATCATAACGTGTTCCCTCTCATCCTTAGAACTTAGGTACGAAGAGACGGTGTTGGAAAAATAGGATCCCATCATCATTAAGATGGAACTCCGACGGCTTTCCCTTTTCGAGGTATCGCTTGATCCTTTCAACTTCAGAGTCATACCGTTGCATAGTTTTGATGCTTTGTTCTAAATCTGGTTCGACAACCAGGGTATTGAGATAACCCTGTGGAACAATATGGAGGTTCAATTTGCGAAGCTCTTCATAAAGCATAGGTTGTGATTCCTGAACCACATGGTTGCTGCAATAAGCCTTGCGACTCAAAGCATCGGCCATTACATTTGCCTTGCCAGGGGTGTATGAGATATTCATATCATAATCGGCTATTGTCTCGAGCCATCTTTGTTGACGAAGGTTCAGATCTGGTTGAGTATATAAATACTTCAAACTTTGATGATCCGTATATATCTCGCAACGGTTACCGAGAAGGTAATGTCGCCATAGCTTCAGGGCATAAATAACTGCAGAAAGTTCGAGATCGTGCACTGGGTAATTTTCTTCGTGAGGACGCAATTGTCGGGAGGCATAAACAATCACCTTGCGTTCTTGCATTAGGACACAGCCTAATCCTTGACGGGAGGCATCACAGTATATCACGAAATCCTTTTGGGAATCCGGGGGTGCTAATACTGGGGTTGATGTCAATTTATCTTTTAGTGTCTGAAAGCTTTCTTGACATTTTTCTGTCCACTCAAATTTAACACCTTTGTGAAGCAGATTTGTCAATGGTTTTGCAATCTTGGAAAAGTTCTCAACGAATCGACGGCAATAACTAGCAAGACCGAGAAAACTTCTAACTTGCTTAACATTCTTCGGGGGAGTCCAGTCAAGAATAGCCTGAACTCGTTTGGGGTTAACAGCAATTCCATCCTTGGAAATCACATGACCAAGGTAAGTTACTTCAGAAAGCCAAAATTCACATTTGGAATACTTGGCATACAACTGGTGTTCTCGGAGCCTTTCTAGTACCAGACGGAGGTGTTCAGCATGTTCTTCTTTATTCTTAGAATATATAAGGATATCATCGAAATAAACTACGACGAATTTGTCGAGGTAATCTATGAATATATAATTCATCAGACGGGAGAAAGTTGCTGCAGCATTCGTTAGGCCAAATGACATGACGGTGTATTCATAGGAGCCATAACGAGTGACGAATGCAATCTTGGGAATATCCTCTTCACGGACACGGATCTGGTGATAACCCAACCTCAAGTCGAGTTTAGAGAACACCGATGATCCAGCGAGTTGATCATAAAGATCATTGATCCGGGGCAGTGGGTATTTATTCTGGATTGTGGCTTGGTTAATGGGCCGATAATCCTTATCCAAACGGTTAGTTCCATCCTTCTTCTTAACGAAGAGTGAAGGTGCTCCCCAAGCAGAGGAACTGGGGCAGATGAAACCACTCTTAAGTGATTTGTCGATTTCTTCCTTAAGCTCGAGTAGATGATGCGAGGCATCTTATAAGGTCGCTTGGCAATAGGGACAATGCCAGGCTTCAAGTCAATGACAAACTCGACAGCTCTAGCCGGGGTATTCCTGGAAGTTCTTCTGGAAAGACGTCTAGAAAATCTCGAACGACAGGAACGTTCTCGATTCCTTCCAGAGGTGAGGCGTTCAAAGCATTCAGAACATATATCTGAGCTTCAACGTCCCGTGTAATGCGGGCGGTATAGTTCACTATCTCATCGGAGGGGTGAAGAAGTTGGACGACTTTAGTGGCTCAATTGATCGAAGCAATGTGAGCTTTCAACCAATCCATTCCGAGTATAAGGTCTATGGTGGAAGACTTCAAGACGATGGTCGATGCAAGGAATTCCAACCCTTTAATTTCAACGGTAACGTTAGGTGCTATCACGTCAGCATGACAGTGACCTCCGGGAGTTTTAATGACTAACGGAGTATGCATTTTCTCATATCGAATGCCATGCATAAATGCAAATTTTCCAGAGATGAATGAATGTGATGCTCCTGAATCAAATAAAACAGAAGCAGGTACTGAGTTAATGAGAAGAGTACCCATCACAATAGCAGGTTGATCCTGGACTTCTTCAATGTCAATGTTGTAAGCGTGTCCACGACCATGTGCAGCAGACCCAGTATTATAGTTGCGCGTCTGATTGTTGCCACGACCATTGCCACGGCCAGCACGAGGAAAGGCTAACTGATTCTGATTCTGGCGGCAGTCTTTAGCCTGGTGACCTGGTTTGCGGCACTTGAAGCACAGACCATCTTCAGGACGAAGAGGAGCATTGTTTTGAATAGCTTGAGCTTTAGGCTGCCTCGGTGGTGGAGGAGGCAGACGTGGTGCAGCATAGTTGTTCTTTGGCGCAGAGGTATTGGGACAGATCGCATTGTTGGGAATCCAAACTCGACGCTTCGATGCTGAGCCCGAAGATGAGCCAACATCACGATAGCGCTTCTGCGAGTCCTTGTATTCCATCTGAGCGGTCTCAACAAGAATAGCCTTGTTCATTAGAGTTGAAAAGTCGTTGAAGTCTTGAGCAGCAAGTGCAAGCTTGAGGTCGGGGTGTAGTCCATTACGGAACTTCTCTTGTCTACGGGCATCTGTGGCGATGTCTTCTTCAGCATAGCGGGAGAGGTCTAGAAATTCCTGCTGATAAGCTTCGACAGTCTTGTTGCCTTGAGTGAGGTTACAGAATTGGGTCTTCATGCATTCCATAATTGCCTGAGGGATGTAACGTGTACGGAAAGCAGCCTGGAACTCATACCAGGTGATGACTGTTCCAATAGGCAGAGTAGGCTTGTGTGTGTCCCACCATTGAGCAGCAGGGCCCTTTAAGAAAAAGGCCGCGAAGTTGACGAAGTTGGCAGGGGCGACATTAGCAGACTCCATCTCGTGAGTGATGTCACGGAGCCAGTCATCAGCATCCAGTGGCTTGTCAGAGTTGCGGAACTGAGTTGGGTTGAGTCGCATAAACTCTGTCAAAGTTATTGAAGCTGGGTTGTGGTTCTGGTTGTTCTGATGCGGAAACTGAGCCATGATTCCAGTCATGAACTGGCGGTTAAGCTCAAACTGTTGCATCATAGCTGCCATATAGTCTGGCGGTGGTGGGTGTTCAGGGGTACCACGACCACGACCACCTGGTCTAACCATCCTGCTAAGTATCAACAGGGGGTAGTTTAGTAAAAGCAATTGCGAGCGTTTAGTGACAAGCATGATGTAACTCGACAACAAATTAAGTAGTGTAACGGATACATAACAGTAGTCAATTAAGACATACAGATCCATACACAGAGTCGGGTACATGCGGACAGCATAACGGCGCAAATTCAAAAGCTAGACATACTAGGCGGCGCGCAGGCACGCGGTAAGGAAGTACACAATGAGACATAGCAAAGGCTACATCAACGTCGGAGAAAACCACTGAAACAGGGTAACTGCAAGTGCGGACGACGAATGTTCGTCGCGGAAGGATCCTGCGCTCCATGTGCACTCTGATGCAGAATCCGGTCTCGAGCTGTAAGAAGAGGTCCACGTGCTGGTGTATGACCTCCAACAGCAGGCCAATCAATACCAGCATACATCTGAGTCCTGCGCGGATAAAGGATGTGCTCAGGATGTATCCCTGCACGAACAGCGGGTAGCAACTGCGTCATAGCATCGTACAGACGTGCTCGAGTGGCAACCAACTCGACGGCAAGAGCCCGAACAGTGCGATCCAGAGCCTGAGTGCACTGAATCAGAACGCGCGGGTCATAGCGACGAGGCTCGTACGGGGCACATATAGCTGTGTAGTATCCAGTTGCATCTCCAGCAGGGGCATACGAAATGTATCGGAACTCAGAGTCATCCAAGATATCGCTGAACTGTCCTCGGAGACGTGCGACAGCAGAGTAGGCGGCATCATGGACTGCCATCTCAATCGTCATGCCGATACCGTGGAAAAGGTGTAGCTCGGTGTCTGAGTCATTTTGCTGATCATAGATACGAACATCAGCATGGTACTGCTCCTGGTTGAACTCGCGGTAATCCTCGTAAACCAAGTACTCAGGGTACCAACGGTAGCCAAGTCTGGTCATGAGAGCGATCAAGACAGCTGGAAACCCAGGGGCATCACGAGCCCAAGTGCGAAGCACAAGCTATGTCGTAGGACGTGGTGGAAACAAACGGTCCATCTGAAAAAGAGGAAATTCAGATTTGTCAAATGACAATGAGAAGTTTAACACAACTCGGAGAGAAAGGTTAAACAAATCAATGGAAAGGAAAATGATTATCAGACTAATCAGATCAATGACAGGGAAATCGCACAGATATCCAGCTCTCTGGGTAGATGGGATTTACGAGATCCTAAGTGTCGGCGTTAGTAAAATTTATTTAACCCGAGTAGAAGAGAGACCAGAGTCCCAGAGTATAGACGAGGAATAAAAGATCCTCATACCACCCAGTTGGCGACGTGGGCCCGTAAGCCACACAGCCAAGTTAGTAAATTAGTTTTTATGGTTTCTAGACTCAACTTCAGCCAAGGAATTGGAAGGGGGCTTTCTACAGGCAGTCGGCTCTGATACCAACTTGTGACACCCCTGACTCAATCGTACACTAACCATACACGCAAACGTGTACGATCAAGCACAGGGACTCACGGGAAGATATCACAACACAACTCTAACACAATTTAAACGGAGATCCACAATATTACAGACCAGGGATCCGAAGATCCGAATACATAAGTCAGTCATACAAATATTATCTGAGTACAGACATAGTTAGACAAGTTTTGCCTTAAGAAGGCTAGCACAAACAGCGACACTAGATCGAAAGGCGTTGGTCTCCTGCCTGGGAGCCTCCGATCCTACTCCTGGTCGGCTGGCTCAATCCAGTAGTAAGTGCCCTCTGGACTCTCCTGGTAGTAAGCTCCGGTGGTGGCATCTGGCTCCTGGACTCCATCGTCTGACGTATCATCAAGGTGGGGTATGGGGAAAAGAGAAAGTAAAGCAACCATGAGTACTCATCCGAAGTACTCAGCAAGCAAGGATCTAAACTACATATGCAACATTATCAATGGAGAAAGGCTGTATAAGTGGACTGGGCTGCAGAAATGCCAGAATAGAGAGAAGGCCTAGTCCTATCGAAGACTAGCATCTTCAAACATCTTCACAAGGCCATCATCTTGCAGCAGTAGAAGAGAGTAGAATAGCATTTTATTTAGCAAACATGTTGAAGTACAGCTTAAAGATCCTTCCTCGACTCCCAAGCAAGAAAGCAATCCCGAAGCTTCAATTAAGTAACAAGTATCCAGTTCAAGTAGTATATCGGGATACACAAACTGAGCGTCCTTTACCGTAGGACCGGCTCTCGATAGATGATTCATCCCTGCAGGGGTGCACTACTGTTACCCAACACTCTCGATCAACTCTGGCCGGACACACTTGCTGGGTAATGCCCGTCCTCAGAAGATCAACACGAAGCAGCGCCCTACCTAGGCTCGGCAGAGAGGTCAGCACACCGGACTAACCTATGCACCCAGAGGTCTTGGGCCATCGCCCTGGGCACCCTGCGCGTTGCGAGACTGGCCGGGGTGCAGGCGCGACACTGAGCTCGTCAGTGAAGTATCTAGCCCAATCCCGACAATCAGCCCGCACGGTGAATCGTGACGTCAGACGAGCTTTCGGGAGAAACGTACATCGCAGAGGGTCCCATAACCATTATCCCGCGTGGTGGTAGTGCGTATAGGGCACGTCGACCCACTCAGATCACACACCCAAATCCAATAGGCTCAATTAGTATCACGCGGAGACAATCAGAGTCTCTGATGCTCCGCCACAATATCACACTCGAGTGCCCTTCCGGCACACCCGACATCATAGATCCCCAACGGGTACCCACCAGGGTGGACCCGCCTGTATCAAAGGTCAAGTAATCGTGTGGTCATAACATCAAGGGGGAAACCCGAGGAATCACCCTCGGCGGATTCCACTCGATGAAATCATCAGGGTGAACGTATGAGGCATCACCCTCGAGGTTCACACTAAGGGTTGCACGACAGAGTCGTATCAGAAGTGGAGAAAGAGGAATCACCCTCGATGACCTCGATCGAACAGCTACACTGCAGAGTATTCATCAGGAGTGCATTATGAGGTATCACCCTCGGCACTCGATAGTAACTAAGCAGAGTCGTACAACTAAGGGGGTGTGAAGTGAGGTGTCGGTCTCTGGTCGACGATCACGTTGATCGAGTCATCGATGATCAAGCAGGGGCAACAAGGATAAGGTGGTGGGGTCACTGATGGTTCACTACCAACCTATACTAAACAGTTTATCATAGGCAGGTAAGGTAACAATGAACAGGTTACAACAGCAGGCTATGCATCAGAATAGGAGCATATATTAACAGTAGCAAAATCTAATGCAAGCAGGAGAAATGAAACGGGCGATATCTGGATGCTCAAGGGGGGGCTTGCCTGGTTGCTCTGGCAACAAAGAGGGGTCGTCAACGGCCTGCTCGTCGGTAGTGTAGTCGTACCCAGGTGCAGCGCCGTCGGTCTTAGCGTCTATCGAGAGAGAAGGAGGGGGAGAGAAACAATAAATTCACGCCAATAATGCAAACAATATGTATGACATGCCTAAATGATATGCTGGGGTGTTCTACTGCCTAACTAAATGATTTAGTTAATTTTGGAATTTATTCGAATTTATTTAATTGATGTTGGGCACTATTCATTTATCGAAATCGGTCTAAAAGTTCAATGTTCTTATAGTTAGAGGCATCTGATGGGAATACGGAGGGCGTATTCGGGTTCGTATCGAAATTCTGAGCAAGTTTCATATATAAATTATCTTCATCGGAGTTACGGTTTATTTAATATGATTTTCTAAAGTTTTAAACATTTTTTGAATTTAATTATTAATTTAAATTCGAATTATCCAGAATAGTGAATGATGACATCAGCATGAGGTCAGGGTGATGTCAGCAGGTCAACTCTGGCTTACCAGAGTCAAACCTGACAAGTGGGACCCACATGTCATACACTGAGATATTAACAGAGGGGTTAAATTAACTGATTGGATTAATTAGAGGGTGGGCCCCAACAGTCAATGACTGATTAGTGTTTAAACTAATTAACTAACTAATTAACAGATTTTCTATTTATTTTAAATTCATTTAAACGACCGGGCCCCACATGTTAGTGAGACAGGGCGGCCACGTCAGCGTTGACCCCGGTCAATGGGGTAAAGGGGCCCGCGGGGCCCCACAGTCAGTGGCACGGGGGTGGGACCCACCGGTGCCACGTCGGACCGGCCGCCGGAGAGCGCTCCGGCGAGCCCGAGCGCAGCGTCGAGCTCCGGCGAGCTCGGATTTTGGCTAGGGTGCACCGTTTCGGGCGATTCTTCTTGCGTTCGAAAGCTGAGCCCGAGCCGTGTCGATCTGTGCTAATGACCGGAGCTGGGGTGGCCGGAAATGAGCGGCACGACCACAACGGCGGCGACGGCATTCGGGTGAGCTACGGAAACCGCGCCACGTCGTGTTAACGGACAAAGCGAAGCGCTGGGAAGGCTCTACGTGATGCGGCGAGCAAGTTGGGCAGCAGCGCGCGACCATTTGTTCGCCGGAACGACGCCGGCGACGAGCAATGGCGGGGGCAGGGGCTCGGCCATGGCGGTGTGTGGGCTAGGGGCAAATGCGGCCGCGGAAAGAAGTAACGGAAGGAGGGAGGAGTTCACCGAGCAGCCAAGAAAGGCCCGTGTGAGCTTCGGAGCAGCAGAGGTCGACGGAGACGACGGCGGGCGCCGGCGACCGAGAAGGAGAGGCGAGGTCGATACCGAGCGTGCGGTCGTTCCCGAGCGTGATGACGAGGCGCAACCGAAGCAGACGATCGAGGCGGAGTTGTAGGACGCGTCGGCGGAGCGAACGGGAGACGGTGGTCGCGCAGTTCAACCGCGGCCGTCCATGGTGGCGCCGGGTGAGGAAGAGGAAGGCGAGGGGAGGGGAGTTGTGGCGCTAGGGTTCGCCAGGGGGGGTGCGGGGTTGCTCTTAACCCAGCGCGCGCGCGGGCGCGCTGTCGAGCGGCGAGCGAGGGGGGCCTAGGGCGCGAGCGTTCGATGTTCGACAGCGGGGCGGCGGTGAGTAGTGAGAGGTGGGAGGAGGCGCGGGGTGGGCTGGGCTACGGCTGTAGCGAGCAGGCCAAGTGCACAGTAGTTCCTTTAGGCCTTTTTCCTTTTCTCTTTTTCTGTTTCTTTCTTTTCTGTTTTGTTAATTATTTGGGCCCCAAATGGATTTTGTAAAAAGTGTGAGCTAGTCCTTAAATATCAATGCACTATACACTAACACCAAAAACTAGTTTGGGCAAAACATCATTTCATATTTGATCTAGATTAATTAAAAGGCTATTAAATATTATTTCCAGCCACTGTTAAAAGAGGTATTGGTCACCTAATTAATTTATTAAATGTTGGTTACAATTTTAGAATGGTCTTTGTAATATTTGTTAGTTATTGAACCTTTTAGTTTCTATGTTGGATAACTTTTATTTTCCACTTACATTTAAATTTGAATTTGAGTTAGGAGTTGAAATGCAATATGATGCTAATGATGATTACGCACTGTTAAACATGCTGACTTGTCATTATCAAAAGTGATTACTGTAGCTAATGACATGGGGTGTTACAGCCTCTAGCTCACTCTGAAACCACCCCTAACCGCACGCCTGTGCTGAACCGAGCTTCGGCCGCCGCCCGAGAGCTCGCCGCAGTCGCTACGGTGCTTCCCTGGCAACGCCACCACCTCCATTCGACGCGCCGACATCTGCCGGCCGGCCCCGCGCCAAATGAGCGCTTGTGGGCGAATCCCGACGAGTACCCGAGCCGCTCCGTCGTTGGATTGGTCACCGGAGCTCTCTCTGGCGCCATTGCCGACGTGACTGGCCCGGGGCCGACACCTGGGTCACTGCCAGTGGGCTCCCTGGCCTCAGTTTACTTGGTTGACCCCGGTCAACTGTGCTGACTGGGTAGCACAGCCACTGACATGTGGGCCACCCCCAATTAACTAAAGTGTTAATTTATTTACTTAGGCACTAACAGGTGGGCCCTACTAACTAATTAGCTTAATTAGTTAAATTAAAACATGTTAATTTAACTGGGTCACTCACAGTGGCGTCTCACTTGTCAGTTTGACCAGTCAACTGCCAGTGTTGACTGTTGACTAGGCTTTGACTGGCCCCACATGTCAGCCTGTGAAGCACATCTCTGGGAACACTTCTGTGTACCCATAGCATTTAGTATTAAATATATTTTTGAATTAATTTAATTACATAATTTTAGAAAATGATTAAAACTTTAGAAAATCATATAAAGTAATCTATAAGTCAGATGAAAATAATTTTTATATGGAAGTTGCTCAGAAAAACATAACGAATCCAAATATGCTATCCACTCATCTGTCACATGCCTCTAGCATGATGAACATTGATCCTTCCCATCCGATTCATCTGTCCGATAATCACCGAAAGCCGGGAAAACGTTCCCAGATGTTTTCCCGCTTCGTCTGTAACGTGTAGCAGCGCGTTAGGTCACCCCTAGCACAACATATTGCCATGTCATGCATCGTGATGCATTTGTTTTTTTATATTTATTGTTTCTTCCCCCTCTTCTCTCAGGTAGACCCCGAGACCGACGCTGCTCCCGGGTACGACTACACCTCTCACGTCCAGCCACTTGCAGTAGAGCTTCTAGGCAAGCAAACCCCCCTTGATCATTCCTATATCGCCCATTTTTTCTCTCTCATGCTTGCATTAGAATTTTCTAGTATAGTTAGATAGATCCTATTCTGATGCATAGCCTGCTTTTGTAACCTGCTATTGTTACTTTACCTGTTATCGTATATGCTTAGTATAGGTTGATTAGTGATCCATTAGTGGCCCCTCACCTTGTACCAGATGCCCCTGCTTTTTACCGGATGACTCGATCAACGTGATCGATGTGCAGAGACTGACACATCACTGCACACACACCCCTTAGTTGAACGACTCTGCAGAGCTACTATCGAGTGCCGAGGGTGATACCTCGTAACGCACTCCTGATGATATCTCTGTAGTGTAGCTAATCGGTCGTGGATTACGGAGGGTGATTCCTCCTTCACCACTCCCGATAATGACTCTGTCATGCAAATCTTCAAATGTGAACCTACCGAGGGTGATTCCTCCAAGTTCACCTTGATGGTTACATCGAGTGGGAATCCCTCGAGGGTGATTCCAAGGATTCCCCCTTGATGTTACGGACACACACTTACCTTTACCTGTTCCCGTCTACTATTCTGTGGGATTGAAGGGACAGGCGGTATCACCCCGGTAGAGGTGGACCTGAGTTCCCGACAGTCTCTTGTGAGTCGGGTTGACCTGGAGGGTACCCGTGAGATAATACGCGGCACGGCCGGGCATTCTTGGCCCTTGCCGTAAGTCCGCGAGACGGGGCGATGGAACCATAGACCGTGGATCATTGATCATCTCCGCACGGTCCCAAGACACTAACGGGTTTGGATATGTGATCTGAGTAGGCCTCTAGCCTTTTCGCATTGATCACTGATACGTCTCCATCGTATCTACTTTTCCAAACTCTTTTGCCCTTGTTTTGGACTCTAATTTGCATGATTTGAATGGAACTAACCCGGACTGACGCTGTTTTCAGCAGAATTGCCATGGTGTTATTTTTGTGTAGAAATAAAAGTTCTCGGATTGACCTGAAAATTTGTGAAGAATATTTTTGGAATATATAAAAAATATTGGTGAAAGAATCAACCGGAGGGGACCCACCATGTGTCCACAAGGGTGGGGGGCGCCCCCCTAGGGCGTGCCCCCCTACCTTGTGGGTCCCCTGGACCTCCTCCAACCTCAACTCCAACACTATATATTCACGTTCGGGGAGAAAAAAATAGAGAAGAAGATTTCATCGCGTTTCACAATACGGAGCCGCCGCCACCTCCTATTCTTCCTCGGGAGGGCAGATCTGGAGTCTGTTTTGGGCTCCGGACAGGGGAAATCGACGCCGTCGTCATCATCAACCATCCTCCATCACCAATTTCATGATGCTCACCACCGTGCATGAGTAATTCCATCGTAGGCTTGCTGGACGGTGATGGGTTGGATGAGATTAATCATGTAATCGAGTTAGTTTTGTTAGGATTTGATCCCTAGTACCCACTATGTTCTGAGATTGATGTTGCTATGAATTTGCTATGCCAAATGCTTGTCACTAGGGCCCGAGTGCCATGATTTCAGATCTGAACCTATTATGTTTTCATGAATATATATGTGTTCTTGATCCTATCTTGCAAGTTGTAGATACCTACTACGATCTATGATCCGCATACCCCAAGGTGACAATAATTGGGATTCTTTCCGATGATTACCGTAGTTTGAGGAGTTCATGTATTCACTAAGTGCTAATGCTTTGGTCCGGTTCTCTATTAAAAGGAGGCCTTAATATCCCTTAGTTTCCATTAGGACCCTGCTGCCACGGGAGGGTAGGACAAAAGATGTCATGCAAGTTCTTTTCCATAAGCTCGTATGACTATATACGGAATACATGCCTACATTATATTTATGAATTGGAGCTAGTTCTGTGTCACCCTAGGTTATAACTGTTGCATGATGAATGCCATCCGACATAATTATCCATCATTGATCCATTGCCTATGAGCTTTTCACATATTGATCTTTGCTACATTACTTTGCCGTTGCCACTGTTACAATTGCTACAAATCTACTACTGTTACTTTTGCCACCGTTACTGTTACTTCCATACTACTTTGCTACTAAATATTTTGCTGCAGATATTAAGTCTTTCAGGTGTGGTTGAATTGACAACTCAGCTGCTAATACTTGAGAATATTCTTTGGCTCCCCATGTGTCGAATCAATAAATTTGGGTTGAATACTCTACCCTTAAAAACTGTTGCGATCCCCTATACTTGTGGGTTATCAAGACCTTTTTCTGGCACCGTTGCCAGGGAGCATAGCTCTATTCTCTGAGTCACTTGGGATTTATATCTGTTGATCACTATGAAGAATTGGAAAGATCCAAGAACCAAGATTTTTCCCTCTAAGACGAGGGGAGGTAAGGAACTGCCATCTAGCTCTGCACTTGATTCACCTTCTGTTTTGAGTAAGCTTGCGACACCTACACCTGCTAGTAATTCTGATATGTCGCAAGTAATTGATGATGCTATTTCTGCTATGCATGATGCTTATGATGATACTACTGCTTTGCTTGATAATACTGTGCCACTAGGTGAATTTATTGATGAACAACTTGCTAGGGTTAGAGAGAATGAAATTACTGAAACTGATGAAATTATTGAACCTGATGAGTATGATTCTCCTCCTAGATATGAATTGCCTAAGGTACCTGAGGGTTATATTATGGATGAAGAAACTGCTAGAGACTTTTTTGCTTGCAATGATAGAGATGATCTTAAGAAATTGTTAGCCAAGCTGAAAGAAAAATCTTTGAATGCTAGAATGCAATATGACCCTAAGTTTGGTACTTCACCTATCTTTGTTACTGATAAGGATTATGAATTCTCTGTCGATCCTGTGTTAATTACTTTGGTTGAATATGATCCTTTCCATGGTTATGAATCTGAAACTTTTGTGGCACATCTTACTAAACTAAATGATATAGCCACCCTGTTTGCTCATGAGGAAAAAAATCGCTACTATTATATTCTTAAGTTGTTTCCTTTCTCATTAAAGGGTGATGCTAAGATATGGTTTAATTATCTTGCTCCTGGTTGTGTGCGTAGTCCCCAGGATATGATATATTACTTCTCTGAAAAATATTTTCCTGCTCATAAGAAACAAGTTGCCTTACAGGAAATATTTATTTTTGTGTAAATTGAAGAAGAGAGTCTCCCACAAGATTGGGGGAGGCTTCTCCAATTACTTAATGCTTTGCCTGATCATACTCTCAAGAAAAATGAAATACTTGATATCTTTTATAATGGACTAACCGATGCTTCTAGGGACCACCTAGATAGTTGTGCTGGTTGTGTTTTCAGGGAACGAACTATTGAACAAGCTGAATTAATATTGAATAATACATTGAGCAATGATAATGATTGGACTCTTCCTGAACCACCGCCTAAGCCAACTCCGAAGAAAAGAGGTATTCTATTTCTCAGTCCTGAAGATATGCAAGAGGCAAAGAAATCTATGAAAGAAAAAGGTATTAAAGCTGAAAATGTTAAGAATTTACCACCTATTGAAGAAATACATGGCCTTAATATTCCAACACAGGTAGTAGAGGTAAATTCTCTCTATAGGTTTGATGAAGGTGATATTCCTTATAATAAGTCTGCTAGTCAATGCTTGGATGAATTTGATAATTTTATTGTCAAACAAGAAAATTTCAATGCTTATGTTAGTAGACAATTGAAACACAATGCTTATATGCTTAACCTCTTGGGTGATTATATGAGTAGAACTGTTAATGATCTCAAGCTTATCAGTAAACATGCTTCCATGGTAACAACTCAAGTAGAACAAGTACTTAGAGCACAAAATTATTTGTTTAATGAGATGAATAGTAAGAACAATGATAATGCTGTTAGAGTTATGACTAGAGGTGGTAAAATGACTCAGGAACCTCTATATCCTGAGGGCCATCCTAAGAGAGTTGAGCAAGATTCTCAGAGAACTAATACTGAAGCACCTAGTTCCTCTAAAAAGAAAAAGAATGATGATAGGACTTTGCATGCTTCTAGTGAACCTGTTATAGACACACCTGAGAATTCAAATGATATTTTTATTTCTGATGCTGAAACACAATTTGGTGATGAACATGAAACTAGTGATAATGTTAATGATGATGTTCATGTTGATGCTCAACCTAGTAATGATAATGATGTGGAGATTGAACCTGTTGTTGATCTTGATAACCCACAACCTAAGAATAAAAGATATGATAAGAGAGACTTCGTTGCTAGGAAACATGGTAAAGAAAGAGAACCATGGGTTCAGAAACCCATGCCCTTTCCTCCAAAACCATCCAAGAAAAAGGATGATGAGGACTTTGAGCGCTTTGCTGAAATGCTTAGACCTGTCTTTTTGCGTATGCGTTTGACTGATATTCTAAAAATGTCCCCTTATGCTAAGTATATGAAAGATATTGTTACAAATAAAAGAAAGATACCGAAAGCTGAAATTTCCACCATGCTTGCTAATTATACATTTAAGGGTGGAATACCAAAGAAACTAGGATATCCAGGAATACCAACTATACCATGCTCCATTAAAAGAAACTATGTCAAAACTACTTTATGTGATCTTGGAGCCGGTGTTAGTGTTATGCCTTTCTCTTTATATCATAGACTTGATTTGAATAAGTTGACACCTACTAAAATCTCTTTGCAAATGGCTGATAAATCAACTGCCATACCCATCGGTGTTTGTGAGGATGTGCCTGTTGTGGTTGCAAATGTTACTATCTTAACGGACTTTGTTATTCTTGATATTCCCGAGGACGACAGTATGTTGATCATCCTTGGTAGACCCTTTTTGAATACTGTAGGGGCTGTTATTGATTGCAACAAGGGCAATGTCACTTTTCATGTTAATGGTAATGAGCATACGGTACACTTTCCGAAGAAACAACCTCAAGTTCATAGTATCAATTCTATTGGAAAATTTTCAACTATTACTATTGGAGGTTTTGAATTCCCTCTCCCTACTGTCAAGAAGAAATATGATATTCTTATTGTTGGGGACATGCATATCCCCATTGAGGTAACCTAGTGTTATTCGAAGATTCTCTGGTTTCATGTTATTTGAAAGAAGTTTGTTAATAAGACTTGATCAACCTTGTTAATGGATTCCTTTTGATGAGCATGAGATGAATGAATTTAGAAAGCACAACTTTCTGTACCCACCTTTTACTTTCTGTCATTTAGATTAAATAAAGTAAAAATGACATTATTCGTCTGTTTTCTGAATTATCCATGCAATAAAAAATGTCCCAAAAATAAAAGTTCTCCAAATGCCCTGAAAATTTAGTATGATTTTTTATAGAATATTTCAGAATTTTTGGCACTAAGAACACACCAGGAGGCTGCACCAGTGGACCACAAGGGTGGAGGGCGCGCCCCCCTGCCTTGTGGGTCGCACGTGGGCCCCCCTCACTTATTTCAGCACCCATCCACTTCGTCTTCCTCCAGAAAAAATCATCTCATTGCTCAAACCCGTGTTCTAGCTCATTTAGCTGCCATTTTCGATCTCCTTGTGCAAAGCTCCATTTGCAAAACTGTTTTGGGGGATTGTTCTTCGGTATGTGACTCCTCCATTGGTCCAATTAGTTTTTGTTCTAGTGCTTTATATATTGCAAATTCTTGCTGCTGTGGTGACCCTGTTCTTGAGCTTGTATGTCAAATTTATATGATCCAAAGTAGTTTTGATGCATGATATAGCTTCTAGACACTTGTAGGAGTAGTTGCTATCAATCTTGTTGAGTTTGGTTCACTTTTATTTTGAGTCACTAAAAATTTCAGAAATTTTCAGAGAAAAGAAATGATAAAGAGATGGTTGAGAGGCTCTTCAAGCCGGGGTTCAAAGGAAAATTAAAATGAAGAGAAGAAGAAGCCCAAGTACAACCTTCCTCGCACCGCGGAGGTTCGGCCGTGTGAATGGCCAAGTGATGCATTCTTGAGGGCGGCCGGAATTTATGAGGATTTCTATTATTTGGCTGAGAATGCAGGCATCACCGACTTCCTCCACGATAAGTGTGATCAATACCTCCTACTTACTAATACATTCGTGCAAAATTTTCACTTTCATGTTAGGAAATCACCACCCACGGTAGAGTTTTATTTATATGATGAGCATAAGGAGATGACGCTTTATGATTTTTGCGAGGTTTGCAAATTACCTTATGAGGGCAGCGTCAGTGAACCACATCCTAGAGATGTGGAAGATTTTATTGATGAAGTTACCATAGGGGAAGGGAGAGGAGTGTCGGAAGCGAGAGTGGCTAGTTTGCATTTTCCTGTTTTGCGCTATTACTCATTATTTGCTGGGAGATGTTTAATTGGTCGGGGGGGAGAATGCAGGCCTTAGTGCCCCTGACCTTGCTATTCTGCGCCATGCTTTACTTCGTGATAGAACTTTTAGTTTGGGCGCTATGGTTGCCCGACGGTTGAGTTTAAACTGTTCAAGGGGTCCTATCTTTGGAGGTATCTATGCCTCCCGCCTTGCTAGACGATTCGAGATACCCATTAGGCACGATGAGGGAGAGGAGATGCTGCTACCCACTAGATACTTAGACTATAACAGTATGGTAGCACATGATTTTATTATTGATGATAAGGACAAGAGACTCATCTACAACCTGGTATTCAGCCAGAAGACTTGTCAGATTATTACTTTGCCTACACCTTCTTTGTTCGATATTCATTCAGGCAGGTACCTCATTTTGCCCAAGGACATTTATGCATACTGGGAGCGGACGCGATCCCCAGTTCCTGAGCCAGAACCATCACCTGATCCGTATGAGGAGTCTATTTATCAGTGGGAGCCACAGGAGCTCTCTAACCAGTGGAACCCTTGGGATGCTCCTCAGTACCCAGGAGAGGGCTACTTTGATCCATGGGCATAGACCAACTTAGGCCAAAATTCTAAGCTTGGGGGAGTACGTATTTCTCACCGACATTACATTCATGTTCACACACTCATTTCAGTTGTCGGTGTTCATACTTTTTCATTGTATTATCCATGTTAGTTTAATTCTTTTTCTCGCTTTCTTCTTGTGAGTTTGAAAAACTTTGAGAAAATCCAAAAAAAAATAGTTCTAGTTTCTTCCTAGTTTAATTAGTTGTAATATATATTAAAAGAAAACCCAAAAAGATTTCTCGTTCTTCTTTTGCTTGTTGGGAGCTTTCTCGTGTAAATAGTTTTTCCCGTTCTTGTTTTACTTCCTTCAGAAAAACAAAAACTCCAAAAACATTTCAGTGTGTTTCTTTGAAATTCTTTTCTTTTCTTTCGGTCGTAAGGAGAAGACCACGATGAAAATGTTGAGTGGCTGTCATATGCATTATTATTGATCTAACAAGGAGCCCATATTACCTTGTTTTCTCCTTTGAATTAATTTTGGCAGATTCCAGCTTAGTCCAATGCACTTGCACTCTTATTATTATTCACACCATTCGGTCGTGCAAGTGAAAGGCAATAATGATGATATATGATGAAATGATTGAGATGGAGAAAAGCTGGTATGAACTCGACCTATTTTGTTTTTGTAAATATGATTAGCTCATCGTTCTTGATTCAGCCCATTATGAATGAAACATGTTTGCAATGACAATTAGAGATTATAGTTACTCATGCCATGCTTAATTATCTAGGAGTGTATAATGGTTTATCTTGTGTGCCAACATGCTTTTAAAATGGTTATGATGTAGTATGATAGGATGGTATCCTCCTTTGAATGATTCAAGTGGCTTGACTTGGCACATGTTCACGCATGTAGTTGAAACAAAATCAACATAGCCTTCACGATATTTATGTTCATGGTGATTTATATCCTACTCATGCTTGCATTCAATGTTGGTTAAT
The DNA here is from genome assembly GCA_011799875.1 of Thinopyrum elongatum. Lineage (NCBI taxonomy): Eukaryota > Viridiplantae > Streptophyta > Magnoliopsida > Poales > Poaceae > Thinopyrum > Thinopyrum elongatum. The sequence goes on along the minus strand of CM022301.1, from coordinate 258,913,396 downwards.
CTCAATGCATGTTTATGACCGTTGTCGCTCTCTAGTTGGTCGCTTCCCAGTCTTTTGCTAGCCTTCACTTGTACTAAGCGGGAATACTGCTTGTGCATCCACTTCCTTAAACCCAAAGTTCTTCCATATGAGTCCACCATACCTACCTATATGCGGCATTTACCTACCGTTCCAAGTAAATTTGCATGTGCCAAACTCTAAACCTTCAAATGATATTCTATTTTGTATGCCCGAATCGCTCATGTAGTGACTGGGGGCTGTCATTATCTTCCATGTTAGGTGGGTTATTCTCACGATGAGTGTTGATTCACTTGTCATTCACGAGAAAGTGGCTGGTAATCGGGATGCCTAGTTCCATGCTCGAAATCAAATCAAAATAAATTTCAAACAAAACTCCCCCAGGGCTGTTGTTGGTATGGACGGTACCCGTTGTTTCGGATCAGCCATGGAGTGTGATTGTTGGTGGAGGGGGAGTAAAAACTTTACCATTCTGTTTGGGAACCACCTATAATGTATCTAGCATGGAAGATACTGAGATCTCTTGGTTGTTATGTTGACAATGAAAGCATACCGCTCAAAATTTTATTCATCTCTATTTTAAAAGCTCAAGCTCTGGCACCTCTGCAATTCCCTGCTTCCCTCTGCGAAGGACCTATCTATTTACTTTTATTGTTGAGTCATCATCCGCTTATAAAAAGCTCTAGTTAGAGAGCACCACTGTCATTTGCATGCTTTGTTATTAATTGATATTGAGTATGACTGTGATTGGATCTCTTTTACCAAGAATTATAATGTCTAGTCAGTCCTTGGTCTTCAGAGGTGCTCTGCATTTATGTTTTGCGGTCTCAGAAAGGGCTAGCGAGATACCATTATATCATATTATATCATGATTGTTTTGAAAAAGTGTTGTCATCCGAGATTAATTATTATTGCTCGCTAGTTGATTATGCCATTGATATGAGTAAATGTGAGACCTAAATGTTATTGTGAATATGGTTAGTTTATTATCTTGGCTGAAAACCTGAACATCAGTTAGACATATTTACAACAACAAGATCAAACAGAGTTTGTAAAAGTTTTTCTTTGTCACTTTCAGTTTGTCAACTGAATTGCTTGAGGACAAGCAATGTGTTAATCTTGGGGGAGTTGATACGTCTCCATCGTATCTAGTTTTCCAAACTCTTTTGCCCTTATTTTGGACTCTAATTTGCATGATTTGAATGGAACTAACCCGGACTGACGCTGTTTTCAGCAGAATTGCCATGGTGTTATTTTTGTGCAGAAATAAAATTTCTCGAATTGACCTGAAAATTTACGGAGAATATTTTTGGAATATATAAAAAATATTGGTAAAAGAATCAACCGGAGGGGACCCACCACGTGTCCACAAGGGTGGGGGGCGCGCCCCCTACCTTGTGGGTCCCCTGTATCTCCTCCGACCTCAACTCCAACTCTATATATTCACGTTCGGGGAGAAAAAAATAGAGAAGAAGATTTCATCGCGTTTCACAATACGGAGCCGCCGCCACCTTCTATTCTTCCTCGGGAGGGCAGATCTGGAGTCTGTTTTGGGCTCCGGAGAGGGGAAATCGATGCCATCATCATCATCAACCATCCTCCATCACCAATTTCATGATGCTCACCGCCATGCGTGAGTAATTCCATCGTAGGCTTATTGGACGGTGATGGGTTGGATGAGATTAATCATGTAATCGAGTTAGTTTTGTTAGGGTTTGATCCCTAGTATCCACTATGTTCTGAGATTGATGTTGCTATGACTTTGCTATGCTTAATGCTTGTCACTAGGGCCCGAGTGCCATGATTTCAGATCTGAACCTATTATGTTTTCATGAATATATATGTGTTCTTGATCCTATCTTGCAAGTTGTAGACACCTACTACGATCTATGATCCGCATACCCCAAGGTGACAATAATTGAGATTCTTTCCAGTGATTACCGTAGTTTAAGGAGTTCATTTATTCACTAAGTGCTAATGCTTTGGTCCGGTTCTCTATTAAAAGGAGGCATTAATATCCCTTGGTTTCCATTAGGACCCCGCTGCCACGGGAGGGTAGGACAAAAGATGTCATGCAAGTTATTTTCTATAAGCACGTATGACTATATATGGAATACATGCCTACATTATATTGATTAATCGGAGCTAGTTCTATGTCACCCTAGGTTATAACTGTTGCATGATGAATGCCATCTGACATAATTATCCATCATTGATCCGTTGCCTACGAGCTTTTCACATATTGATCTTTGCTACATTACTTTGTCGTTGCCACTGTTACAATTGCTACAAATCTACTACTGTTACTTTTGCCACCGTTACTGTTACTTCCATACTACTTTGCTACTAAATATTTTGCTGCAGATATTAAGTCTTTCAGGTGTGGTTGAAGTGACAACTCAGCTGCTAATACTTGAGAATATTCTTTGGCTCCCCTTGTGTCGAATCAATAAATTTGGGTTGAATACTCTACCCTCGAAAACTGTTGCGATCCCCTATACTTGTGGGTTATCAACCACCACGCAGGAATAAGTATGGGCACTCGGCGTCATACGATTCTCCAAAAGCTCTTCGGACGTCAGCGATTGAGCGGCGCGCGCCCGGTTGGACAGGAACCACGCAACGCGCGGGAGTGCAAGGGTGATGGGCCCAAGACCCCTGAGCGCTTAGGATGTAGACCGGCCTGCTGGCCTCTCTGTCGAGCCTAGGTAGGACTACGACGTGTTGATCAGCCGAGGCCGGGCATGACCCGGAAAAGTGTGTCCGGCCAACGCTAATCGAGCGTGTTGGGTAAGTTGGTGCACCCCTGTAGGGAAGTTAATCTATTTGAATAGTCGTGTCCACGGTAACGGACGCTCGGAGTTGTATCCCGATCTATACAACTAGAACTGGATATTGGAGACACTAAATGGATATGATGGCTCGGGGATCGCTTTCTAGCAGGGAGTCGAGGAAGGATCTCTGGGCGTTGATACTACAACATACTTATTAATTATGTTATGTTACTCTACTCTCTTCTGTTGCTGAAAGATGCTAGTCTTCGATAGGCTAGGCCCTCCCTTCTATTCTGGCATTTCTGCAGTTCAGTCCAAAGATATAGCCACATTCCTTTGATACCAATGCATACTTAATATATATCTGATGTAAGTCTTGCGAGTACTTTGGATGAGTACTCACGGTTGCTTTGCTACCTCTTTTTCCCCATACCCGATTGCTGCGATCAGATGACAAAGCCCAGGAGCCAGTTGATCCTGCCGACGACTACTACTACCACGACGGAGCCTACTCCTACGTGGAGACCACCGACGACCAGGAGTAGATAGGTGGCTCCCAGGCAGGAGGACTGCGCCTTTTCGATGCATGTTGTCTTTGTTTTGCTAGTCTTCTTAAGGCAGACTTGTTTACTCATGTATGTACTCAGATATTGTTACCTCCGCTGACTCTTATGTATTCGAGCCCTCAAGGCCCCTGACTTGTAATATAAAGCTTGTATGACTTTTATTTGTGTCTAGAGTTGTGTTGTGATATCTTCCCGTGAGTCTTTGATCTTGATCGTGTGCATTTGCGTGTATGATCAGTGCACGATTAAGTCGGGGCGTCACAGCAGTCCTAAAGAGTAAAAAGTCTTGGTTCGGTTTTGATCAAATTCTTCAGTGATACTCGATCGCTTAGAAGTTTTAGGCTTTGAGGTATTTCCTAAGTTAGGATTTCTCTCAAATCTTCGGGAGGACGGGTTGCTCTAAGAACACTTGTCGAATCACTCGGAGCATCCAGCCGCAAATGGTTGAAGTTGGTGGCTATTTATAGCCGGTGAGCAAACCTAGGAGGCTGAAACTAAAATGGCCGATGGGGTTCTAACCAATCAAGAACACACCAAAAATCTGAGCGAATGTAGCTCAAAACCTAAATGCCCAAATCAAACCAAAACCTAACCCTAGAAATCAGAAATAGCATTACTGCAAAAAAAAAGCTAATGTCTTCAAACGATTTTTACCCATCCCCCTGCAAGCCATGGCGGAAGTGCGCTGCCAGTGGTGAGTCGGGGGGGGGGGGGGGGGTGGGGGGGTGGCCATAGCGACAGACCCCATTTTCGGCTACTTTAACCAGCAGGGCAGACGGTCAGAAAAAGTGTTAAAACGAGCAAATCGCACAATCAGTGCAATCTGTTACACACCGGCCTATGTTTAAAAAAAAATTAAATAGGTGTAGCCCTGATAATTAACCTAGTCCCAAATGTGGTGCTTTTCTATAACTTACTCTTGCTAGGAGACGCGTAGGCTTAATTATGTGGTGTGAGCAATCTGTTTTTTCGGTTTCATAAGCACATGCAGCAAAACCAAGACTATCTTTGTTGCAATAATATCTCACAAGTACTCCCCGTGTAAACTAATATAAGATCGTTGAGATTACTAAACTAGTGATCTAAACGATCTTATATTAGTTTACAGAGGGTGTTTATTATTGGGATATTATATTAATTAAATTATGTACAATTTTTGATATGGAATGGATGAAACAAGATACTTTCTGCGTGTAAAGTGAGACTACTTAAAGGGGATCTCGATGGGTTCTTCGCGGGATTAGCAGCTTTGGTAGTGCATAAGTTACTATGTAAACCTCTGGAGTTTCAGGATGCCCCCCCCCCCCCCCCCCCCCCCCCCCCCCCTCTCTCCTAATGAACGATAAGCACACTTGTGCGTATTTGAAAAGAAGAAAAAATACTCTCTGCCGTGTAAAGATTCGAGTAGCCTGGTAATAGATGGCTACTTGAGGACACCATCAGACATCGGGAGTGATCTCCTTGTACCGTGCGCGCAGTGCGGTCGGTCGATTTTATGGTGCGCGATATATATCTAGCTGGTCCTAGCATGCAATATGCAGGCGGTTATTTAAACAGTTTTATTTAATTGGCCTGCGTTTCTGTGAGGTCGGTCTCGTGCTTGGCGGCTTTAATCGCTTTATCCCCTGGAATTAATGCTCCATGCAAGTCCACTCTTTCTTCCTATAGTCAGCCGAGTGCTGATCGCGTGCCGAAGGGCGCGCACGATATTTTCAAAAAGACGTCCATGAGGGAAGGAAAATGTAGTAGTAAAGGTCAAGGCATCGGCACGTTCACATAACCCATACGCGATGGATTGTCAAGGAAGCTCGACTTACTCATCCTCCCGCCGTCTGCTTTTCTAGAAGCCTTTCCTTCGTCGGTTCAGCAGTTACGTATATTAATCCAAGTGAAAAGCTACCATCACGTACACTGATGTCTATGTACATTTTTTTTGCGCAGTACCCTCTGCATGATAATACAGTAGTACATATATTCTCCTGTCGTGAACAGGTACCAACTATATTTTCGCAAAAAAAAAAAGGTACCAACTATAGCTAGCTCACCTAATCGTTGAAGCGAACAACTCAAACTCACTTCCTCACTCATGCTTAGTCTCGACCAGCTGATACCTACGTACGCAATTTTCAATAGACCGTGGGCCAGAAAGTGGACCACCATTGGACTCTTTTGGTCACGCGAATCATGGTTCTAGGTCTGAAAGTTAACATTCGGGCTGTGAATTAGCCAGGCACTGTACGTATTATGTTTTGTATTTGAGGTGATGATAGCATCGTTGATTTTTATGCTGACTTGTTTGGTTGTGACATTGGACATTTTCCTATGAAATGAAATACCTAGGTGTGCATGTGGGTTTTGCTGCCGTGCGAAATTTTGATTGGGATTGTACTGAGACTAAATATATTAAGAAATGTGACGCTTGGTTGGGTAATGCTTCTTCCTTGGTTGGTAGAACTAATTCTTCCCAATTCCAGCTTATCCATTATATCTTATTATCATATGTCCATGTTATTAATGAACTTCTTCTGGGATAGAGAGGTGACTTTTAAGCCTCTGGATATCTTATTATCATTGTGCATGTTCGGAAGGGCATACTTAGGGCCAAAAACATTTATATGTTGGGTAGAGAGGTGACTTTTAAGCCTCTGGATGTGGCTAGGCTTTGGAAAGAACCTTGGGATGATAATATTCCTTTATGTGATAAATTCCCCCAAAAGTCTGGCATTTGCAATACCCTGATTGCACTTATCAAGGAGAGTGTTGGGGAAAATGTCTTTGATTTCTTTAGGAGAAGGTTTAGTCCTGAGCTATGGACCAATGGAACTATATTTAAATGAAAAGTGTTGGCTTCCTATCTTCCAAGGAACCTGATGTTGTTTCTTGGAAATTTGAAGCTAAGAAGATTTTGTACTACCAAATATGTCTATGAACTGTTGGAAAGTAACGTTTGCTGGATGTCAGCGTCTTGGGAGACGGGGCCCCCTACATCTGTTAACATGGGTCGATCCCTGTGCCACGCCAACCCAAAGAGTGTGGGTTGCCTCGCGTGTTTGAAACCCGGGATGATTTCATGCCTCCCGGGTACCCCCCCCCCCCCCCCTCTCCGCAGGGAGGGATGGTCGGCCAATCTCCGGGCACCTAGGTAGGACCTCACTGGGGCAACCGGTACAATAGTTGGTGGAGCCCACCTCTCTGCAGTGGCCCACACCATCTAAAGGTCATCATGACCAACACGTGATCACTAGCGACGCCCCATCCATTGGACTTGGCGTCTGACGAGCGAGAAGGGCCTAACATTCCCCTTTGACTATTGCCACTCCTAAGGAGGATGTGACGTATCACGCCCATCCTTGGTGATGGTCGGATTCGACGGAATAGTTGGAAGCATGGTGTTGCATCGCTATAGGGCAGTGCTACCAATGTTTAATTTGCTCACTACGCAGGGCCTAGGCTAATAGGACCGGCCCGGGCAGGTCGCGCTGGGGGGTCTAGCATGACTCCGGTCATGTCACGTGTGCTGAGAAGAAGGCATTGTGGTTGCCCCCTTAATATATATAAGGGAGGAACCGGATCCAAGAGGGAGGGGAGAAAAAGGCTTGTAACACATTCATACACACATCTAAGAAAGAACACATGCATGACATAGGGTATTACGCCTCCTCGGTAGCCTAAACCTAGATAAACAAAGCCTCCATATCTGTAGTGATCTCAAGTGTTTCACCCCTAGCCGAATTACTAAAAGGGGATCACACGATCTCCAATATCGACGCTCATCCGTCGATACTGGTTGCGACTACTGATGGATTTGAAGAGCTAAAGTACCTTTGAAAATTCAAATATTTCTTTGGCAGCTATTCCAAGACACTGTTTTAACTAGGTATGTAATGAAAGGAAGGAATTGGCTAGTAATCCAAAATGTTAGTTCTGTGGGAGAGAAACCTCACAAGATCTATTCTTTCTATGCCAAGTTGCTAGAGTGATGTGGCGTACTGTGGGCTCGGTTTTTGGGGTCGATTTATGTCCAAACAGTATTTGGCAGTTCTTTGCTTGGTGCTATACTTTCTTTCCTGATGGGGAAAAGTTTTACACAGTCAATTATTTTGCGGCCATTTGCTAAGTTTTACACTGTCGATTTAGCGGGCATCTGTTGGAGCATTTAGAATTGCCGCAACAGAGCAACCTTCGAATTCAATTTACCTTGGTCTGCGTTTGAAATTGTTTTTGCATCTTGTGCTACTCTGATGTCTTGGATAGGTTTAGAGAAGGCTGGTGACTCAAACTCGTTGAGATATGGAGGTACTCTTCTCAGGAGTAATGCTACAATTATGTTGAGGATTTGTGCAGCAATCCACGAGGGCATTGAGGCTTATCAAGGGTACTTCTGCACGTGGATTTGGTTGAAGGCTTTTGTTATGTTGAGCGACTGATGTTGTCTTTGGTTGCGTTTGCTAGACTTGTCATACTTGCTATATCTGTGGTAGGATAGTTTCTGCTTTGCTATCAAGTTTCTCCCTATGATGCGTGCGTTGATTGCACTTATAGTGGGTTTCCTGATTTTTTTTTTTTTGAAAAGGAGGATATACCCCCGGCCTCTGCATTGAACTCGCTTTTCCCCCTTTCCCCTTTCCCCTTTCATGTATCTCTTGCTGGTTTTGGACAAGTTGTATTTGTATTATGCTTTATAATGAAAAGAGGTTTGTCCCTGGTTCAGAAAATATATACATATATGACCGCCATTGAACTGGGCTAAAATGTGAAATCAGGAAGCTACATTGTGAATATCTTCTAATTCCAGTTTTTATCTTGTGGAAAATACGGAGTATGGCATCGTCCATATGCATGATGGGGGCTTGATCAATGACGCGAAATACCCTGACGTTACCTAGGGCGGCCATTCGTGACAGTTGAAACCGAATACTGACCCTCGATGGTCCCCACATAAAGCACATCTACGTAATACGTACATATGACAACATACAGACAAGTACACCGTACACAATACTTTTCTTGGGCTCTGATCACACGCGCCTCACGAATCACGATTCCTATAGTTGGTAGCTGACCACCAACCCCCAAATGAACGAAGCTGCTGGCCTAAGTTCGTAGGTACGACCCGGCAGACGGCTGGTTATGAACATGACAGAGAGCTTAATCTCCGTTAAACAAATGAGCTCTGGCACGCATGTAGTAGTACTACTGTGAATCATGTGCAATGCTTAAATCGAGGTTCGTAGCAAATAAAGAAAGTTTCCCACCAACTATGGTGCCAAAGCGAGCGACGACCGTCCTGTCGATGCGGGCCACACGGTTTTCCAACCGTCTTGAACCACTCAAGCTCTCTCTTTCGCTGCCTCTATAAATACAGCCACGATGCGTAGTGCCCTATCTCATATCCAGCAGCTGCCAACCTACTCACCTGCGCACTGGTGTTGTGTGGTACTGTAGTAGCTAGCAGGGAAGAACCGTTCCGAGTACACAGCGTACTGGTGCCTGTCGATACCAACTACCAAGCTAGGCCCCAGCTGCTAGCAACATCCTTCAATCCGGAAGCAAGTCGAGAGGGGGAGAGAGATGCCGATCGAGGCGACAGACAACGTGCCGGCCGACCTTCCCGGCCACGGGCGGACGGTGTGCGTCACCGGCGCCGGCGGCTTCATCGCCTCGTGGCTCGTCAAGCGCCTCCTCCAGAAGGGGTACACCGTGCGAGGCACCGTTCGCAACCCTGGTACGTGTGGTATCGCATACTCGATCAGTCATCATGCAAGACACTCGTCTTATTGCCTGCTAACACGATCGTTCGCGTGACTTCTGGCAGTTGATCCGAAGAATGACCACCTCAGAGCCTTTGACGGCGCAGCCGACCGCCTCGTCCTCCTCCGCGCCGACCTTATGGAGCCAGAAACCCTCGTCGAGGCGTTCACCGGCTGCGAGGGCATCTTCCACGCCGCTTCCCCCGTCACCGACGACCCTGTACGTGCCATTGATGCCACACACGATCGATCCAACAATTGATTGCTAACCTGCTTGGAAACTAAACTCCGGATCGATGGCTACCTGCAGGAGAAGATGATCGAGCCGGCGATCCGGGGGACCAAGTACGTGATCACTGCAGCCGCGGACATGGGCATCAAGCGTGTGGTGTTCACGTCCACCATCGGCACGGTGTACATGAACCCCCACAGGAACCCCAGCAAGCCCGTCGACGACACCTGCTGGAGCGACCTTGAATACTGCAAAAAGACAGCGGTAAGTAGTAATAATTGTTTGTTTTGTTCATACAGAGACACAATAATCAATTCCTACCATCCTTGAAACTCGGAAACCGCGTAATATATGTTTACTGCCAATGATTTGCTACTGCGTACGCTTCATTAACTTTTGATGGTACACAAATGTCGAGCTTCACCAAACGTGGATGGAAAGGTGGAATACGTAGAAAGGGCGACGTTGATTTCTTACCTACTTGGGCGTATGAGGTGTTGTTCCTTGGCCAGTGCGTCAAACGCACTGCACCAGCAAGACCAATCTAGCTTGCGGCCAATTTTAACCACTCCAAATACCTTTTGCTCCACCTACTGCCGCACATATACTCGGTTGGGATCCTATCCTTTGCTCCTTTTGTTGTTGAGACCAAACTCGGCTAGAATAAAATATACGTGGCTAGCTCGGCAGTTGGGGACACGGTCGGTCATCCACTTTTTGAGTGGAAGTTCATCATTTATTTGAAGAAAGATAGGACGAATCATCATCACTTCTCAAAGATGTAAACCATTATTGCATGCATGACTGATCCCTGTGGTGCGCGTGCAGAACTGGTACTGCTACGCGAAGACGGTGGCCGAGCAGGACGCGCTGGAGACGGCCCGGCAGCGCGGCATCGAGCTGATCGTGGTGAACCCGGTGCTGGTGCTGGGCCCGCTGCTGCAGCCGACGGTGAACGCGAGCACGGAGCACGTGATGAAGTACCTGACGGGGTCGGCCAAGACGTACGTGAACGCGGCGCAGGCGTACGTGCACGTCAAGGACGTGGCCGAGGCGCACGTCCGCGTGTACGAGGCCCCCGGCGCGCACGGTCGCTACATCTGCGCCGAGGGCACCACGCTCCACCGCGGCGAGCTCTGCCGCGTCCTCGGCAAGCTCTTCCCCGAGTACCCCGTGCCCACCAAGTACGTCGCATGCAGACTGGAAGAATCACCAAACCGCTGGTTCTACCCAGTATATTTTTGGTTGATTATTTGACGATTAACATGTGCGTTTGGGTTGTATATAGGTGCAAGGACGAGGTGAACCCGCCGGTGAAAGGGTACAAATTCACGAACCAGAGGCTTAAGGATCTGGGCATGGAGTTCGTGCCGGTGCTGCAGAGTATATACGAGACGGTGAAGAGCCTCCAGGAGAAAGGGATGCTGCCGGTGCTACCGCCAGGGGACGACGTCCGGGACAACATGCATGAGCAGCTCAGCATGAAGCCCGCCCAGTTGCTACGTAATTAATTATACTCTATATTTGATATGGATACGCTGTCGGCTAGTTAATTTTATGGGACATGTCTGTCCATTCGATCGGTCTTATAGATGCGTACACGTATGCACTTTTAATTGGTGCATGCATGCGTGCGCGCGTGCGTGAGTGGGTGGGTTGGTTGGCGATCATATATATCGATCGGTGCTGTATGACGCACATATGCACACCATGTTATATGCATAGTGATATAAATCCACGGACTACAATAACCAGGTGTGCAACTTTGGATTGAATGGACTAACAAACATGCCCGTGTATTGCAACGAGAAAGAACATAACGTGTTCAAATGTGATCAATCTCAAAGGTGATAATCTTAGCCACCACACGTACACCGACAATTGAACCACGCATCGCAACTGAATGCCCAATAGTTTTAAAACTAATCTCATCGAGCTGGGTATGACTACCGCCCTTCCCAAGCTACGGCCTACACCTAGCCCATCACCATCCCTCATACACGCACTCACTTTTAAGCTGTATATTTGTTTGTGAAAATGAACGAACATTGTTTTAAAACACATAAACACTTTTTAAATCACATGGACTATTTTAAAGAGCATGAATGTTTTTAAAATATGAACATTTTTTTAGCATGTAAACACTTAGGATTGCATGAAATGTTTTTAAGAAAAGGGTGAACAATTTAAAATTATATGTACATTATTTTAATATGTGAAGAATTTTCTTAAAACTGCACAAATATTTTAAAATGCACATACGATTTAAAAAGTACATAATGTTTTTCAAAAGGCACAAACATTTTAAATAACACAAAAAACTAAATTTCATGAAAAGACATACTAATAGGATTGGGAGTGTAGCAATTCATCAGGTGCTAAAAATTATTATTCCTAAGTTATTTTCTAGCCATTTATTGCTTCTTTTACTGGGCACAACGGAATTTATCATTTGTTTATTTTGTTTAGTTCCTTTCCTTCCGGAGGCATTTATTCATTCTTTTAATTGGAACAGAGGAGTTTATCCTTCTTTTAGTTCCTTTTTCTTCCCCGGTGAAGCGTGGACTTTATTTTTCTTATACCTTTCCTTCCCGAGGTATTTATTCATTCTTTTAATTGGCACAGCGGAGTTTATCCTTATTTTAACTTATTTTTCTTCCAGAGGCATTTATTCCTTCTTCCAATTTCTTTTCCTCCCTAAGGCACATTGGAGTGTCCTTCTTTTAGTTTATTTGATTCTTGAGGTGGCTTATTAATTTGTAATTATAAATTTATATAAATTGGTGTGATGGGGTGTAAGAAAGCGATGTGGAACTATTTAATAATTTGACAAGCCCATAAGTGAGGCGCTGTGGAGGTGGAATATTAGTCTGCTAGCGTTTACCTATTTACCTCCCACAAAAAAACCCTATTTGCTGCATAGGGGTCCAGCGAGCGAACGTGTTATGGGCGACCAATCTATACCTAATAATAATAATAATAATAATAAAGGAGCTATTGCTTTTTGCGGTACGTCATGAAAATTGCTCCCAAAATTATAAAATATTACGCACCAATGCTACCTATAAGTGATAAAAAATGTTTCACAAAGTGGAATCCCATACCTGGGCCGGCCATTGCAGTCGGGACCTCCTATAATGCGCTCTATGCGCTGGGGAGAAGATGCAGCGCACCCGTTTGGGCTGTCACATGTACGGGCGGCCTCTTTTTTAATTTTTTTTTTCATTTTACGTTTTCGTATTGTCCTACTTTAAATAGTTTGGACTTCAAAAGAATCCGAAAACTAAAAAAAACCTAAATTTATAGTAATTTTTTAATAAATCATAAAATATTTATGGATTAAAAAATGCTCGGGATTTTGTAAAAAAAAATGTTTGATTTGAAAACAAAATTTTGGGAAATAAAAAAATCATGGTTTTTTTAAAAGTTCATGTTTAAAAAATGTTAATAAAATTGAACAAATTTTTGCCAATTTAAAAATTGTTCATGAATGGAAAATATCCTTAAATAATCAAAAACTTTGCGTGACTTACAAAATAGTTTATTCATTCATAAAATGTCATTGATTAAAAAAATGATTATGCATTTCCAAAAATGTTCGTTAAATCAAAAAAATGATCTTGAATTTCTAAAATTATTTCACCAATTTCCAAGAAAATGTTCGCCGATTCTAGAAATGTTTGTGGATTTAAGAAAATTGTTTAAAAAATGTACTAATTTTGAAAAATTGTTTGCAAATAGTATAAAATGTTCATGAATTCAAAAAATGTTCTCCATTTAAAAAAATGTTTGAAAATATGGAAAAGTGTTCATGAATTTGGAAAATATTCATGATTTCTAATATGTGCAAAAGTTTAAAAAAATGTTCACGATTTCACAAAATTGAGAGTGATAGTGTATCTCGGTGATGTAGCAAAATGTGGTCATGGCCATTTAAGATTATGATATTTTTTTCTCCCGTTGCAATGCACGGGTCCTTTTGCTAGTTTGTACAACGCAAATACAGTATACGGGATCCGGTTTGAAACCTTCTAGAGTTTCCTGACCAGCTTTTTGAAGTTTCTAGAAGGTTCTAGAACCAGTATTTTGTGTTTTCTTCAACTGTGTTTTCTGGTTTTTCTTTTCTATTTTTTCCTTTATTTTAAAATTTTCACAAACTTCAAAAATGTTTCTGTTTTGGAATTTTGTTCACTAGTAACTATAAAAGTGTTCAAATTTATCAAAAAATGTTGGTGCTTTCCTAAATTGTTCACAATTTCAAAAAATGTTCCTGTTTTTAATTTTTGTTCACAGATTCAAACAATGTTCACATTCTTTTAAACATGTTTTGGTTTTTGCAAAATGTTCATTTTTTAAAAAATTCTTCAGAATTTCAGAAATAATTATATTTCTTATTTTTTCATAAATTCAAAAAATATTCATGTTTACAAAAAATATCCATATAAATGTTCCCTTTTTCAAAAAAATTCCCAAATCTGAAAAATGTTTCTTTATTAAATAATTTATCAAATTCAAAATTAGTTCATATTTTTTTTTTTCAAAAAATGTGATATTTGCCAAAAATTGTTTTGAAATAAAATAATTTATGAGGAAATTCAAGAAATGTTTTGAGAAAAATCAAAAACTATTTTGGATCTACCGCTGTGGTTGGTTCTTTAGTGTTCGTGTTACAGGTTAGACACGAAGTTTCACCTGTTCTAGTGGCGAGCAACAGTTGGTCACCGGCAGGGCAGACGAGTTTGATCCCTAACTTTCAGGTTTGTTTTTTTGTGTATTTTTACTCTGCCCACGGCTCCCTCATGGGACTGTGCAGGCGGGAACTGCCACAAAGGAAAAAAGAAACGGAAAAAATGGAAAGCCCGGTAAAAATAGTAACATCTTGGATAGATTTTTTTAAAATATAATATGGGTGAACGGACCAAAAAATCGGAGAAACACAACTTCTTTGGATGAGGCGATTCGGTGCCCAGGTTCAGCTGCACCCGCGATGAACAGAAAGTTCAAAAAAGATACTAGAAAAATAATAAAAAATCGATTTTTTTGCATGGAAGATAATTTGGTGCCTGAGGTGCGCTTAAAATTTCAGATCATTTGGACATCTGAGTAGCTCTCAGCAAAAAAGACAAAATTGGGGTTTGTGAAAAAGTTTATTGTTCATGTATTTGTGCTGACTCAAATTTTTTTTTTGCTGAGAGCTACTCATATGTCCAAATGATCTGAAATTTGGAACGCACCTCACGCACCAAATTATCTTTCATGAAAAAAAATTAGATGTTATGAATGTTTTATTCATCGGATGCGGATAAGCCTGGGCTTAGAAATGGATATTCTCACTTATTTCTTTTATTATTAGGTATAGATTTGTACACATCATTCATGCAACAAGTCGCTCCTAGGCTCTACCAAATTTATTAATCACCTCCTACCCCGAGTAGGTTCGGGAGTGGTATTTGTGGCACGCACAGGCGAGGGCAGATTATGGACCGCCGGTCTGCGTCACGATTCACAAACATTTGCATATTACTAGGAGTTTCTCTGGTATATCGATCGCTAGTTATATGATTGTAATGTGACTGTAAATGGTTCGAGGTATACATGTCCAACCAGTGTGATCATGAGAGATATTTCAAGAAACAGTTCACCCACTTGGCGCTGCTCAAATAGGAGATTTAGTAATTATTGATTCACCATATCTTCTTCCCCATTCTCTATAGCTCATTGTTCTACTCTTAAGTTGATTTCTAGCAACTCACTCTCCACTAGTACAGAACACCCTCTTTTACGGCGCTCGAATGTGCTCTCTAGCAGCGTCTCGATGGGACGCTGCTACTACGACGCGGCTGGTAACATGTTAGTAGCAGCGTCTAACCTGGACACTGCTAGGATGTACCATGCTTGCAACGTTCAATTGAGACGCTACCAGTACTTCAGCAACGTGTAGGTCCAAACGCTGCAAATGTAGTCAAAACTAGCAGCGTGCCCTCATCGTCATCGAATTTTGCTAACCTTTAGCACAGTTCGGTACCAAATTTTGCTCGACCTGCATTTGGTTGTAAATTATTCGTTCAATGACTGCAAAATAAAGGATACAAATAATGAAGTTGCACATGCACTTTAAACAATAATAAGAGGTATTCGCACACATGGACTTCAACGGATAATAATTGTCGTTACGTGTACACTTATATATAAGTACGTAGTTAACAACTACAAACACACCATTTCGAAAGCAAAGTACTTAGTACGACAAGTAGCAGGGCAGAGGAGTACTAACTGTATTACAAGTCACAACACTACAAAATTTGCTCCATTTTACGACGTTTTACTTGTGTCACGTATAACCCTTTTTCGTCACGGAAATACGCTCGTGACATTTTCCGGCCGTCACTTTCACCATCACCGAAGCACCCTCACTGAAAATAAAATTTCGACGGTACCACATTTTTCGTCACGCAAGATCGTATTTTAGGTGACGAACCAAAAATTTTCATCGATGGCCATTTTCGGTGACGGCCCAGAATGTCATGTATGATAGCCCAATCTGTCGCCTAAGATCTTTTTTTGCGACAATAATCCGTCATTGGTGATCGGTCCATGGGTTTGACCGGGTGTAACATCCTAAAAATTTAAATTTTGGATTGTTATATTAAATAAATAATTATGGTTGATTGTTTGATTGTTGTGTGATGGATTATGTGAAATTGAGTGAAATTTGAAACTTTTTGAAAGTTGAATAAGAGGGAATAAAAGGACTTTCCCAAACTTTCATCTTTGCATTTGGTTCCATGAATTCAAATTCATTTCATCACAAAACCATAGAGTGAAGATGATATGACTTCTTCCATTTGAAATGAAAAGAGATTTGAAAAGATTTGAATTCCAACAAAAAAATATTTTTCAAACCAGATACTTTATGCCACTCAAGGATTTTCATGAGGGAAGATAATGTGACTTCTTCAAACTTGAAATAGACTGGAAAATAGGAGGCCACTTTCAAAATGGCATTATGGACAGTTTTGGAAATACTCCATAATGGTTTCAAAATCTTTTCCAATTTATATTTCAAATTAAATCAAGGGAGAAGGTAATAGGACTCCTTCAATTATTGAAAATAAACATCGGAAATGAATATTTTAACCTATTCAATCTGGTTTGAAAAATATTTGAATCCAATTAGAATATCCATTTTGGATTTAATTGAATTTTGCTTTATTTGTTTTTTTTTCAAATTATTTTTCTCCTAAATATAAATGTATGGAAATAAGGGTAAAATAATTCCCTTCAATGAAAAATTGGGAGAAAATAAATTGGAAATCATTTTCAAATTTTCAAATAATTTTATTTAAACTTTAAATGCACCAGTAGCACTGTTTGCATTATTTGAATTTTTTTGTATTTTATTTGAATTTGAAAAATAGTTCATGTTTTAGAAAAAAAAATTGTGAACATTTTGATATATAATATGCCTATAACATATTTTTATTTATTTTCTTTTATTTCTTTTTCTCTCTCTCTCTCTGGAAATTCAAAATTTGGAAATGTTTAAAAAGAATGGGAAACCCCAATGCGGCCCATAGCGCCAGCGGCCCAGTCCAGCGGCGCGCGCGACCGCATCCTAAGGATCCGGTTGGCTGATCCAATCCGTCCCCTCTCTCGCTTGTTGACCGCTAGGCCCCACCCGACCAACCGCACGCCCGTGCGGTCACCTTCCTCCTCACCTCCGATTTCCTCCCCCCTCGCCGGACCTCGCCGCCGCACCCTCGGAATACTCGATCCCCTGCCATTCGAATGCCGTCGCCGCCCCCTATAAATACCCGCCCCTCTCCCGCACCCCCTAAAAACCCTATGCCGTGACCACCACTGCCGCCGGAATTGCTCACCGTCGCTGCCTTCTGCCGCCGCTTGCCTTTGCTCGTTGCCATCGCTCTAGCCCTCCCCAGCCGTCGCCTTCCCCACCAGCGTCTTCGCCGTCGTGAGCTATGCCTCCCCGACAACTCTCCCGAGCCCGAGGACCACCGGAGCAGTGTTGGAAATATGCCCTAGAGGCAATAATAAATTGGTTATTATCATATTTCCCGTTCATGATAAATGTTTATTATTCATGCTAGAATTGTATTGACCGGAAACTTAAATACATGTGTGAATACATAAACTACACCGTGTCCCTAGTAAGCCTCTACTAGACTAGCTCGTTCATCAAAGATGGTTAAGGTTTCCTAACCATGGACATGAGTTGTCATTCGATAACGAGATCACATCATTAGGAGAATGATGTGTTGGACAGACCCAACCATAAGCATAGCATCAGATCGTTTAGTTATTTGCTATAGCTTTCTTCATGTCAAGTATCCGTTCCTTCGACCATGAGATCATGCTACTCCCGAATACCGGTGGAATGCCTTGTGTGCTATCAAACGTCACTTCATAACTTGGGTGATCATCAAGGTGCTCTACAAGTATCTCTGAAGGTGTCTATTGGATTGCGTGGATCGAGACTGGGATTTGTCACTCCATGTGACAGAGAGATATATCTGGGCCCTCTCGGTAATACAACATCATAAGAAGCTTCATGTGACTAATGAGTTTAGTCAAGGGATCTTGTGTTACGGAACGAGTAAAGAGACTTGCCGGTAATGAGATTGAACTAGGTATGGAGATACCGACGATCGGATCTTGGGCGAGTAACATATCGCCAGACAAAGGGAATTACATACGGGATTGACTAAATCCTTGACATCGTGGTTCAACTAATAAATATCTTCATTCAATATGTGGGAATCAATATGGGCATCCAGTTCCCGCTATTGATTATTGATCATAGAGGAGTCTCGGTCATGTCTACATGATTCTCGAACCCGTAGGGTCGCATGCTTAACGTTCGGTAGCGCTAGGGTAGTATTGAGATATTAATAGTGGAAAGTCTGAAGGTTTTTCGGAGTCCCGGATGTGATTCGGGACATCACGAGGAGCTCCGGAATGGTCCGGAGGTAAAGATTTATATATGGAAAGTCATATTCAGGGTTCCAGAAAATGTTCGGGTTTTTTGGGTATTGTACTTGGAAGGTTCTAGAAGGTTCCAGAGTGGGGCCTACCTGCATGAGGGGACCCACATGAACGTGGGTAGTGGGTAAAGTCCCCACACCCCCAGTCTAGGTGCACCAAGATCCTCCCTTAAAAGGAATAGTATCATATCCCGGAGGGATAAGATCAGGATACCTAAAAAGGAGGATAGCGATCGGTGGGGAAGGAAAGGAGGGATTTCCTTCCCCTCCTTTGGCCTACGACCCTAGTGGCTTGGAGGGTAAGCCACCAGCCCCCTGCACGCCTATATAAATGTGGGGAGGCATTGGGGGAAACAACCCTTCGACCCTTGGCCGTCTCCCTCCCGTTACACCTCCTCCACCTCGCGCAGACGCTTGGCGAAGCCCTGCCGGAATTCCGCTGCCACCACCACCACGTAGTCGTGTTGGTTTCGATCTCATCTACCTCCTCTCCCTCGCTTGTTGGATCAAGAAGGATAATATGCCATCGAGCTAAACATGTGCTAATCTCGGAGGTGCCGTCCATTCGGCACTAGATCGGATTGGAACGCGATTGGATCGTGAAGAGTACGACTACATCAACCACGTTACGATGCTAACGCTTTTGGTCTACAAGGGTATGTAGACACACTCCCCTCTCGTAGCTATGCATCTCCTAGATTGGATCTTGGGTGTTTCTAGGATTTTTTTTGATTTTCATGCTTCGTTCCCCATAAGTGGCATCATGAGCTAGGTTTATGCGTAGATGTATATGCACGAGTAGAACACAAAGTAGTTGTGGGCGTTGATGTTCAAATTGCTTACTTCCTTTGTCTTATTTGGATTCGGTGGTATTGTGGGATGAAGCGGCTCGGACCAACCTTACTTGTCCACGGACAAGAGACCGGTTCCACTGTTTGACATGCAACATGTATTGCATAAAAGTGGCTTTGCGGGCGTCTGTCTCTCCTACTTTAGTTGAATCTGATTTGACAAAGGCGGTCCTTGTAGAAGGTTAAAAGGCAACTTGTATATCACCGTTATGGTTTTGCGTAGATAAGAATGGTTCTTATAGTTGGCCCTAGCAGCCATGTAAAAATTGCAATAGCAAAGTAGAGGACGTCTAACTTGTTTTGCAGGGCATGCTATGATGTGGTATGGCCAAAACGTGATGTGATATATGTTGATGTATGAGATGATCATGTTTTGTAATAGGTTCACGACTTGCATTTCAATGAGTACGGCAACCGGCAGGAACCATAGAGTTGTCTTTAATTTATTGTATGACCCGCGTTTCAATTATTACATATCTTTTGATGTGGAATGCTGCCTAACATGTTCATCACATATTCTTTTTCTTCTGTAGCATGGACATTTGGACTTTTATATAGTTCAAAGCAATAGTCTAGTTTTGACATAAAGATTTCAATACTCAAGCATATCAACAAGCAACTATGTCTTTCAAAATATCAACACTAAAGAAAGTTATCCCTACCCCATCATGCTCAATCATTGATCCATTCAAGAAACACACTCACATCACTACAAAAAAAACCACTTACGTGATGATTCGTGTTTGTCACAGTAGGTCACGTTTTACATCCATGACGATTTTATGACAGAATCAAGATAGTCATACCTGTGCTGTCGTAGAAGTGTTCCATGACAATACCAAAATTATCATCACGGAAGTGTCCACTTCCATGACGATAAATGGCGCGTCATGGAAGTGCTTTCGCCAAGGGTAACTGACACATGGCATCCACCGTAACGGGTTGCCGTTAAGCTATCGGGTTCCGGTTTGAATCCGATAACCCGTTAACAGCCCGGACCAATGGGGATTTTCCACGTGTAAAATTCTCAATGGCCAGAGGAACCACGTGTCGGCTCACCGCTGGGACAGATGTCATCCACTCATTGGACCGGAGGCGCCTATGATACATCGACACGTGGCACGGCCCAACAGAGGCCCATTTCGGTGAAAAGGCTGGCCCATTTGACTTGGTCAAAAGGTAGCGGGCCGGCCCACGGAAAGCATGTTAACGGCCTGTTCGCATATAGCCCATTTACAGACCGCTAACTCACGACCCGTTACGGCCTATCCGAATTAGGCCTAGTAGCATCATCTGGGCCGTCCAATATGATTCTAGCCCGTTGTAACTTCTGGCCCATTTATGGCCCATGACGACTTTCGGCCCATACGAGGCCCTTTGTAACTCTGGGCCCATTAAAGGCCCGAGGTGAAACTGGCCCATAATGAACAGTGTATCGCTTTATACCCATTAACGGCCCATTATTCCGTCGGCCGTTTCCAGCCCGTGTTAACTTTCGGCCTTCTAAGGGTCCATTTATTCTTGGGTTCATTTCCAGAATTCGGTTACTTACGGTCCGTTACTGGCCTGTTCCGCTTGTGGGCCAAATTCAGCCTGTGGTTACAGTTGGCCCGTTTGTGGCCCATTAACCCGTTGGGCTGTTTTTATAGCGTCATCAAATACGGCCTATTAACGGCCCATTATGGTCGGGCCATAAAACAGACGATTTCCACTCTAGCCGTTTACGGCCCATTTTGCGGACCGTTATTGGTCCATGAATAGTACGGCCCATGTTTGGCGAAATGATTATACGGCCCGTAGAAGGCCTATGGATCCTATGACCCGTAGGAGGCCCATGGTCACTACAGCAGGTAGCAGGACCATGGTTACAACAGTCCGTGTGTTGCCATGGTTATTGTGGCCTAGTTATTAAAATAGGTTATTGTGGCCACTAGAAAAACACGGAAAAAGAACTGCAGTGACTACTAGCAAACAACTAAACAAGACAATAAGGAAATAAATAAGCAAGCAACTAACGCTAGGCTATTACGGCTATTACACATATTACATCCACTGGGCATCAAAGTTCGCCACCAGTGGAAATATAGGGAACAAAGCAGCATATTACATACACTGGCCATCTAAATTGGCCACCAGTGCAAATAAACGCGGCAGCAAAACAAGTCCATAACTGAAACAACTTCAGAAGAGCTCAAGAAACGTTATCCTGGGTATCCACCATGCTGGCAATAAGCTTAGCAAGCTTATTAGCTTTCTCCTGTTTGGCGCTAAAATCCTCCAACGCTTGCTGTTGTACCAGAAAGTATGCATCTGAATGCTCCAGGCACTTCCGCAGTCCTTCAGCTTCTTGTCGCAGCATAGCTGATCGATGCCTTTCAGCTTGTAGTTGAGACTCAAGAAACCACACTGATTCAGACAGTAAGTTTGAATAGCTTGTGCCAGCGGTAGTGGCCAGTAACTCGAACACTACACCAAGACAGGACTTTGGGGTTGTCTCACTGTCTTCAAGATAGTTTTCCTTAGCTGTTTTATCAGCTTTGTTGGAGACCAACAAGGATGTCTCACTACCCTGAACCTTATCTGCATTACTTCCTTTACCATTGCTTAATAAGGCACTCTTCCCCAATATTCTGTCAACATTCTAAAAGAAGAAATAAGCAGACACATAACGGGTTTAGCATGTACTAGTATATGAAACTCATTTCGGTGAACTAGTTCATTAGTAAGGTGGACAGGATTAAACTACCAAGTCTTCTATTGCCAAGTAGTACATAATAAAAGCATCAAACAAACATATATCCATGTCCTATGGTCACTGCATTGTCTTGCCAAATCAAAATAGAGACACGGTTCAAATCATATCAGTTCAAGACAAAGCAGCACTGAAAGAATACAAAGTGTGGAAAACTACACGGCACAACAAGATTTCAGATGGGTACCACGGGTCTACATGTACAACAACACTATTGGCTCTGTTATGATGCTAGTAATGTGCATGATATGAGAAGTCAACTGTATACACAATTGAAATTAAAATCAACAGAGCTATTTATAAGAGCAAACCTGTTAAAGAAACATGCGTAATCATACATGTTGTGCCATTGGAGTTTCGATTGGATCCTTTAATTTAAAAATAAGTTTGTATGAGTAAATACAGTGATACAAGAGTAAAGCAGTATGCATGATAGCAATGGAATCTTAAATGAGAACAGTTGTTCTTCAGGTTTAAGCACTTGTTCTACATGAACAGAGTGCAGTAAGACGCAGGCATATAGTACTTAAAAATAAAAAATGAGCTCATAGACCTTACCACATTCTTGGTTCGGGACCAGTATAGAACAAGGCGTTCCCAGTCATCATCCAGTAAATGCGTCTCAGGAGAACGTAAGGGAATTTGATGAGTTTCTTTGCGAGTGAAGTACGTTTTCTTCAGGTAATTCCGATACTGCCACCAAGCATTCTTGAAGATAGCAGAGGTATTAGTACAGGTTACCTCATCCTGAGTTTCCAAATCGGTCCTTCTCTATAGAGAAAAATGGGAAAATTTGCTGTATTATAACCATCATGGAGGTAGAATGTATGAGACAAAGCAAAGTAATTGCCATGAATAACATTACTTACACATAACTCCTGGACAAACACCTGCAACTGGCATTTTCCTTCATTCAGTATAATATTTCCATGATGGGAAGATACGCACATAGGATTTAACAACATCAAATGCGATAGATGCTAAACTACGAATGGCTGGTTGTGCTTTCTCCACAGGAATAGGTGTACTAACTGGTGGAGTTGGGGTTCGCCGTGGTAGTAATGGCGCTTTGGGCACTGGAGCTTCCTTACTAACTGCTCTTGTTTGGGAGCTCTGTGGTGGAGATGGTGCTGTGTCAACAGGAACTGGGTTACTATCTGCTGGGGTTGGGGTTAGATTGGGTGAAGCTGGTTCTCTGTCCATCGCAGTAGGGGTACAATCTGCGAGAGTCTGGGCTATGTGTGGTAGGGCTGGTTCTCGTGCATGTACAACCGGGGTGCTATCTCCACCAAGAGGTAGCACTGTTTTATTTGAAGACCGTGTTTTTACTACGCTAGATACTGCCATCACCCGCTCCAATTCAAATGGCTGATAAACAGGAAACATAGTTGAATATACAGACATTGTATGAGAGACAGATGCAATAGATAGTGTGGAAAAAAGAGGGCATGAAATAGTTGACATGTATATTGTTTAACTAAAAAGAATAGCATGCCATAATTTCACATATATGATGTCTATCTAAACTGGATAGCATAGCATGACATAATTCAAAGATATGATGACTAACTAAACAGGATGGCATGAGATAATTATATGATGTCTTTAGTAAATAGGTTCGCATGACATAATTCACATACATGTTATCTAAGTAATCAGGATCGCATGATTTAATTCACATATGTGATTTATATGCTAAGTAGAGGGCATTCGCATATATGATGTCTGAACTAAGAACATGGTGTTGAATATTGTGTATATGATGTCTAAACTATGCAATGCAAGACACCATAGGTATGATATGAGCAGTATAACCGTGCCAAGTTAGAGCATACACCTTGGTGGGGAATAGGACTGGTCATCTGTCTCTGAATCCATCTCTGAGGAGCTATCGGGACCCAGCAAGAGATCTGCTTCGACAGGTAGCACTGTCTGCTCTGAAGACCTTGTTTTCACTCCAGATTTTTCCATCACCCACTCAAATGGCTGATTCACAGGAAGAGTAGTTTAATGTACAAACATTGTCGACAAATGGAATTGTAATGAAGAAAAGGATGGGCAAGATATCATTCAAATATATGATGCCTGGTTAAACAGGATGGCATTGCATATTTCACATATATTATGGCTGGCTAAAAGAGATGAGACTGCATAATTCCCATATATGATATAGAAACTAAGCAGGTGGCATTACAGAACATGTCTAAACTAAGCAGATGACATATATGATGTCCAAAGTAGGCACTGCAAGGCAACATATGCATGATATGACCAACATCATCATGCCAAGTTAGAGCAAACACCTTGGGGGGTAAATAGGAGTGGTCACCTGCGTCTGAATCCGCCTCAGAACAGATATCTTCCTCTGGATTACAATCTGGAGAGGGGGGGGGGGAGGGTTTGCCATTGAACCCACCATGGAGCAATGTCTGCATGACATTGTATTGCCGCGCAAAACTCATCTCTTTTTCTCTACATGTTCAGCATGACTGTGTACAATATCTGACATGCATACGAAAAAAATATAGTGAGATTATGTAAGGAGAGCATGCAGAAATCTAGAGTGATGGTAACAACCAGTGGATGGATCCAAAAATAATGATAGCAGGCTGATGATAGCTTTAGTTTAATAAAAAGACAAATGATGATTGTTTTACTATTTGTTTCCCACCCAAGATGAACAACATAAGCATACCCTAGGTGAACCAAATAATAGACAAAGATGCTATTCATTACTGCCTCGATATGTGCCCCACAAGTAATTTTAAAACTCAAGTTTGAACATTAATTTGGACCTGACTTGGAGTCTAAGAGGTGAACAGGACAATAAAGTAGCAGGTAATATTAAGCAATGCATAACATAAGCAGAAACAAAAGAGTGCGACCTCTCTTGTGGACCCGTGTACTACTCAGGTTCATCTGCTGAGTCGATGATGGTGATGCAGTTGCGGTGGGTGCCAGCGGCAGGGAAGGAGATCTGAGGCGGCGAAAGACAGTCAAGAGTCGTGATGTCTGGTTTGGTGGATGCTTCTGTCAATGGAGCAGCTCAGGTGAGGTGGACGACGTCGCTGCAGGAGCAGGACAAACCACACAAAGTTTTCTTCGACACCTACCTGTAACTGAAGTAATTCTGTAAGGGCTCCTTTGGCTTGCATGATTCTAAAAATGCTGGGATAGGAAAAACACCAGAATAGGATAGGAATGCACGTGGGAAACAGAGCATTAGTAAACACAGGATTTATGTCGACTTGGGTGTTTGGTTCACAGGAATTGGAAGAGCAGAGGAATGCAAAGAAACATGGCCAAATTAAAGTGAAACCATATGAAAGCGTATACAGTTAGAATGTTATTCTACCACTAATGCACTTGGTCTTGTTTTCATGCATAGGATTTTGAAAAGTAGGTCCAGGTGGATGTTTTGATCCATTCCTTTCAACAAAATGCATGAATAATTGATAGTAGAGTGCCATAGGAAAATTTCCTATTGCTATGTTTTTCCTTCACTTTTTCCTTTGAACCAAAATAGCCCTAATGGATCGACATGAATGTAGAGTAATAAGTGATGCGACAAGTGTACAATCTCTTTGCCGTAGCCGTGTCGACCTCAGCATCATTGGGTTGGTCGCTGAAGAAGTTGCGGTAGAGGTGGCTAACGAAGGTGTGGAGGAAGATCTGAGGAATCTGTATACGGCGTCCAGGGCACTGCTCTGTTGTGATGGATGGTTCCATCATTGGAGTAGCTTTGGTGAGCCATAAAACGTCGAGGCTGAAGCAGTACAAGACATACATCGTTAATCTCAAGTGGGATTCTAATAGCATCTCCAATAGATGATGTAAAATACATTACCAAAAAGTGATAGATGTAAAATTTACATCACCAAAAAACACCTGACTACAACAGATGAGGTAAAAACTGTTGACTCTGAACTTAACTGTCGAAACTGAAATTTACTGTGGAATCTGAATGTTACTGTCGAAACTGAACGCACTGGTAGCAAAGAGGCACTTCACATGTAGTTTAGGCCGCTCGAGCACTAGTAGTAGAGAAACAGTGATCTAAATCAGCAGGCGATCGACGGGGAACACAGTAGCAGATAGCAGACGGAGCAGCAGCGCCTGGAGGAGCAGCGCGAACTAGAGCCAGAGCAGCAACTCGTGTAGCTGTAGCAACCCGTGTACCAGCATCAGCAGTGCGAGCGAGAGCAAGAGCAGAGCAGCAACACGAGCGAGGGGGAGAGCAGAGCAGCAGCGCAACCAAGCGAGAGCCGGAGCAGCAGCAGCGCGAGCGAGCGAGAGCTAGAGCAGTAGCAGCAGCGCGAGCCAGTGAGAGCCGGAGCAGCAGCAGCAGATCCGGCTAGTATGGCCACCGCCGCCGAAGGGGCCTCGCACTGAGGGAGAGCCACCGTGGAGATGTCGCCCGTGGCGCCGGCTTCGAGGTAGCCACGCCATGGGGGTGCGGGATGGAGCACCGTCGGTGCTGGGAGGTCGAGTTAAGGAGAAGGTGCGATGCGATGAGTGTACAACCTCTTTGGTGGCGCCGAGTAGGCCTCGGCTTCGTCCGAGGAGTCGGTGAGGATGCTGCGGTTCCGGTGGAGCAGGTTAAGGCGGCGCTGTGGGGATGGATCAGCCACGATAGACGAGGCAATCGTCGGAGCAGCTCCTTGGAGGTGGAGGATGGGGCGGCTGAACCGGCAGGACGATGAGATCAACGATGGATCCTCATCCAGGGAGGTGGATGAGGGACGTCGGGCTGTTGCGGTGGACGACGTCGTTGGGGAAGAGGCTCCGGCTAGGCAGCGGTGGGGTGGCGGACGAAGGAGGGTGGGGTTTCGCGGCTGGAGCAGAGAGGTTATGGTGGCCTGGGATTTCGAATGGGGATTTCCAATGGTGAAAAGGAGGTGATGGGAGGGGGGGAACCATGACTTAGGGACGCACTTGTCCAAAATGTAGGGTGTGTTACAAAAGTACCCCCACCGATTTGAACTAGCAGCCCTTTCGGCTCAGGGTTAGAAGGGGGATTTCGCGTGTCGGGATTTGGCAGCTGGAGGGAGTTTTCACGCGCGTTGTAATTTCGGGATAGCAAGGCGTGGGTTGTGAAGGCGCGAGTTTTGGGAGCACGATATCTGAATTTTCGGGATATAACAAGGCGCGGGTTGAATTTTAGGGACAAGCCTAACGTGTAATATTGTATGTACCAAATCAATTCGCACTTCCCTCAATGAAAAAAAATGAAAAAATAAAACTATTCGCACCACAGAAAGAGAGAGTCTTGTCTCGTTTTACTGTACAAATGCTATTCAAAGCTATGAATCCATGTTATGTCCAATTACATTTTTTTGCTGGCTGTATAATGCATGTAACCTACTCATATCAACATTTTAGTGCATTCCAAATGTCTATACTACCGCTGCAATTCGAACTAAATTTGAATTCATTTCTCTATTTGAATCAGAATCTACAATCATGATTGTTGCCAACTTAAACCATCATTCGTGTATTATCTTAACAACACACCACATGATTACTATAGAGATAGATATGAACTATGTGTACTATATGAACTCGAATTCGAAATTTTGAATACACTTGATGTTGATTCCAAATAATAGTACATTTGATGTACTAACTAGATCTTCATAATCTAAACCATGTTTCATACGTACACTGTGTTTATCAAACAAAGTATAGTGCCCCGCCCCCTACATTATGACAAGTATTTAGCCCTGAGCTGCAAAAGCCACACATTATTACAAATTCAAATAAATGGTCTATATATTATATGCAGTATAACATGTTCATAACCACACCATGCGTATCACCATTATATATATTCATGCATGCGTCGGTTTAAAACACTATGATATCTTCTTCAAATATCCGAATCCACTTTTATAATGAATTATGATCTCTATTCGTCTTTTACACCCACACAATCCTCTTATCTTTGTAGCTAGCACTAACTTTCTCTCGTGCATGCACACGCCTGCCTCCCTCTCACCGTCCCTCAGCATTCTCTAGCTCCATCGCGCACATTCGTCATTTCACTTTAGGTCGTTCACCCACGGTGTGTGTAGGCCCCCCAGCTCCTTTCCAGCACACACCGATCGATATACCTCTCTAACCAGGTGTGCTTACCACAAACACAAGATTTCCCTCTTCTCTTCTCACCGTCCATGCCTCACTCCCGCCCCTCTTTTCATCAATCTAATACTCGCACACTCCTTCCCCCTCGATATAGTAGGCCTCTCGCACCACCTCCTAGCTGCATCCCTCTCTCTCTCTCTATCCTTCTCTCCGGGTCTTATTTGCTTCAAACACATACATGCATGTATACCGATCGATCTCCCTACATATACCTAGGTCGACTATAACTCTTTTTCCCCATGCTTCGATCGACGTACCTCACAAGTTATGTCTCTCCCTTTCTTCGACAAAGGACGATTGATCTTCCTATGTAGTTACATCTACTTACCACAGCCATATCGTCCCCCTCATAATTTGTGCATGCCTCCTGACCCGTCTCTCACACGCACATGCACAGACAGGCAGGCATCCCCTCTCTTATTGATATTGCATGCGTGCCCTCCGTTTGTCTAGCAGGCCTCTCCCACCATTTGTGAGAAGCAACTTGTGACGACCCGAGACCGATGCTCCAGATGCCTTCCATGTATTCCAAGATTCGTCGTGTGATTTGTTTTGTTCGTTGCATTCTTCTTCGCATCATTTGCATTGCATCATGTCGTCATGCACCCCTTTTTAAAACTCAGCTAAACAAATTGTATAGATTGTTGATCTATTTAAATCGAGGGAATTCACATGGTGATTTCTCTTTATAACATATCCTCCCAATACGTAGGGAGCTATACTAAACCATTCCATTGGCTTGGAATCACCCATAACACATTTGCACTGTTCTTCAAATTTCCTTTTATCCAACTCAACTTCAATTCTTCCTTTGGGGCCTTTTAGTAAAATTGAGTTGCAATTTTACTTTATCCATAAATGTTCCAAATCTGCCCATATATCACATCTGGTGTGTAGGGTCACCTCCTATAATTTCAACCCATTTGGAGTTCATTTGAATGGGTTTTGAAATTCAAACTTGTCGAGTTAAATCCAACGCGTGTGGATTTTACTTCCTCTAAAAATCCTCAGGCCATTTTTGTCAAATTCCTCGTATTTTTGTGAGTCCGGGAAAATAATCCCCATGCCCAAACTCTTTCTCTAACCTTTTCTTTTCTTCTCTTTTCTTTCTCTTTATTTTTTTCTGTTATGAAAAGAGTAAAGAGAGAGAGTCAGCCTTGCAGCCCAGCAGGCTGACCCATTTGCACAGAGGCCCAACCACCCTCTCTTCTTAACCCTAGCCGCAAGGGAGAGCTCTGCTCGATCCCCATCTCCCCTCGACCCGATCCCCTCTTCCTCGATCCGCTGCCACCATGGTCCGGCGCCCCCAACCTCGTCAGCGCATCGCCATCCCACCACCGTCGGCGACCACCAGGAGGCCGCCGCCTCGCGCCTCGCGCCTCGCCCTGTGTTCCCTCGTCACCTCGCCGTCGTCGACCTGACGAGCACGACGCTCCTCCGCGTGACCCCTTCCTTTGCTACTCCTTCCCCCGCGCCCGACCTCCATCCTCAGCGCCAATCCGCCACCACGCTAAGTCCCCTGCGCCTCCCCTTGCCGGACCTGCTCCATCTCCGCCGTCCTCGCCCTGGGTCCGGTCGGATCTCGCGGTTCCGATCTCTCCACGGCCGGATCTGCCGGTTGCCTCTGCTTCCGTCGAAGCCCGTCAGCCTTCGAGCCATCACCGCCTCATCATCGTCTCGGGAGTACGGCATGCTCTCGCCGCTCGCCTCCAGCCCTCGAGCCGCCCCTCCTGCCAGTCGCTGCCTCGGCTACTTCTCCGCGCTCCTCTGTTCGTCGTCGTTGTCACCACGAGCCCCGTGCCCGCTTCCTGCCGCTGACCGCCACAATCGCCTCCTTGCTGCTGCCACCCGAGGCCCTTGTGATGCTTCGTTTCGGACCATCAAGACCGTCAAGATTGAGACTGCCCCCAACCATGTCATCTCGCTGGATCGTCAAGCACCGTTTCCGTGGATTACACCAAGTACACAAGTAGGTGAGGACGCCAAGACCTCCGAGATCGACTTCATGGGCCGCCAAGTACCACGACGACCGTTGTTCGCCAAGTACCCCTTCGGATTGCCAAGTTCGACTACAATTGTTGTGAACCGCTTCTAGAATGTGTACCACTACTTCCACGAGGATATGAGTACAACTACCGTCGACGTGCATTTCGCCAAGTACCTCTCGGATCTGACAAGTACCCCGATGACATGTGTACCACTACCGTCGACTCGCGAAGACCCCGTGGACGTCAATTTCCTCTTCGAAACATGAACCACTACTTCCCTCAACGAACTTGATCCATTCCAAAAATGCTCGCTTCGAAGGTATAACCCCAAGACGACCGCGAAGCGATGACCTTGTGTTGTATGAGATGCTCGTGTTTGCATCGTGTCCGAGTTGTCATTGCACGTTCCTCCTCGTTTGCCATGCCGTCGACCCGTGGGAACCCAGTAACTGGGATCACCCCACCATCTTTTGCATGTTTCGTACTTCCACACTTCCTTTTGCACCGGTATCTCCATGAGCCACCGGAACCGATATGTTGCCGTGGCACCATTTCCGTTGTCGTTGCCGTGGCACCCCTTTCGTTCCGCCATGGGGACAAATGCTTCATAACATGCTCATGTCAACATTTTCATAAAATTGCATAAAAACTTGTATATGTCATCCGCATCATGATAACAACATTTAAAATGTTTAACATTATTGTTTGCATTAAAAATTGCTAAATGACATGTGGGGATTTACCGGAATTGTTGCTTGTTATTTCTGGCCTCATTTAAACTTGCCTAGATAGGTGGTTTCTTTATGCTTCACCTCTTGCCATGTTAACCAACATTTAATATTGTTGAGTAGCATAAATGAGAGTGAACTAAATAATTGTTGTGAAGTTCCGTCAATATGCAACTCGTTGCATATTGAGCTCCACTTAATTTGTAGTATTGTTTGTTGCACTTGCCATGCCATGAATCTTTAAACCGGACATGCATCATACTTGATTGTGCATCATGCCATGTTTATGCTTGGTTGTTTACCATGTTGTTTGCTTCTTTCCGGTTGTGCTTCTTCTCGATAGTTCCGGTTATGTTGCGAGTGTGAGGATTCGTTCGACTACGTTGGTTCGTCTACTTCATGGACTCGATCTTTTTCCTAGTGGGATTTCAGGCAAGATGACCGTTACCCTCGATACCACTACTATCTTTGCTTTGCTAGTTGTCTCGATGTTATCGCTATGTCGCGCTACCCACTACTTGTTTATCAAGCCTCCCAATATGCCATGAAACAACCTCTAACCCTTTTCACCATCCCAGCAAACCGTTGTTTGGCTATGTTACCGCTTTGCTCAGCCCCTCTTATAGCGTTGCTAGTTGCAGGTGCAGTTGCAGGTTGTTCCATGTTGGGACATGGATATCATGGGATATCACAATATTTCTTATTTAATTAATGCATCTATATACTTGGTAAAGGGTGGAAGGCTCGGCCTTTTACCTGGTGTTTTGTTCCACTCTTGCCGCCCTAGTTTCCGTCATACCGGTGTTATGTTCCTTGATTTTGCGTTCCTAACACGGTTGGGGTTTATGGGCCCCCCTTGATAGTTCGCTTTGAATAAAACTCTTCCAGCAAGGCCCAACTTTGGTTTTAACATTTGCCAACATAATAATACTGATAATTAATTAATTTTGCATAGGGGGTCGTGTCCCCGAGGATTCTTAATTCAACATAATACAGGGGGCCAGTGCTGTTGGTGCTGGTCCAAACTAGGCGATGTCCGGCGCCCCCTGGGCAACCAGGGTCTCAACCAACCCGACGTCTTGCCCATCCGGTGTACCCTGAAAACGAGATATGTGCGACTCCTATCAGGATTGTCGGTACATCGGGCGGTCTTGCTGGTTTTGTTTTACCATTATCAAAATGTCTTGTGAACCGGGATTCCGAGCTTGATTGGGTTGTTCCGAGAGGAGGATTTTCCTCCGTTGATCGTGAGAGTTTGTGATGGACTAAGTTGGGACACCCCTGCAGGGTTTGATCTTTCGAAAGCCGTGCCCGCGGTTATGTGGCAGATGGGAATTTTTAATATCCGGTTGCAGATAACTTGACACCAGATCCGAATTAAAATACACCAACCGCGTGCGTAACCGTGACAGTCTCTTTTCGAGTGAGTTCGAGAAGAGAACACGGTGGGGTTATGTTTGACTCGTAAGTAGTTCAGGATCACTTCTTGATCATTACTAGTTGGCGACCATTATGCGTAGTTTCTCTTCTTATTCTTGTACTCGTAAGTTAGCCACCATATAATGCTTAGTGCTGCTGCAGCCTCACCACTTATCCATTCCATACCCATTAAGCTTTGCTAGTCTTGATACCCATGGTAATGGGATTGCTGAGTCCTCGTGGCTCACAGTTTACTACAACAACAGTTGCAGGTACAGGTAATGCGATGATCTGACGTGAGAGCGATGCTTGCTTGTTTTGGAGTTCTTCTGCTTCTTCTTCTTCGATCAAGGGATAGGTTCCGGGTCGGGAGCCTGGGATTAGCAGGGTGGATGTTGTTCTTCTTTTTCGTTTGGTTTCATCCGTAGTCGGATCCTGCTCTTCTGTATGATGATTGCTATGTATTGATGAACTGTTGTATTCATGTTGTAGCTTGTGGCGAGTGAAAACCTTTATCTTGTATTCTCATCTATTCAGTACATGGTATGTTGTAATGATATTCACCTTGCTATGCGCTCGAAATGCGATTGTGCCCCAATCATGAATTCATCACGTGATTGGGATAGAATCGCATCTTGGGCGTTACACAACTCCACCACCAACCCCTCCGACACTCTAGCTCTGTCTCTCTGCCAACCTTATTCCTCTCCTACACATATGCATGGATGCCGATCGATCTCCCTCAATACATAAGGTAGGTCTCTCTCCTCCTCCACACATATACCAGCCATTCTACCTCTATAGTTAGATCTTTGCCCCCGCCCCCACAC
Organism: Thinopyrum elongatum; assembly: GCA_011799875.1. Taxonomy (NCBI): domain Eukaryota; kingdom Viridiplantae; phylum Streptophyta; class Magnoliopsida; order Poales; family Poaceae; genus Thinopyrum; species Thinopyrum elongatum. The sequence continues at coordinate 258,880,342 of CM022301.1, read as the reverse complement.
ACCGATAGTCGAACGCTATAGGTAGGTATCCATGCCACAGAGTCAAACTACACCTGTCTCCTCTCACGTTCCAGTAGGCCAGCCACCCTATATCTTTAACGTGGGCACACACAAATTCGATGGCACTCTTTATCGATCGCGCACACACACACACACACTTCATCCCTCTCTTCGATTCTATGGATACCTCACGCCGATGATACCTCCACTCTCTTCTCGTGGATCGCCCCCTCTATATATATGATATATCCAGGCCTCTGTTTCACACACATTGCATATGTTACATTTTTTGTTTGAAATTTTATCGACACATATTCCCTGTCTATCTCTCACGCACCCCCAAGAAAAAACACTCACGAACCCACACACTATCTCTCTCTAGGTTTGTATCTCTCTCACACAAACCCACGTAGGTGGTGTACGTACACGAAGAGAATAGGTGCACGTACTCACGCTTCGTGCCCGGCCACACCCGCGCGGGTACACGGTGGAGCTCATTTCTGTACGAAATGACAGCCCACGTGCTAATTTGAGCGCGTGTAGCGGTTGTTTACCTACGGAGGTCGTGTACCACACGTGCACGAAACAAAGTTTGACTTGATGTGTTGGCGCGCTATTTTTAAATAAAGTTATATTGCTCAATGGCACGTACACAGAATATAAAACGATTTTTATGGAGAAAAAAGTAGTCCACTCCACTATATACAATGGAGCCTGCCTGCCGGGGTTTGTCTCTCTTCAGAGTATCTCACACAAGGCGGCGGTGGCCTCTCTCTCTCTCTCAGGCCCCTCACTCACCGTTGGTCACTGATCCGGCCGTATCCCGTCCGCCGGCGGAAAGGGAGGATGTGCATCGTTTCTCCGTTCGACGGTGCCGAGGCAGCACGTCCCGATCTGCGGTACGCGCCGTTTTCTCTGACCAAGCTCCGACGCGGTAGGGCCTACGGCACTTGCTCGCTGCCATAGCATGGGCAGATCCCGCCCGCCGCCGCCCTCCTAGTTACATCTCGACGACCCCCAGCTACAGCTTCCTCCCCTCTGGCCTTGCTCCACTGCCCATCTTCCCATGTCGCTGCATGTGGAAAATCTTGTATGTGGATCTTCCTTAGTTCTTTGCCCAAAACGTAGCTCGTCCGGCGTACTTTCCATATTGCAATCTCGTCCTCACACCGTTTTAGATAAACACAGCCGTGCTGTTATCTTCCCTTAGGACAAGGAATATGCTTCTTTTTTGTCGTCGTATGTGTCATCAACTGTTATTGGCCAGTAATTGTTTCCTTTCTACCTCTTTTTTGCAAACAGGGCTATCCATTTTATCTCGTTGCTATTGCGACCTTTTGGTGAACTGCACAAATCACTTTTTTTTCTTAAGAGTGTTTTGTGCAGTTCTACTAAAATGTCACACGGGCAACGTCTCTACATTTTAGTGCGACTGCACAAAGGGAGATTGGTTTTGCTCTATCCTCCTCATCCAACTCCGAGCCTAATCTTCTCCAACTATTTGCTTAATCTTCTCCAACTAGTTAGTCTTAAGAGAGACTGCAAAGGTGACCGGCTTCTATTTATGTGTTTATTGTTTCATCAACAGTCCTCTATTATTGTAATCACACTTAATATGTTTGGAACAGGGACGCTCAGCTCTATTTTAGTGGAACTGCACAAAATGATCAGAATGTTGCATGCTCCTGACAGCTACTTTTTTCCCAACATGCCTTGTTGATTTAGACAGAGCTGGGGGGAAGTTGCTGCCAATGAAAGCATGGATATTTTAATTTAACACCTTCTCACAACTCTGTCTTCAGTTATGATGTAAATATTAGCTCTGATCTGCTAATCATTGAGATGCATTAGCAAGGAAGTTAGTTTTTTATTTTTTCCAAAAGAGCATGGATGGCAAGACACACGAAACAAAAGCTGAAAGCTCAGAGCATTGTACAATTTCATGTCGCTGGAAAATTATTTGTATAGTATGCCAATTATGTAAACAAATGCTGGAAGCTTGATAGCATTGCCAGAAGCCTCTTCAGCATCCGGGTCCATGTACCATGCACCAAATTATACTCCCTCCGTTCCTAAATATTTCTCTTTTGAGAAATTTCAAATGGACTACCACATACAGATGTATATAGACACATTTTAGAGTGTAGATTCACTCATTTTGCTTCGTATGTAGTCACTTGTTGAAATCTCTAGAAAGACAAATATTTAAGAATGGAGGGAGTAGTGCACAACCGCATGGGAGACTCAGCCCGGTCGTTGCGCTGCACTAATAGTGAGTAATGAGCAGTCAAATCATAAGCCCCACCTTTCCCACTGTAAGTTGCTCAGAAGAACCAACCATCAATACGCACTTCTTTGAATCCGCTCATACTACTCCCTCCGTCACTGTTTATAGAGCGTGCTTCAACAATCTCTGGGACCAAGGCGACTAGCGATCGGCCTGAAAAATAGCATTGGTAGTTATAGCACGGCGTCTATTACTAGAGGAAATAATGCGTACACACATGCATGCAGTGCTTCCACCCCAGGTACACACACGCATGCACTTACTCCACTCCGCGTACACACCTACATCGAGAGAAAATTGTGGACTTGATTGCGGTTACCATGCCCTAATTAATTGAGCATTAAACCAAACGCGTCTAAAATCTCTCTGGTGGTGGAAATGCATGGAGAGAAATGCATGAGAATGAAGCACGCCCTGTTAACTATGACGGAGGGAGTAGTATGAAGGTGCAAAACCAAGTACGCGTATGGCCTGTCGGTCAACGCACTTCCTCTTGGCATATCACTGACATGTGGGACCGGAGTGTGAGCAAACCGATCTCAATTGACGGCAAAATGGCCAACCCGCCGTTCCTTGAGAGAGACGAGGAGCGAGAACACACAGACAGGCTCGCACGGAGGCCAAGATATATTCGAGCATGGTTGATCGATATCATCATTACATGTTTGATGTTTTTTAATAGTACTATTGGGCTGCCGTTTTCCGCACTTCTCCCGAATAAATGTGTACTTTATCAGAGATTAAAATAAAATAAGAGTACAGACGCTCCACCATGCGGTTCCTAGTACCTGTATACTAGTAGTACTACTCGTGCTACTAAACCTTGCGCTTGGCTCTTCGCCTCTTCGGGAAGTCGAACAATGATGGTACTACAGTGTATGCCTCTGGCAATCTGACACCGAATGAACTGCTGCACATCCACCGCCTGGGCGAGGGTAGGTTGCATTAGTCAAAAGCTTCTCCTCGTCCTGCGAGCCACCAGGCTTGAGGTAGACGAAGAGGGCGTAAGCGAGCTTCACCTTATCCTGCAAGCTTCTCCTCGTTCTGCGAGTTGACGGGACACACCAAAAAGTAGTGCTAGTCCATACTCCCTCCTTTCCGGTTAATATGGCTTAATCTTTTTTGCGGGTAAATGAGAGAGCTTTATTCATATATAAGCATTCTTAGGATGATCAGCCAAGAGACTGGTCACTAGGAAGCGAGGTACCCCGCAAAAAAAGAAGAAGGAAGCGAGGTGTTTCATCAAGCCAGCTCTCGGTCACATTCAAAGTGCAGCAAGCACGGTTCGCACAAAGATGCGCCGCAAGGTTTGCTGACCTGTTTACATGCTGAATAAGAAAAAAAGAGAAAATATTACTGAGCGCTCCTATTTCTAACAGGATAGGAGCCAGAATTAAGCGAGAATTGTGGCGAGTGTTCCATGAAATCAACTTCCATTATAACATGCGAGAACCCTCGAAGAGAACCAAATGTGTTGAAGATTGCTTTATCACAGATTAAAATAAAATAAGAGTGCAGACGCTCCACCATGCGGTTCCTAGTAGTACATACCTGTATAGTAGTACTAGTAGTACTACGTAATACTAGTACTCGGAGTAGTAAACTTTGCGCTTGGCTGTTCGCCTCTTCGGGAAGTCGAACAATAATGGTACTAGTACAGTGTATGCTTCTGGCAATCTGACACCGAATTAACTGTTGCACGTCCACCGCCTGAGCGAGGGAGAGTTTGCATTAGTCAAAAGTTTCTCCTTGTCCTACGAGCCACCGCGCGCAAGCTTCTCCTCGTTCGGTAAGTTGACGGGACACAACAAAGTAATGCTAGTCCATACTGCCTCCTTTTCGGTTAATATGGCTTAATTTGAAACGAGATAAATACACTGTCTGTCATTGTATATTTGTAAAAATATGGTCAGTGGACTTCATAATACTCTCATTGCGGTCAATATATACATTTTTCGGTGTTTATACGGTCACCAGCTCACCCTGGCCGAGTATGTTTGTGCATGCACGTGTAGGTTGAGCACTTGAGCGTGACCGTGTGTGTTTCGTCGTGTGCTCGGACATGCATGCATTAGGGCGTCGCGCGCGTTTTTGTGTCCATGTGTACGTGTAACTGTTGCATGCATGCACGAGGTTGTAGTCCCTCACATTCACATGTTCATAAGTCAATGCTTTGTCAAAACGTTGCATGGAAGGTTTAATCATTCGTTGTTCACACATGCATTCCCGATATTAATACGTTGGTAAAGACAATTTCTTGAGGAAAATGAGCCCATGAATTGAGTACAAAAGGGACCAATAAGCCAGGATGGAGGGAGTACTAGTAGTGAACCGAAAGGAGTGAGTAGGTACTAGTAGTACGTAACAACGTGCAGTAACAAAATTCCTTTATGTGCATCCTGTCTACGTGTCATGCAAGAAAATAGAGATAAGTACAAGTGAGACTCAGGAACGGTCATACACGTAGGGGGAGTACATGTAGGGGCCAGTCAGGAGCAGTCAAATCACACAGTAAGTTAGTCGGACGAAGCAACCATCATTTCACTCTTCAATGACACGTATGCAATATAAAATGGTTGATATGGAGAGAAAAAGAAAACCGCTCCACTATATATACACTAGCAGGAGCCTAAGCTACAAGCCTGCTTGCTTGGGTTGCTCTCTTCATAAGCATAGAACGACGGTGGCCACACCGCTGGTCACAGATCTGGCCTGATCCCGCCGCTGGGGGAAGGGGACGATGTTCTACGTAGACGCGGTCGACAGCGGTGAGGGAGAAACCCACTGTCGGTGCGTCCTGATCGGGGGTCCCCGTAGTATTGGCTGATGCCGCCTCCCAACCGCCCTTCTAGTTACACCCCGATGTCCCAGGTACAACTTCCTTTTGGAGCTGGCTTGCTCCACTGCCATAGCTCCCCACGTAGCTCCATCTCCATGTGGATCTTTCTCTACTTCTACTGGCTTCTATTTGTGATGAGTTTATGTCACATGAACTAGTGCCACTACTATTATTCTAATCACACTTCTTCAATATCTTTGCCAACAGGGATGCTCAGATCGATTTTAGTGGAACTGCACAAAAGCATCGTACGATCCGAGGGAGCCAGGCTTCTTTCCTTCGACAGGTTCTACCTAGCCAGGAAATTAAATCCTATTTAGGGATTAGGGTTTATGGCGTAGAGACCCCATCAGTAGTTTTTTTGTACACACTCTCACAACTTTTGTCTTTAGTTGCGAAGTAAATATTGGCTATGATATGTGAATCATTGAGATGCATCAGCATGCGTGTTAGTTTTCCTTTGTATTTGATGGAATGTTGTAACGGGGCAACCTTGGAGTCAGGATACATACATGAAACAAAATCATAAAGCTTCGTACTCCCTTTGGTCCTTTTTTGTATGCGTATAAGGCTACTCATAGTGGGGAGTATCATATACTAGTATCATGCATAAATTACATAGGGGACGGAGGTAGTATGTGAGAGTGTATGGTGGGTCATGTGGTAAAATGTACTACTCCAAGAAAAAAGGACCGGAGGTGTCGCACGATGTCCAAGGAATATGGTGATAGTGGGAGGTGGGCCATGTAGTCACTAGGCTGCCGTGTTTCGTACTCCTCCGGTGTAAGAGTGGAGAAAATTAGTTTTATCACAGAATAAATAAATAAGAGTGCAGGCGCTCTACGACGCTCTACCGCCGCAGTAATAGTGACCAATGAGCCGCCAAATCACATAGACCCGGTATAGTTGGACGAAAGAAGCAGACCATCACTCTATATCTCTCATGCAGTACAGTATTCTTTTGGAAACCAACGTTTCGTTTCGTTGGATCGCGCCATCGAGCAAAACCAACGTTTAAATCATGTCTTTCGTGTTCGTGTCTCACCCTCCTCCACGGCTCCACCCCACACAGTCGCTCGGCATGCCACTCACCGCAAATCGAGTATATGATAACTTTCCTGCCTGCTTGTCGATGGATCGCGCCATGGAGTACTAGCACTACTGAAAGAGATTGACGAGGAGGGGGAGGACAGCTAGCTGTAGCACGGACTCCCAAGAACTTTTTACATGCATGTTGTGGCCGGCCGTGGCGACGTTTGAACGCGGAGCAGTCACGTGCACCAGGAAGCGGCGCGGGCGGTGTTCTCTCAGCCGGCGCACCGCTTCAATGCCGGCGCCAGTGAGAGGTCGCGTTCGCTCTGGCCGGGCATGAATGCGGCACTGACCGTTTCGGGCGGGAAGCACGCGCGGGTGATGAAGAGGGTTCGGTTTGGCCAGGGCGGTCAGGAGCGGGCGTGGCAGCGGTCCGGACGCCCGCAAACAAGAGATGTTGTACGTAAATATAGCTGCGTATATAATTAATAACGTAAATAATGTGCCAGTTGGACAAATATGATTGGAGATGGAGATGGAGATGGAATTTTACGTAAACACGGATATGCGTGTCTATGTCTATGTGTGTGTGCGCAACGACTCTCGCGACTACTCGTACACATCATCGATGTCTCGTTCTCCCTACACACACACAAACTTAGTACCGCCTCATTTTGTTCCTAGGATAGGAATATCATAGGAGTGGGAAACACGAAACAATATGAAGTGAGATAAATGGAGTACGACGTACAAGAAGAAATGTACACGCACTAACTGCCTCCGAGATACCCACGAGTACACGATGGAGCGCATTTGTACACGAGGAGGAAGCTTACATACGTAATAATTTGACCCTTTAATTTGTTCACTTAATAATGGAGGGTCGGGGACCACACGTGAGCGATACAAACTGCGACCTGGAAGCGGGGGCGTGTTATTGATCGAGTTTTCTTTCTTGGTACGTTAAAAAAAGATTTGTCCGCCAGTTTTTATTTCTTTTTTTTCCGGGAACGCGCGTATTCTATTTAAAACCACTGCTATGGAGAGATTTTTTTACTCCATTGTATATATAGCCTCTTGTTTGATAGGGTTTCTCGCATCTCGCTCTCTCACCCTCTCCATATCTAAACAAGATGACAGTGTCCACTCTATCTCTCTCCTCACTGGTGGTCACAGATCCGGCCGGATCCCGTCCCCTGCGGGAGGTGAGGAGGTCCAGCGTTGACGTTGTCGCCGTCGGCGATGGAGGAAGCCGATGCGCACCGTCCTCTCTGAGCCGGCGCCAGTGCGGACAAAGGTTTTCCGCGCCCTTGTTCGCTGCCGTCGTGTGGGCAGATCCCGCCCGCCTGCCTAATCCACGTCTCGCCCACCTGAGGTATAACTTCTTTTGGATTTCATGCTTCATTGTACTCTTCATGCGGGTTTTCTTCTATACCACTACTCCCCAGCTCCCCATGTACAGTAGCTAGGGTTCGTTGGCTGGTCCAACATCACCTATTTTTTACTATTATAGAGGAAAGGCAACTCCAAAAGTTGTCCAGGTTTATCATTTATGCATCGGTGGAGGTATGCATGTTTTTTTCCGACAAAAAGTACATGGTGGTTGTGCGGTCATTGTCCATATGCTCATATTGCTGCTACTAATCTAAAACTATCACTGGTAAAATGAAGCAATGCCCATGTAGAGGCGTTTATAATTAAGATGCCGCTGTTAATCTTGTTCCACTGCTAAAACAAAGTAACAACACTACTTAAATATCATTTTTTTTTATATTTTTGCAAACAGGGATGCGTATCTCCATACTCGGGCATGTCTTCCTCAATTTTTAGTGGAACTGCACAAAATTGGATGGCCACTGTTGCTCAGTTCTTCCTTTCTCGAGCTTGATTACCGAGAAGAAACAAACCACAGTGAGGATTATCAAACTTCATTGGTGCCTGACCCAAACATGATGCCAAAATTGATGATGCATCACACCACAATGAGCTATCGATGCTCATGGTTGCGTCTCATGGCTGCATCGGCTGGTGAAGCTGATCAATGTTCAATGAAGAATGGGCTGTCTTCCATCAGTGCTCTTTGCTTGTTACCACAAAGATGATATCCTTCACCAGTTCATCTTGGAGCAGTCGTTTATGTTGGTGCAATTTTATCACACAATTGGATATGAACCAATTTTTCCTCGAGGAAGCATCGACGTTGGTACTAAGAGCAAAAGTTTTGTATTGATTTCTAAGCCTTCTCACAACTTTGTCTTCAGCTATCCTGTAATTTTATTTGACCAGCTTTTAACTAAATATGTGGTCTGACTTTGATTAAAAATATGGTGTGGACTAAAAACCCGGATGGAGGTAGTACCCCTCCGTTTTTATTTACTCTGCATATTTGATTTGACTGAAGTCAAACTTTAACACAACAAACCATAATTATTGAGAGAGGGCAAACTATACATACAAAATAATTGAAATTAAATTTCTTTATTTGTACACACTCTCACACCTTTCTGATAATTTGGCGCGTGTGTGGTTGTTCACCTAACGGAGGGTAGTGTTACACACGTGAACGACAGGAAGTGCGACCAGGACGCGTGGATCGTTACTTGATCGTAGTTTTCTTCACTGATACGTTAAATAAAGAGTTTCGTTTCATACACAATTTAAAACGATTGTTATGGAGAGAAAAAGAAAAATGCTCCACTATATTAGTACTATATAGGCTGGAGCCTCAGCACTTGTTCGCTAGGGTTTGCACTTTTCACACTCTCGCTGCACTACATATATATATACACGCTGGAGGCTCAGCGTTCCTTTGCTAGGGTTTGCTCTATTCACAATCTCTCACCCTCTTCATTAGATCTAAACAAGACTGCCTCTCTCTCTCCCCCCTCACAGCTGCTGAAGGAGCCATCCAGATCCCGTCGCACCGGGAAGGGGAGGAGGTGCAGTGTTCACTCTCTCGCCTTCGGCGAGGGAGGCAATCCACTGCTGGCCGCGCTGTTCTCTTTCACCCAGCGCCTATGCGGGAGGGCCTCCGACCCCTTCTTCCTCGCTGCCGTACATAGTGTGGGCAGATCCGGCCTCCCGCCGCATGCCTAGCCACATCCCGACGACCCTAAGGTATAAGTTTCTTTGAAACCATCATTGCTCTAGCATGCGGTTCTATTTCGATTCTGTAGTCGAATCTAGGTCTTGGTTCAAAGAGGAAAGAAGGGAGGGTGGGGTGGAGCATGAATCTAGGACGTGGTTCAATGAGGAAAGGAGGGAGGGAAAGTAGTATAGACTGGCTATCCAGCCGCTTTGTTGGTCGAAAAGGGAAAAAGGGGGTAACCCAGTACACACATCTGTACGGAACCGATCTCTTTGTTGAAAAAGGAAAGAAACTGGGGGGCCGGGTAGTTTGTGCAGGACTAGATTTGCTGCCCTCACATAGGAAAAAAGGTTCAAAGAGAACAAATATGGGACCAACGCAGACATGTTGCTTGGCAACATAATCTGCATCACCCATTTATACGCGTGGACGCACATGGTGCTGGCATGTCCCATGTCCCATACAACTATTTTGCTATTGTTAATCTAAGAATGCCGCTGGAAAATTGAAGCAATGACACTGTTAAAAGTAAATTACATTTTTAACGAATGTTGTTTTAAGAGAATGTCTCTGTTAATATGAATCAATGCAACCATTTTAGAAATGCTACTGTCCTACTTTGTTTTCCATCAAGATAAGGTAGATGCTTCTTTTTGTCGCCGTATGTTTCATCCTCCTTTATTGGCCAGTAATTGTTTCCTTTTTTGCCTCTATTAAAATAGGGATATCTATTCAACTTGTTGCTATAGCGAACTTAAATGTCACACCGGCGACTTTGCTTGATTTAGTTAAACTACACAAAACGAGATTGGATTTCCTATTCGTGTTGGCAGATTCGTAGGTGATCTTGACTGCGTCATGAAAGGTCAGTACCGGCCTTCATCCACATGATTGTGCAGTGTGCTTTGAGATGCCGTGCTACTTGTATTGGTACTGTTTTAAATAAATGTTGAATTGATGCTATTGAATTGCTGTCTTTTCCCATTAAGTGAACAAAAATGGGACCAACCCAGACATGATGCTTGTTGCTTTGTTACAACAAACTCTGCATCACCCCCTTTATAAGTAGATTGAAGCACATGGTGCTGTTGTGCCCACTCTCCCCTAGAACTGTTTATGCTTTTTGTTAATCTAATGCCACTAGTAAAATTAAGCAATGCCACTCTCAGAATTAACTACTGAATCTGTCGGGGGGATGAACCACGGGCAGGCAACGGAACCCGGATTCTTTTTCGAAAACATCGGGGCCGGCATTGCCCCTAAATCCAGCTCGTACTTGGCCGGGTTCCTCGACCCGGCCAAGTCCCCCAACCCGGCCAAGACTGCAACACGGCCAGACCTGCTGGCGCATGCCGGCCCATCCCGACAAACCAAGACTTCTCCAACAAGCCGGCGCCCGCATGGCGCCTTCCTCAACCCAACCGCGGGTCAGCTCCCGTCCCATCCGAGGCATACGACGGAGCAAGTCCCCGTAGAGGGGATGAGCATGGCTACAGTGGCCCACCAACCCCTCCGACTGATAGGAACATGGCTACAATGGCTCACCCACTCCGCTGACCGAGGCCGGCATGGCAACAGTGCGCCCCTCGTCCTGCTGATGCAAGCCGATGGCGACCAGGTGACGCGCCACTGTAGCCGAGCCGGCTCAACCACTCCGTGACGCACGACAAGACAGGGAACAGTGTCCTCTGTCGCACGGGGCCTGCGCTAGGAGAACCCGGCGAATCCTGGCACCCGGCGGGTCCCAGCACCGGCTTCCCAGACGCTGACATCCCGGCCCCATGGCCTTGTATCTTTACCATTGTAACCCTGGGGGTTGACATATAAAACCCCCCAGGGAGCTCCCGTGTGAAGGGTCGACCGATCATCAGTAGAACACACACACACGTACGAGGAGAAGGAGCGGCCTAAGCCCTGGCCCGTCTTCCTCCTTCCCTCCCCCAAACAGCTCTAGGAGCAAGCCTGTAACATCCACATATAAACCACTCTCGGCAGGAGTAGGGGTGTTATCTCTCCGGAGAGCCCCAAACCTGGGTATGTCTTGCGTCCCTCGCTCGCTCATGCCGACCTCGCCTCTGGAGCCCACCGGTTCCCTCGAGCCTGTCCCTATCTTTAGCCATCCTTTGGCATCTGCTGTACGCCCACCACGACAGTTGGCACCCACCGTGGGGCAGCTCGAGGTCCCGGCCGGAGACATGTTCCAGACGGGTCCCCTCATTGATTCCGGTGAGCGCATTGTGCGCTGCACGTCCCCCGAGCCCGTCGCACTGACAGCCGACGTCATCGACGTGCTCACCGCCTTCTTCGCCGCACTGCGCATCTCTGACACGCCCGCGGCCGATGAGTACCCCAGCGGGGCGATCAACGTCTTCGACTCGCCCGCCCCCCTCGGCGACGACCTCTTCGCCGGGGTGGCGGACCTCTGCGTCTGGGCAGAGGTATTTGTCACCGGCTCCAGCTCTTCTTCGTCTAGTAAGAAGGCCGCCGCCGCCAGGGCCGCAGTGGAGCGCACCAACATGGCCGACCCGCCGCGCGCCACGATGCAGAACCTCAGCATGCCCATCGCCACCGACATCGACGCTGCCGACACCGCGGAGGCCTGGGCCCAGCTCGAGGAGGAGCGCAAGCGCCTGCTGGACAGGGTCGAGACGCTCGCTGCTACACAGCGCCGGCTGGAATCCACCCAGCGAGAGCGCACCGCCGCGTACGGCTTCACCCCGACCGCTGCTGAGCCCACCCGGGTCGCCGAGGTGTGGGCTCGTGGCGCGGCCATTGGCCACGCGCTGGGCGTAGACCCGCCCGTCTACAACACCCCGATCAAGAACATGCGCGCCGCAGAGGCGGCCGCTGTTGGCCTGGAGCAGCTGCAGGGCGAGGAGCTGCAGGAGCGCTTGCAGCGCCTGAACGAGCTTCTCGGCGCCGCGAACGCTCAACAAGACTGTCTCAACCATCCCGCTGCGTCCGCCTCGCGGCGCACCAAGGATCTCGAGCGCGAGCGACAGAACACGGCGTCTTCCCCGCGCCCAGACGAAGCTCAGTCCGGCCAGACCCGAACCCGACGCAACCGCGCCCCGACGACTGGAGACGGCCTGGGCGACGAGCCGGCTGCCGGAGCATGGCGCCAGCAAGACCCTCCCCCACCGTCCGGCCGGCGTGGCAACCCGGCTTCGGCCAACCCGACGCCTCGCGGTCCCGTCGTAAGCTGGCTGGGCCCGCGCGCCATCAACGACGCCGACGCTCGCCATCGCCTCGACCAGCTTGCCCTCTCCTTCGAGCTGGAGGAAGACAACGCCGTTGGCCCAGCTTGTTTCGGCCCGCGCATCCGGGATGAGCCCTTCCACAAAGGCTTCACGCTGCCCAGCGACACCCCCAAGTACAACGGCACCGTCAACTCGGAGGACTGGCTCATCGACTACACCACCGCCATCGGCATCGCGGGTGGCAATCGCCGTCTTGCCGTGCGCTACGCCCCGCTCATGCTCCAGGGTTCGGCCCGCACGTGGATGAACAGCCTGCCAGCCGGCAGCATCAACGCGTGGGTCGACTTCGAGCAGGCCTTCGTGCGCAACTTCACTGGCACCTACAAGCGTCCCGGCCGTCCCAGCCAGCTCGCCATGTGCGTGCATGGGCCGGCTGAAACCGGCCGCGAGTACCTCGCACGCTGGGCCGAACTCCGGAACAGCTGCGAGGGCGTCCATGAGGTCCAAGCCATTCAGTACTTCGTGAGCGGTTGTCGGGATGGCACCCTCCTCAAGCACAAACTCCTGCGCTCCGAGCCAACCACTATGGCTGCGCTCATGGTCATCGCGGACAAGTACGCCAACACCGACTCCGCCATGAAGATCCAGGTGGTGCTAGATGAAGCCGGCAAGGCGATCCCGGCACCACCTCCCAAGCCGGCCGGCGAGAGCAGCCGCCAGCAGAACAACCAGCAGAACAACAAGCGCAAGGCCGACCAGCAGGCCTCGCGCTACGACAACCGCCTCGTCGCGACCGCCGAACAGGCGCCCACGGACGAGCCGGCTGGCAAGCACCGGCAAGCCCGCAAGACGGCATGGCAACCCGCCATGAGTTTTGAGGAGATGCTCGACGCTCCTTGCAAGCACCACAGCGGAGCGAGACCGTCCACACACATGCTCCAACAGTGCGCCATCACCAAGCGCATCGTGAGGGGCGACATCCCGCCGCCACCGGCTCCGGCTCCGGGCGCAGGGTAGTCGGCTCCGCCTCCTCCTCCTCTGCCCCCAGCAAACGGCGCAATGTGCAATGACGGCTTCCCCAACCAGAACGCGAGCTACGTCGTCTTCACCAGCCTTGGCGACGACAAGCGTAGCGAGCGCCTGCTCCGGCAGGAGGTGAATACCGTCGTCTCGGCCGTGCCAGAGTACATGCACTGGTCGAAGCGCCCGATCAGCTTGACCCGGGAGGACCACCCGGCCATCATGCCGAACCTGGGTGGCTATGCCCTCGTCCTCGACACCACCATAGTCGCGACCCGGCGCACCTGCAAGTTCTCGCGAGTCCTCATAGATGGCGGGAGCAACATCAACATCCTCTACCGCGACACGATGACCAAGCTTGGCCTCGAGTCCAAGGACCGGGAGGCAACACGGACGGTGTTCCACGGCATCGTGCCGGGTCTCTCCTGCTCCCCCATCGGCCGGGTCCGGCTTGACTTTCTATTCGGCATGAGAGACCATTTCCGGCGCGAACCAATCTGGTTCGAGGTGGTGGACCTGTCCAGCGCGTACCATGCGTTCCTGGGCCGGCCTGCGCTCGCCAAGTTCATGGCAATCCCCCACTACGCCTACCTCAAGATGAAGTTGCCGGGTCCCAAGGGCCTTATCACCATCGTCGGCGACTATCGCAAGTCCCTGGAGTGCGCCCAAGCCGGCGCCAGACTGGCCGAGTCGCTGGTCATAGCCGAGGAGCGGCGCCAGCTCGACCAGATCATCGCGCTGGCCAGTGAGACGCCGGCTGTGCCTGCTTCAGCCAAGGAGCCGGCTGGCGAGGCCTCATTCCAGCCATCCAAGGAGACCAAGAAGGTCAAGCTGAACCCGGAAGACCCCAGCTGCAACAAGTACGTCGTCGTGGGCACCCGCCTCGATAGCAAATAGGAAGGCGAGCTCGTCGACTTCCTCCGTTAGAATCGGGATATCTTTGCATGGACCCCAAAGGACATGCCGGGAATTCCGAGGAAGTACGCCGAGCACAAACTACATGTCCGCAAGGATGCCAAGCCTGTCCGTGAACCCCTACATCACTTTTCAGAAGAGAAGAGAAGAACCATCGGTGAAGAGGTCGCCAAGCTACTCGCGGCCGGCTTCATCATGGAAGTGTTTCACCCCGAGTGGCTGGCCAACCCGGTCCTCGTCCTGAAGAAGAACAACACCTGGCGCATGTGCATAGACTACACCAGCCTGAACAAGGCCTGCCTCAAAGATCCTTTCGCCCTCCCGCAGATAGATCAAATCATCGACTCCACCGCCGGCTGCGAGCTCCTATCCTTCCTGGATGCTTACTCCGGCTATCATCAGATCAAGCTAGACCCGGTCGACACTCTGAAGACGTCCTTCATTACGCCCTTTGGGGCGTACTACTACATCACCATGTCGTTCGGCTTGAAGAATGCCGGTGCCACCTTCTAGCGCTGCATGCAGAAATGCCTGCTGACGCAACTCGGCTGCAACATCCACGTCTACATGGACGACATCGTGGTGAAGACCAAGCAGCACCTCACGCTCCTTGATGACCTGAGGGAGACCTTTGCCAATCTGCGCGAGTACCAGATCAAGCTCAACACGGAGAAGTGCATTTTCAGCGTGCCGGTCGGGAAGCTGCTCGGCTTCCTCGTCTCGGAGCGCGGCATCGAGGTGAACCCGGAAAATATCAAGGCCATCGAGCGCATGCGCAAGCCAACCCAACTGCGTGACGTCTAGAAGTTCACCGGCTGCTTGGCCTCAGTCAGCCAGTTTCTCAGCCGGCTGGGCGAGAGGGTCTTGCCCCTATATCAGCTGATGAAGAAGACGTCGCCGTTCGAGTGGAACGACCAGACAGACGAAGCTTTCCGGGATCTCAAGCGCATGCTCTCCACCGCACCCATCCTGGCCGCGCCGACAGACAAAGAGCCGTTGTTGCTATACATTGCCGCCACCTCGCGGTCGGTCAGCACGGTGCTGGTGGTTGAGCGAATAGAGAAGGGTAAGATCCAGTCTGTCCAGCGCCCGGTCTACTGCCTGAGCGAGGTGCTTTCCGCCTCCAAGCAAAACTACCCGCACTACCAGAAGATGTGTTACGGCGTGTACTTCAATGCCAAGAAGATGAAGCAGTATTTCCAAGAGCATGTCATCATCGTGGTCAGCACGGCCCCCATCGGCGAGATCATGGGCTGTCGGGATGCCTCTGGCCGGGTTGCCAAGTGGGCCATCGAGCTGGCCAGCCACCCCATCCTCTACGAGCCCCGCACCACGATCACGTCCCAGGCCCTGGCCGACTTCCTCATCGACTAGACGGAGACCGAGTACCTGCCACCGCCGCTGGATTCAACGCATTGGCGCATGCACTTTGACGGCTCCAACATGCACTCTGGCTTGGGAGCCGGCATCATGCTGTCTTCCCCGAAGGGCGACCGGTTGCGGTACGCACTCCAGATCCACTTCACCGCCTCCAACAACATTGCCGAGTACGAAGCCCTTGTGCACGGCCTCCGGCTAGCCAAGGAACTCGGCGTCCGGCGCATCCTGTGCTATGGCGACTCAGATCTAGTGGTGCAGCAGTGTTACGGCGAGTGGGACGCCCGGGATGCCAACATGGCCAGCTACCGTTTCCTGGTGCAGCAACTCTCCGGCGTCTTCGATGGCTGCGAGTTCCTCCACGTCCCACGCGCGAAAAATGAAGCCGCCAACACGCTAGCCAAGATTGGCTCATCCCGGCAGGCTATACCATCTGGCGTCTCCCTCGAGTACCTGCGCAAGCCGTCCGTCAAGCCATCACCGGATTCCGAATCCATCTTCGTCCCGAACGACCCCATAGCGGCCCTCCCCAACCCGGACCTGGGGGCTGCCGATCCAAGATCGGGGGCTGCCATCCCCAACCCGGTCCCGGGGGCTTCGGATCTTGGCCCGGGGACTGCTCATCCCGGCCCGGGGGCTGCCGAGCTCAACTCGGCCGCCACCATCCCCAACTCGGGGGCTGCCGCCCCAGAACCCGCCTTGGTGGCCGTCTTCACCGTCATGACGGCTCCGTCATGGGCCCAGCCAATCCTAGCATTCCTGGAGAGCAGAGCGCTCCCCATGGACGAGACCAAGGCCCGGGAAGTGCAACACCGGGCGTCCGCCTACAGCATCATCAACAGCGAGCTCGTCAAGCGCAGCGCGACAGGCGTGTTCCAGCGCTGCGTCGAGCAAGACAAGGGCACGGAGATCCTCCTCGACATACACCAGGGCGAGTGCGGGCACCATGCCGCCTCCAGGTCCCTGGTGGCCAAGGCTTTCCGCCATGGTATCTACTGGCCCACGGCCCTCAAAGACGCCGAGTCGCTCGTCCTCAAGTGCGAGGGTTGCCAACGCTTCAGCAAGCGCAGCCGCCAGCAGGCTTCAGCCCTGCAAACCATATCGATCACCTGGCCCTTCGTGGTCTGGGGGGTCGACATGGTAGGACCCTTCAAGACCACCCGGGGCGGCATGATGCACTTGCTTATGGTGGTCGACAAGTTCACCAAGTGGATCGAGGCGCGGCCGATCAAGAAGCTGGACGGGCCAACGGTCGTCCGGTTCGTCAAAGACATCGCGGCGCGCTACGACGTCCTGCACAGCATCATCACGGACAACGGCACCAACTTTGCCAAGGGTTCTTTGGCGCAGTACTACTCCGTGTCCGGCATCTGGCTTGACCTGGCCTCTGTAGCTCATCCTCAATCCAACGGCCAAGTCAAGCGGGCCAACGGCCTCATCCTATCCGGCATCAAGCCACGGCTCATCGAGCCACTCATCCGTTCACCCGGTAGCTGGCTTGACGAGCTACCGGCTATCCTCTGGAGTCTCCGAACAACGCCAAACCGGTCGACCGGGTTCATCCCGTTCTTCCTCGTCTACGGAGTGGAAGCCGTCATCCTGACTAACATCGAGTTCGACTCGACACGAGTCGTCATGTACACCGAAGCACAAGCCAAGGAAGCCCGTGAAGACGGTGTCAACCTACTCGAAGAAGCACGCCTCTTGGCCCTTAGCCGATCGACCATCTACCAACAAGGCCTGAGGCACTATCATAGCAAAAAGATGAAGCCCCTCGCATTCCGCGAGGGAGACCTCGTCCTCCGGCTTGTCCAGCAGCAAGCCAGCCAGCACAAGTTGGCCTCTCCATGGGAGGGCCCCTTCATCGTCAGCAAAGCCTTGTGTGACCTGATCGACGCCCGCAAGCCGAACAAGCGCAAGAGAGATACCGCCGGCAAAGAGACAAGCCGACCCTGGAAAGCAGAGCTCCTCCACCCGTTTTACAGTTAGCTGTATGAACGTATGTATCGCTGCCTTTTGTAATTTCATGAAAAACAATGGGAACCCCGAGCGACACTCGGGGGCTACCTTTTCCTACCAAGTTATTGTGTTCACACACATCCTTGTGATCTTTCTTAAAACCTCCACCGCCGGGTCGGTCTGACCAACCCGGGGGCTCGGGGGGCGGCCGGCTTGGCTGCAACCCGCCGTCCACCTTAGCACATCCCGGCGTGTCCGGGTTGCCGAGGCCCTCCACTTCGCCCTACGCCACAGTCCGGCTTCGGCTGCTGGCCGACAAGAACTATGGGCTAGAGCACCTACACATCGCAGAACACTAAGTTGGACCCGCCGGATTGGCCGACCCAGCCTCACTGCACTAAGTTGCTGCACGAACGGCCGCTCGCCAGCTGCCGTCAGCCGGCCCAGTGGGTGTTTCGGTCGCGCTCAACATTCGAAGGGCCTAAGTACTACACGCTCTTTCCAAGGACTGAACTCCTTGTCACAGACCGGAACCCGGCTGTTCGACTCACAGGGGGGAGGTCCAAGGAAGGGTCAAGCAAGAAAGAAGGTTTAGAAGATAAAGAGCGAAAGTGCAAACATTCGTGAAAATATTTACATCACAGCAATATGGGCCCAAGGCCAGAGTTCATTACATTCACCTAAAAACACCCCAGTGGGTGGGTGGACCTGCTACTTAACAAAAGTGTAATAAAAGATAAAACATGACGGCTTCAGGCGACTCCCGCGCCGGGTTGAGCAACCGCCGGCTCCTCCTCGGTGGCCTCCGGGTTCGTCGAGGTGCCGGTATCAACCAACCTGGCGTCCTCATCCGCATAAGGGCCAGACTCCTCAAAGCTGCCCAATGGGTCATCGAGCAACAAGCTGAAGTTGTCAGGTAGCACCACCCGCCGTCGTCAGTCCGCTCTACCTGGAACTCATCGTCGAGCGCGAACGAGGCCAGGTAGCTGGCCCTGGCGGCGATCCGGCCCGCCTCCTCCTGCAGCTGGGGCTCCGCACCGGCGCATTGGGCCACCAGCTGGTCTAGCGCCAGGTTCGGGTACCAGGACATGACGAACCTGAGCGCCACATCGGCACCAGCACGGGCGGCAGAAACGCGCCACGCGTGAAGCTGCGCCAGACCGGCCTCCAGCCACCGCGCCAGCTAGGTGAAGGTGTTAGGCGCGACAGCGCCAGGCCAGAGGGCCGCCATCATCTCCATGCCGGCTACCGAGACCCGCCCCATCTGCTCGCCCAAGACCTGCAGGCGGGCCTCGGCGACCTGCATGATCTCCGAGAAGCTCCAGGCGACGTGCGGGTTAAGCCCAACGCCCACGATCCCCTGGGGCGACCATTGAGCACGAATGGCCTCCTCCGCCGTCCTCTGCGTCTCTGGGAAGTGCCATGTCAAGAAGAAAAGCAAGACAGTCAGCAACAAAAAAGCAAAGTCGGCTTCGCAATCCGGCGAGATAAACAAAGAAGCACTTACTGGCGAGGACTTCGTCCAGGTGCTGCGCTTCAAGCAACGAACCGTGCCGCTCCAAGTCCCCGACACGGTTGCGCGCTTCGAGCACCTTCTCCAGCTCGGCGCCCTTGTCAACGGCTGCCTTCAGCTCGGCATCCTTGGCGGCGGCCACCTTCTCGTGCTCCTCCTTGAGGTGGAGAAGCTCCACCTGGTGGGCATCCGCCGCCTTGATGGCCTCCGCCTTCAGGCGCTCCACCTCGGCCTGAAGCTGGCCCTTGCCATCGGCCAGACGATCGCGCTGCTGGCCGGCTTCGGCTAGCGCCTGCTAGGCCTCCGCCGCCTTGGCTGCCTCCGCAGTGAGGCACTCTTCCTCGCCCTGAAGCCGGCTCTTGTCGCTAGCCAGCTGCTCACGCTGCTTGCCGGCTTCGACAAGTGCCCGCTGGGCCTCCACGACCTTGGCGGCCTCTGCCTTCAGCTCCCCCACTTCGACCCGGAGCCGGCCGGCATAGGCAACTGCCAGGTCACGCTGCTGACCAGCCCTGATCAGCCGGGTTCGCCGAACAGGTGCCTCGGCCACGGCAGCTTCGCGGCGAAGATTCAAAGTCAAGAACAACAAAAGAACAAGAACACTTTAAGATTCGACCCAACTACTACGTAGTCGACCCAAATCTCGCGGGCTACACCCAGTGGGCGCGCTAGCGTGCCCCCACTAAGAGCATGTGAAACATACCTTCGGCAAGGCGGAGCGCCTCCTCCTTGGTGGCGAGCCGTGCCGTGAGCTGCTGGTGCTTCTCCAGAAGTCGGTTGTAAACACCGACCCAAAAGGCGTCCAGTTGCTGCAAGATAAAGCAAGAATCAACATGAGACATAGCATATGAAGATTCAACCCAACTACAACGTAGTTGGCCCGAATCTCGGGGGCTACACCCAATGGGTGCGCTGGCACGCCCCCGCTAGTCGGCTATGAAGAAAAAGCCAGAGGAAAAGAAAGACTCACCAACACGGAGCGCTCCAGCTCCTAGGCCCGCTCCGCTTCGGCCTGAGCAAAGGTCTGAACCCGCTCTGCGCGCCCACGGAGATGCTGGCTCACGGCGGCCATAGCCGCCTCCTCCTACGTCAGCGGCCCGAAGATGGCCCCCGCGCTTGACCCGGCTCGTACCTGCTGCGACCCAGCGGCAGGACGGCCTCCCGGCGCCGTTGGCGGCCGCCTGACCACCAGGGCATGCTCGCCGCCCGTCGTCTCCTCCTCGGCCGGCGTCCCCTGCGGTGCCACGTCTGGCGTCGCCTGCAGCGCCCCGTCCGCTGTCGCCTGTGGCATCCCTTCCAGGGCGGCCTCACCTCCGCCTCCTTCCGCCTCCACCCACTCGACCACGTCGGTCCGTGGTGGGGTGTCGTCACCAATCACCACGACCTCCCGGCCGTCCACCGCCATCTCCGCCCGGCCGTCTAGGCCGCGCCCCTCATCCGTCGGCGGCACAACGACCGATCTCGCCGGCTTCGTGCCCGCCGGCGCCTCCGGCCATGCTGGCTAGGCCCGGGCCTCCGCCTCTAGCTCCTCGAGGGCTTTGTTGCGGTCCCTCCAGGCGCAGAGCTCCGTGTTTGCCGGGTCCAGGCCGAGATCCTCCCCGGCCGGCCCCTCAGGCGCCTCCTCATCCCGGTTGATGACGCTGCTCCGGGTCCACCGGAATGAGAAGCCACCCTCGGACGCGGCGTCCGTCGCCGCCAGCGACCTGGATCACGATAAGCGAAGCATGAGAAAAAGGAACGGCTCGGCAGCACGCCGACGCCGGCAAACAAAGCTTACCCAATCACCGTCGGGGTGGTTGGCCTTGCTGGCGCTGCCAGCGCGGCGCGGCGCCTCTTCTTGACGGGAGGCTTGCTGCCGGCGGCCGGGTCTGCCGTGCGCTTGGCGACCGGTTTCCTCGGCGCCACGTCCTCTTTCCCGTGTGGCCGACTATGTGGCACCCCGGCTCAGAGTAAACCGGAACGCCCCGTATTCCAGCCCAAGAACGAGTCTTCTGGAATACGGCACTATTGGCATAGAACAAATCAGCTCTTTATTGCAATAGATATGGTACAACGGTACAAGGATTACATCGGCACGGCAACACTATGCCTGCCCGGGGTAGCTCTATGCTAACAGCGGAGTAACTCTCTCTCGGCAGTGGAACAGCGATGACGATGATGGACTCCACTCCGCAGGGACTCTGGCTAGAACGCGTCTCCTAGGTCGCAAACTCAGGATCCTCGACAAGCAAGCAATCATGGCATGACCTGCAAACTGGCATGACACGCCAGGTGAGTACTTTGAATGTACTCGCAAGCTCACAACAAACATCAGCATTAAAGCAAGACAACATCATAGCAATCCAAAATTAACCAGCATGGTTATCTAGCAAGGTAGCTACTGAAATGACTGCAGTAAGGTAAAGCGTATTAAATCCATACTTCAAATAATCTCAGGCTCCAATCCGAACCTGTACCAAGTCCAATACCCAAGCATGTGGTCATCCGACCACTCAACTCACAGCCATCCCATGGCTAACATATCAAATACCTGATTCCATCTGCACGACAAGTCTAACAAACTTACTCTCCTCCGGGTTGTCTCACAACCCTCAGAATACTCATGAACCACCGAGTACTTCTGATCATACGACGAGTTCTTCCATCATTATCATCACTACCATGGTTGACCACCTAGTGAGGTCTGGACGGACTGTCCAATACCGTGGACACGGCTATTCGAATAGATTTTACACTCTGCAGAGGTTGCGCACTTTACCCACACTATGGAGCACTGACCTCGTGATCCCATTCGGGTGGATCAGCGTTGCTCCAACGAAACCTGCCTGACCCGTGACTCTCCCATCGTACCACCGGCAATCATCCTCCCCCGGAGTCAAGCCCTGGGTGGCCCCTGTGTCACCTCGTGACATCTGCCACCGTCGTGGCCAAACTGAACTGTCCCAAACGGGGACGCCGGCATAAAACTCAACTGGGCTCATAAGGTTATCGCCGCCTACCGGGCCAGGGTAGCGCGCACGCATAACCTTCCCTGTCGGGCGGTACCGGTGAAAGAGCACGCGATCAGACCAAGTCAAGGCCGTCCCATACCGGCAAATGTGGCTGCACGGATAAGTCCGGACAGGTGACTCAAGGTCAACCATGAAATATCTAATCCCCGAATAATATTTCCGTCATGGCTGACACTCCGATAACCAGTATGCTTAAGCCACTGCTACTAATTCATCTCTACGAACTACCGGATGAACTCCAAAATAATCATAGACAGTGATCTCAACATCACAGTATCAACAAGTGGGTAAGCTACTGGTCACTAATAATCCGGTATTCAACATGGTAGTCACCTATCTGAGAATTAACTCGAATATTGCATAATCCAATCCATTTCACAGCAACTCATACTTGCCGATAAAGCAAATAGTCAAACTATGACATTGCAATGCGATGATGCAGATGAGAGTTGTGGCTTGCCTGGAGATGAAGGAACCATCGGGAAGAAGTGCGGAATGGTCGCGGAGGAAATTGCCAGTAACAGTTCTCTCTCGGAGGGGCTGTTTACGGACAAGGGCAAAATGGTCATTTTCACTATTGGACCACATAGTGAAAGTAATACCAGCATGACGGGCTCGACGAGACGAAGACGTGGGCGTTGGATTCACCTCGATCGGAGTTACGGTTGAAAAGTTATAGCCATTTGAAGTCTAGGGACCGATCTGTAAAGATTTTATTCACAGACTAGCCCCTGGCGGTTAAAACCGAAAGCGCCTTCAGGCCGAGTACGTTTTCTGAAACAGAAAACGTAAACTTGGCCGCAGTTAGGTGAAAATGCGCTTTCCAAATAGGGAGACGTATGTATAGAAATACGCCTCCACTTAAAATCCCGCGGGCCCGGGCGTTGACTTCTCCGTGTCACTGCCGCCCGGGGCCCACGAGCAGGGGCTCGGGGTCGTCTTCCCCGCGACGTCTCCTGCCTGGCCGAGGCAGGGGCCGGCCCCGACGGCGACCGCCGGCGACACGGGCCACCTCTGGTGGCGCTCCGCCTACCAGGATGACCAGCGCGACGGGCCGCATCCATCCCCGTAGGTGGCGGCGCTCGGGGAGGACCGGAGCACGGGCGCCCCTGGTCATGGCGGACGGCGGCTCGGGTGCCGAAGGGCACGACGGCTACCAGCCATCAGAGGAAGGGCCGAAGGTCGGAGGAGGGTCGTGGAGGTCCGGGGAGAGCCTTGGTGAGGGTAGGAGGGCGAGAGGGGGCTCGGGCATCTCCAATTTAGGAGGAAATCGAAGTGGCAATGGCGACCAGAGGGCGGCGAGGAGAGCTTCTCCAGCTCGGGGAAAAGGCTGGGCGGGACCAGAGGTGGATGGGGAGGTGGCTGGTATGCTCGGGAGGGGCTCGGGCCGTGGCTATATATAGCCGGCCGAGGTGGAGGGGATAGGGATGGCCGCCGTGGCGGTCTTAGCCGCATACTGGAGCTCGTGGCGACGTGGCTGGAGGGTTCCCGGCGTCGGCGAGCGGCCGACCTGACGAGCATTCACTGTGACGCGATGGCTCAGGGAGGAAGGAGCCAACAGAGGGAGGTGACAGCTCGGTCACGGGCGAACAGGGTCTCGGCGGCGATCGCCGTGACATGAAGAGGAAGAATCCGGAGGGGGAAAGACCTGGAGAGGGGGTACGTGGGTGTTGCGGAGCCAAATGACATGCTTGGACAAGCCAGGGAGGGCCGGAGTTGACCTCACGAAGGGTACAGTGCGCAGAGCGCGGGTTCTGCCCGTCGTCCACGTGGTCACCATGCCAAAATGCCCACTGGTGCATGCTTTGACCCAACACCTTGTCTTTTGTGTGACTCAGAGGTCAGTGAGATGACTCATCGAGGTTTGGCTGGGAGTGGCTGCAAGAAATGACAGATCTGAGCTTGGAGACCAAGCAACAACAAGGTGTTTGGAGTGGGGTGAGGGAGATTCAGCTAGAGATAAGAGCTGGTCTTTGCCAGCGAGTGATCACATGCTAAGGTGATTATCTCTGCAAATTTTCAGCCTATTTGAATGAATATAAAGAGTACTTGCAGTTCAAATGGCTTCACTGACCAGAACTACAAATCTTGAAGTGGCACTCACCTCAAGTGTTTCCTTGGGCTGAAAATAGGCATCAGATGATGATTTGGTCATATGAGAGTGGCATAAAAATTTCATGCCATTTGGACAAGCCAAAATGGTACTTCCTTCACAGCTATCCTCTCTGACCAGAATCTTATAAAAATTCTAGGGGATTATTGGTAAGATGAAATGAGTCCAAATTTGGTGGAGAAGTGAGATATGGGTAGAAGCATGTTCTGGAAATTATTCATGAATTATGGAGCAATAAAAATTATAGTTGCTTCACAACCCATAATAATTACCAGAAACAAAGATTTGATGCTATGATCACATAGATGATTGAATGATGCTAAAATTTGGTGAAGAGCTATTATTTGAGTATATGAAGATGCTTGCAAAATTTCAACTCATTTGGATACTCCTAGCTAGCACTTGCTTCACAAAGATTCCGGTTGCCCAGAAACTTTGGAAATTAGCCAGGAGAGATTTATTATCCAAATAAAGTTGAACTTTGGCATGTGGCATTGATATGGGTTGGAAAGAGTGCACAAAAAGTTTGAGAGCAAGCAATCAAATATAAAGGGTACTTGCTTCTCAATCTGACAGATAGGGCAGAATCGGAAAAGGAATATTTGTGAAATATTTTTGAACATGGCAAGGAAAGGTTTGACATATTTGTGGAATATATGACCCAAACAATTTATGAGAATTATTTGGGAATTTTGGGAATGATGGAAATGTGAGTTGCTTCACAACTCAGGGCAAACAGAGTTATGCCTTTAATAGAAAAAGGAATATTCCCAAGAAAAAGAATATTGGGAGTTGGTCCAAGATGAAAATGACATGGTCTTGGGATGGTTTTGAGGTTGGCAACCACTCGAGAAGAAAACTGAAGGGTGATCCCTCCAGGTTGCAGAACTACTACACCACACAAAAGCAAATCCGGACTAAATTAAAAAGAAAAAGAAAATGGGCAAAATCCAGGGTGTTACAAACCTACCCCCCTTAAAGAAATCTCGTCCTCGAGATTTGGTTGCTCAGGGATCAGACATGAATATTTCCACTTGAGGAAACCGTTTCCAACTCGGGCTTCCTTTTTACCTTTATACAATGTTCCCACTGAATTTCATATGTCTGACTGCCTTGCTTCGGGGTGGGTTGCTTCACTGGATCCTTTTTCTGGCAAACCTAACCTCATATGCTACTCTGACTCCAATCCTTTTATGTCTGCTATCTTGTCTGAGGCAATAAATTATCCTGACCAAACAATGTGCCTTGTAAGTCCGAGGGTGATTCCTTAGGGGTGTGTCGTGACGGGGTCCAATATGAACGACCGTTCACTGAGTTGTGAACAGATTCTCTTGGTGGACACGAAATCTTTTACTCATTTCACTGGGTGACTTCGAATGGCTGTGTGTCCTCTAGGCTTAAAACAATACTATGAGTCGTACCGTTCTCCAGGCGGAATCTGACTCCTCGCACGGATTGCTGGGTCATCTTGGGTATCTTCACTGTCCTGGGTATGAGGCTCTTACCAAATATTTGACTGTCACCCGTCATGACCCGCATAAAGGTGTACGGTGATATTATCCATAGACTTGACTGACAGTGGTCCTGGCAGCAAAATCTTGTTCACGGCAGGTTAGTCTTTAATTGATTCCTATCTGTGAGAACACATGCTTTGAGACTGTTGTTCATCCTTCTGACCACACAGTCTGTCGGTATTCCTATATGGATGGTAGGCCGTGTAGTACCTTAACATAGTTGCTGAATTTGAATTGCTGAGTTAATCTTTCGGCTGACCTGACCAGCTTGGTTGCCTTCCTCTGACAATTCTGAGCATATCTGGTTGGCTGGGCGGGTTGTCTCGATATGGGGTCCTTGCAGATGGAATAGACCCCGTGGGTGTGTACCCATGGTGACTGGTACCGAGCCAGACTGTCTGGAGTATTTGTACCATGTTGATCTTGCAACCATTACCATATCTGTATGGCCAATCTTGTTTTTTTATTATAGTTCTCCTTGCCTGGATCCTTTGCTGACGAACTTGGCCTTATGTGTTCTTGATTCTCCGTGTGACCATGGGTGTTGTCAGGTGCAATATTCCGGCATGCATATTACTTTACAAGTTGTAGCTGTAGGTAACGATCGTCTGAACCCCTGGATAAACCGGCAAATAAACCAGTAGCCACTAGAACGGTCTTTACAACTCAGATCTGGGACTTTTACTGGAATAACTCAACCCCGACTCAAGACGGCTGAAAAACAGCTCAGAGCATGAGACGGTGTCGATAAGAAGAAAGTAGCAACTCCCTAAGATGGCTGAAAAAACAGCTCAGAGCATAGGGTCATTGCTACGAAGAGAAATTCAACAGCTGCCCGAGACGGCTGAAAAGCAGCTCAGA
This sequence comes from Thinopyrum elongatum, assembly GCA_011799875.1. Classification (NCBI taxonomy): domain Eukaryota; kingdom Viridiplantae; phylum Streptophyta; class Magnoliopsida; order Poales; family Poaceae; genus Thinopyrum; species Thinopyrum elongatum. Next base: position 258,853,616 of record CM022301.1, on the reverse strand, counting down.
ACACGGACAGTTGTTGACAAGAGAAATAAAAATTGGCATCCACCCCGGACGGCCGGAAACAGCTCAGAACACAGGCGTGGTGCCATCACTAAAGAAAAATAGGCAAGGGTTCATCCGTGTCCCATACAGCTCACTATTATGTATATACCTTACCGTTTCTGCTGTCGGTTACTTGTTGTACGCAACAGGGTATTCGGCTATCCTTCTTGCTGAACTCTAAGTTCATGACACATTCTGGCTTGCTTCCAAAACATAGCAGGGTTCAAATTGTACTCGTAGCAGACTCAAACCTTGTATATAAATCATACCTTTGGCACGGAATGCACTGTGGATCATGTACACAATTTGCCTTCTTGCTGATGTGATCATTGCTGTTGTGAAAGTTGCATTGATGTATACTGGATGCTGATAATTAATCCGGCTAGGATATCATTTATATTCAGGCTCGATATTCCTGATATAGCACAGTCGGCTGAAAATTTCATATTGCTGAGCTGAGCTTCCACATGACTGTCTCTTCACTGATTTCTTTGGGTTCAGGGTCGGTGAGCAACTTCCATAAGGGGAAAATAAGGTAACACCAAGGGCCCAAAAACAACAAAAGAAACGACTAAACAAAAGCACACAAAGCAGCAAGATCACACACACAAGCAATATCACATTCTAAAGCTATTCACAACAATAATATGCATTCCTACTTAGGCACACAAATCTCGCAAGAACTCTGGTATTACGGTCTAACATGCTGTGGCGATGTGCACGAAAGTGAATCAATGTGTGGAAGGAAGTTGGTGTAAACAAGGCTACACCAAACACGGGCTTAACACAGATGGAACCGGTGGCGAGGACGAACTTGGTGGTCGGGGGTCGGAACACAGAAGTTACGACCACATCATCATCAAGCGTACGGAAGAAAACCGTACACGTCCAAAGAATAGGTGGCGGAATAAGATAGTGGTGGAGAGAAAGGCTTGCAGGCATTGCCCTTTTCTGATAACAAGGATCAGTAAGGGTTGTCGAAGCAGCTAGAGGAATGGCATGATCCGGGATAGAACTTGTTTATCACCGAAACGATAGGGGAGTTGGAAGGGAATATATTGGTGTGGTACCGGTGCATCAATCTTGCTAGTGATCGACACCACCAAGCACTTTGGCATCACTCCGCTGGGACGAAGATGACACCACACCAAGGAACAAATATGCAAACTGGAGAGCGCAGGTAGGAAATCGAAACTGATGCCACCTACACTCACTAGATCCATCGTTAGTGATAAAATATCTAGTCTATATGCATGCTGTGCACAAACAAATGCAACAAACAAGTGCAGCAAACCAACTGGATCCTATACTACCGGTTACTAACGCTCGCATGGTCTAGGGCGTCCTACAGCCAGACCTGCTCTGATACCAACTTCTTGTAGCACCCCGGCTCAGAGTAAACCGGAACGCCCCGTATTCCAGCCCAAGAACGAGTCTTCTGGAATACGGCACTGTTGGCATAGAACAAATCAGCTCTTTATTGCAATAGATATGGTTACAACGGTACAAGGATTACATCGGCACGGCAACACTATGCCTGCCCGGGGTAGCTCTATGCTAACAGCGGAGTAACTCTCTCTCGGCAGTGGAACAACGATGACGATGATGGACTCCACTCCGCAGGGACTCTGGCTAGAACGCGTCTCCTAGGTCGCAAACTCAGGATCCTCGACAAGCAAGCAATCATGGCATGACCTGCAAACTGGCATGACACGCCAGGTGAGTACTTTGAATGTACTCGCAAGCTCACAACAAACATCAGCATTAAGGCAAGACAACATCATAGCAATCCAAAATTAACCAGCATGGTTATCTAGCAAGGTAGCTACTGAAATGACTGCAGTAAGGTAAAGCGTATTAAATCCATACTTCAAATAATCTCAGGCTCCAATCCGAACCTGTAACAAGTCCAATCCCCAAGCATGTGGTCATCCGACCACTCAACTCACAGCCATCCCATGGCTAACATATCAAATACCTGATTCCATCTGCACGACAAGTCTGACAAACTTACTCTCCTCCGGGTTGTCTCACAACCCTCAGAATACTCATGAACCACCGAGTACTTCTGATCATATGACGGGTTCTTCCATCATTATCATCACTACCATGGTTGACCACCTAGTGAGGTCTGGACGGACTGTCCAATACCGTGGACACGGCTATTCGAATAGATTTTACACTCTGCAGAGGTTGCGCACTTTACCCACACTATGGAGCACTGACCTCGTGATCCCATTCGGGTGGATCAGCGTTGCTCCAACGAAACCTGCCTGACCCGTGACTCTCCCATCGTACCACCGGCAATCATCCTCCCCCGGAGTCAAGCCCTGGGTGGCCCCTGTGTCACCTCGTGACACCTGCCACCGTCGTGGCCAAACTGAACTGTCCCAAACGGGGACGCCGGCATAAAACTCAACTGGGCTCACAAGGTTATCGCCGCCTACCGGGCCAGGGTAGCGCGCACGCATAACCTTCCCTGTCGGGCGGTACCGATGAAAGAGCACGCGATCAGACCAAGTCAAGGCCGTCCCATACCGGCAAATGTGGCTGCACGGATAAGTCTGGACAGGTGACTCAAGGTCAACCATGAAATATCTAATCCCCGAATAATATTTCCGTCATGGCTGACACTCCGATAACCAGTATGCTTAAGCCACTGCTACTAATTCATCTCTATGAACTGCCGGATGAACTCCAAAATAATCATAGACAGTGATCTCAACATCACAGTATCAACAAGTGGGTAAGCTACTGGTCACTAATAATCCGGTATTCAACATGGTAGTCACCTATCCGAGAATTAACTCGAATATTGCATAATCCAATCCATTTCACAGCAACTCATACTTGCCGATAAAGCAAATAGTCAAACTATGACATTGCAATGCGATGATGCAGATGAGAGTTGTGGCTTGCCTGGAGATGAAGGAACCATCGGGAAGAAGTGCGGAATGGTCGCGGAGGAAATTGCCAGTAACAGTTCTCTCTCAGAGGGGCTGTTTACGAACAAGGGCAAAATGGTCATATTCACTATGGGACCACATAGTGAAAGTAATACCAGCATGACGGGCTCGACGAGACGAAGACGTGGGCGTTGGATTCACCTCGATCGGAGTTACGGTTGAAAAGTTATAGCCATTTGAAGTCCAGGGACCGATCTGTAAAGATTTTATTCACAGACAAGCCCCTGGCGGTTAAAACCGAAAGCGCCTTCAGGCCGAGTATGTTTTCTGGAACAGAAAACGTAAACTTGGCCGCAGTTAGGTGAAAATGCGCTTTCCAAATAGGGAGACGTATGTATAGAAATACGCCTCCACTTAAAATCCCGCGGGCCCGGGCGTTGACTTCTCCGTGTCACTGCCGCCCGGGGCCCACGAGCAGGGGCTCGGGGTCGTCTTCCCCGCGACGTCTCCTGCCTGGCCGAGGCAGGGGCCGGCCCCGACGGCGACCGCCGGCGACACGGGCCACCTCTGGTGGCGCTCCGCCTACCAGGATGACCAGCGCGACGGGCCGCATCCATCCCCGTAGGTGGCGGCGCTCGGGGAGGACCGGAGCACGGGCGCCCCTGGTCATGGCGGACGGCGGCTCGGGTGCCGAAGGGCACGACGGCTACCAGCCATCGGAGGAAGGGCCGAAGGTCGGAGGAGGGTCGTGGAGGTCCGGGGAGAGCCTTGGTGAGGGTAGGAGGGCGAGAGGGGGCTCGGGCATCTCCAATTTAGGAGGAGACCGAAGTGGCAATGGCGACCAGAGGGCGGCGAGGAGAGCTTCTCCAGCTCGGGGAAAAGGCTGGGCGGGACCAGAGGAGGATGGGGAGGTGGCTGGTATGCTCGGGAGGGGCTCGGGCCGTGGCTATATATAGCCGGCCGAGGTGGAGGGGATAGGGATGGCCGCCGTGGCGGTCTTAGCCGCATACTAGAGCTCGTGGCGACGTGGCTGGAGGGTTCCCGGCGTCGGCGAGCGGCCGACCTGACGAGCATTCACTGCGACGCGATGGCTCAGGGAGGAAGGAGCCAACAGAGGGAGGTGACAGCTCAGTCACGGGCGAACAGGGTCTCGGCGGCGATCGCCGTGACATGAAGAGGAAGAATCCGGAGGGGGAAAGACCTGGAGAGGGGGTACGTGGGTGCTGCGGAGCCAAATGACATGCTTGGACAAGCCAGGGAGGGCCGGAGTTGACCTCACAAAGGGTACAGTGCGCAGAGCGCGCGTTCTGCCCGTCGTCCACGTGGTCACCATGCCAAAATGCCCACTGGTGCATGCTTTGACCCAACACCTTGTCTTTTGTGTGACTCAGAGGTCAGTGAGATGACTCATCGAGGTTTGGCTGGGAGTGGCTGCAAGAAATGACAGATCTGAGCTTGGAGACCAAGCAACAGCAAGGTGTTTGGAGTGGGGTGAGGGAGATTCAGCTGGAGATAAGAGCTGGTCTTTGCCAGCGAGTGATCACATGCTAAGGTGATTATCTCTGCAAATTTTCAGCCTATTTGAATGAATATAAAGAGTACTTGCAGTTCAAATGGCTTCACTGACCAGAACTACAAATCTTGAAGTGGCACTCACCTCAAATGTTTCCTTGGGCTGAAAATAGGCATCAGATGATGATTTGGTCATATGAGAGTGGCATAAAAATTTCATGCCATTTGGACAAGCCAATATGGTACTTCCTTCACAGCTATCCTCTCTGACCAGAATCTTATAAAAATTCTAGGGGATTATTGGTAAGATGAAATGAGTCCAAATTTGGTGGAGAAGTGAGATATGGGTAGAAGCATGTTCTGGAAATTATTCATGAATTATGGAGCAATAAAAATTATAGTTGCTTCACAACCCATAATAATTAACAGAAACAAAGATTTGATGCTGTGATCACATAGATGATTGAATGATGCTAAAATTTGGTGAAGAGCTAATATTTGAGTATATGAAGATGCTTGCAAAATTTCAACTCATTTGGATACTCCTAGCTAGCACTTGCTTCACAAAGATTCCGGTTGCCCAGAAACTTTGGAAATTAGCCAGGAGAGATTTATTATCCAAATAAAGTTGAACTTTGGCATGTGGCAATGATATGGGTTGGAAAGAGTGCACAAAAAGTTTGAGAGCAAGCAATCAAATATAAAGGGTACTTGCTTCTCAATCTAACAGATAGGGCAGAATCGGAAAAGGAATATTTGTGAAATATTTTTGAACATGGCAAGGAAAGGTTTGACATATTTGTGGAATATATGACCCAAACAATTTATGAGAATTATTTGGGAATTTTGGGAATGATGGAAATGTGAGTTGCTTCACAACTCAGGGCAAACAGAGTTATTCCTTTAATAGAAAAAGAAATATTCCCAAGAAAAAGAATATTGGGAGTTGGTCCAAGATGGAAATGACATGGTCTTGGGATGGTTTTGAGGTTGGCAAGCCACTCGAGAAGAAAACTGAAGGGTGATCCCTCCAGGTTGCAGAACTACTACACCACACAAAAGCAAATCCGGACTAAATTAAAAAGAAAAAGAAAATGGGCAAAATCCAGGGTGTTACAGACTAGCCGCGGCCGGCACGCAGGACGACCCGCCCCTGGCCGCGTCACCGTCTTCTCCCCTCGGCAGCGCTGCACCGTCAACATACGTCAGAACCCCCACATCGCCTTCCATTCAGTCTCACGAGGGATCGGGATGCGGAAACTTACCAGTGTGTTGCGCCTCGCCGGCGTCGGCACCAGCTGTCTTCGGGTTCTCGGCGAGGTCTTCCGCCTCCCCCATGCCGCCTGGCTGGGCGGCCACCACCTGCGTCATTGTTCCGTCATATGGATGCCGGATGGCGTTCAACAGCGCCTCCCTCGTCGCGTCAGGACGAAGAAAAAGTTGAGACATGGCAAAGAACGGAGACCAGGGACTCACCGCCGGCGCCAGGTTCCCGTGGCTGTAGGGGGCCTTCCCGAACTGCCACTCCTCCTTCATCCTGGCCTGTGAGATGTCGTTGACCCGGCCGGCGACCTGCTCCTGCGACAGCCACCGGGATGACATCCGGTTGGGATCCTGAAGGCCAGTCATATGGCCGATGATATGCGTCCAGCGCTGCAGCGACAGCACCCGACGCGTGATGAAGGCCGCGATGAGGTCCGTCTCGGTGAGCCCCTCACGCGCCACCATTTCGCCGGCCGGCTGCTCAAGTTCAGCAACTCCTGTGCCGGTTTCTTGGGGCAGTAGTTTGAGTTGGTCTTGGCGTGCGGCGTCACATCAAGGAAGGGTGGCAAGTTGATACAGTCTGCACAGAGATTGCGGACATAGAAGAAGGTATTCTGCCACTTCTTGGCAGAATCCTCCAGCGGCATCTTGGGGCATGCCCCGTGCGGCCGGGACGAGACAACGGCGGCCCCGCAGGTGGACATGACGCCGGCCTCAGGCACTTGCTACTTCAAGAAGAAGAAGCGGACCCAAAGATCGATGCTATGCTCGACGCCCAGGTAGCCCTCGCACAGGGTGACAAACCCTGAGAGCTACAGCACCGCATTCGCCCCCAAGTGGTGCGGCTGAAGCCTGAAGAACTCCAAGAACGCACGGAAGAAGTCACTCGCGGGGAGGCTGAACCCGCGCTTAAAGTGGGAGTAGAAGACCACGCACTCGGTCCCTTCCGGCCGCGACGCCAGCCCGTCGTCAGGCAGGCGCACGGCCACCTTCGTCTTTGGCGGCAGCCGCCGCGTATCGTGCAGATACTGAACATCCTCGGCGATGACGGTGGATCTTTCCCATGAGCCTTTCAGCAGCGCCATCGGCGATGCTCGGCGTGGGTGCGAGGCGCGTGGGCTGGGGCGAGAGGAAGGGGCGGCCGCTGAGCGCCGCAGAGCGGCAGCAGTGCTTCGCTCGAGAGCAGCGGGGCATTGCGGCGTGCGACGGGCTCGGAGGCAAGAGCAAGAGAGGAAGAAGAAGATGGGGGGCGCGTGCGTGAATGATTTCCGCCGCCCCTCCCCCCGATTTATAAGCCACAGCCAGAACGTGGGGAAGTGGGATCGGTTGCGCCCGCCCTTCCACTTCCCCGCATTAAGTGGGCACGATCCACGCACAAATTAACTACGTCGAGAAGGGCAACCGCCCGCGGGCGCCACATTAAATCCTCAGGCGTGAGCCGAGGGCGTGGAGTGGCGGGCCCCAGCCCGCCGTAACGTCCCGTCCCGCGCGTGGCCTGTCAGGGCCTCTTTAGCTTCTGAGCGCCACGTGGCGTCCGCGCCAAAACCAAGAGATCGGGTCCCTCCCCCTTCAAGATTCGGCGGACTCCTCGATTTCCTGCCCGTACCAGGATGCCATGATCCGGCTTCTGGAAGCCGGCACACAGTGGGTGTTGCCAGACCCGACGGTCGCAAGCTTCGCCCACACCAGCCTCCTTCCCAAGGGGAGAAACTGCGAAGGACCCCTGCTTGAAGCCGACGAGCCTTCACAGCTTCGGGGACTACTGTCGGGGGGATGAACCCGGGCAGGCAACGGAACCCGGATCCTTCTTCGAAAACATCGGGGCCGGCATCGCCCCTCAATCCGGCTCATACTTGGTCGGGTTCCTGGACCCGTCCAAGTCCCCAAACACGGCCAAGACTGCAACATGGCCGGACCTGCTGGCGCATGCCAGCCCATCCCGACAAACCAAGACTTCTCCAACAAGCCGGCGCCTGCATGGCGCCTTCCTCAACCCGGCCGCAGGTCAGCTCCCATCAAATCCGAGGCGTACGACGGAGCAAGTCCCCGTAAAGGGGATGAGCGTGGCTACAGTGGCCCACCAACCCCTCCGACTGACAGGAGCGTGGCTACAGTTGCTCACCTACTCCGCTGACCGAGGCCAGCATGGCAACAGTGCGCCCCTCGTCTTGCTGACGCAAGTCGATGGCGACCAGGCGATGCGCCACTGTAGCCGAGCCAGCTCAACCACTCCATGACGCACGACAAGACAGGGAACAGTGTCCTCTGGCGTACAGGGCCTGCGCCCGGAGAACCCGGCGAATCCTGGCACTCGGCGGGTCCCAGCACCGGATTCCTAGACGCTGACATCCCGGCCCCATGGCCTTATATCTTTACCATTGTAACCCTGGGGGGTTGACCTATAAAACCCCCCAGGGAGCTCCCATGCGAAGGGTCGACCGATCATCAGTAGAACACACACACGTACGAGGAGAAGGAGCGGCCTAAGCCCTGGCCCGTCTTCCTCCTTCCCTCCCCCAAACAACTCTAGGAGCAGGCCTGTAACATCCACATCTAAACCACTCTTGGCAGGACTAGGAGTGTTATCTCTCCGGAGAGCCCCGAACCTGGGTATGTCTTGCGTCCCTCACTCGCTCATGCCGACCTCACCTCTGGAGCCCACCGGTGCCCTCGAGCCTGTCCCTACCTTTAGCCATCCTTTGGCATCTGCCGTGCGCCCACCACGACAGAATCTTAGTTCAAAACTGCAACACTTGTTAGGGATCGGCGGGAGTACCATTTTTGTTAGGGATCGGCCGGAGTACATGTTTAAGAAATGTATTGTTGACATAATGTCTCTGTTATTATATATCAGTTACAGTGTTTTACAAGTGGTACTATCCTGCTTTGTAGTTCTTTCTACATGTTTAACCAAGGTATTGTTAAGATAATGTCTCTGTTAACATGAATCAGTTGCATTGTTTTAGGAACGGTACTTTTCTGCTTTTTCGTTCTTTATACATGTTGAAACAAGGTATTGTTAAGATAATGTCTCAGTTAATATGAATAAATCACACTGTTTGAGAATTGCTATTCTCCTGCTTTGTTTCCCATTAAGATAAGGTAGATGTTTTTTCTTCTGGGAGTATAATTCATCAACCGTTATTTCTCAGTAATTGTTTCCTTTATACCTATTGTTGCATACAGGGATATCAAAATTTCTACTCGGTTCTATTTCAACTTTGATTTTAGTTGAACTGCACAAAAGGAGCCAATGTGTTTAAGGCAAACTGTTGCATTATTGGGCCCAGTTGGTCTTTCCACTTTGCAGAAAGAAGCAGTCACTGTTTGCGCTACATTACACAAGGAATGATCGAGAAGCTTTACAGAGTATTAGTAGACGCTGGTGATATGACTGTTGGAAATATTAGCACTTTTTTGACTAATCTAATACACAAGTAAACAGTAAGCATGTCAAACTCAACAACACATGGAGTGCAAAATTCACTCCACAAGGAAAGGTATGACCAAGTCAGTTGCCGACGCTGCTGTAACAAACGAGGTCAGTATCGGCCTTCATCCACATGATTGTGCTTTGTTATGTTGTGCTACTTATATTGTTGTATTGTTTTGAATAAATGTTTAATTGAAGCTACTGTATTGCTATCTATTCCTGTTAAGATAATGAAGATGATTATAGTTGTAAGCGTATGTTTAATCAACTAGTACCACTATTATATTCATCACGCTTTTTCTGTATTTATGCAGACAGGGATGCTCAGCTTGATTTCAGTGGAACTGCACAAAATGTTCAGATGGTTCATGTCCTCCATAATACTTCATCATGCACAATACATCGAATGGTTCTCTAATCATTCGTCGTCACCTTGAGCCACCGGACTATCTACTTGAATGGAGGTGCCAACGTGTTCAATGCCTTGCAACATATAAATACGAAATCCACCATGCTACGCCAAGACATTGTTTGATTTCAGTGGAACTGCACAAAAAGATACGCTGGTTAATCCGGCTCCATGTGCCATTTCAATGTGCAAACTGATGGCAAACCTTGCCCGTTCCACAATCATAGGCATTATATATTTTGAATGGGAGAAGCTTGTCAGAGTTTAATCATTGATGTTAGCAAGAAGACATTAGTTTAATATATTGGAATTGGAAAACCTTGTCAAATTTTGCTCATTGATGTTAGCCAGAAGACATGCATTTGATCTTTTGGAGTGGGACACCCTTTGCTGTGAGCAGCGTCGATCGTTTTTTCCTATTCCTGTGTTGAGTTCAGAAGTAAATATTTACTGTGCTGAGATGCATAGTCACATGAATGTTGACTTATGTAAGGTATTTTAAGAGTTTGTTCTGAATGTTGTCTATGAAATGCCAGGCCTTGTGAGTTTGATTGCAAAGTTGAGCTTGGAATGCTATGGCATGCGGCATCACGAGCTGTTCACCGTGCCTCCTGAGAATAATGCTTCATATTGTTTCGCATGTTGATCTAATGCTAGTGATTTGCATGCTAAGAAGATCATCCTCTTCTGTTGTTTCTGTGCTTAAGAAGTTCATCGTCTTATGTTTCATTCATAGCCTATACGACAACTCGGGTAGGTTAGAGGTGAAACCATATGATCTTCCGCCAACTCATCATCTTAGGCCATGATTGGATCGTCGTTTTCCAACCAAAATCGCTTGTAAAACTGACGCTTGTAAATAAAAGCAGATGGTCTTGGGCGAAGCGTTTGGTTGGTCGATTTTGGCAGGTAAAATATACACTGGTCTCTCAAATTACACGCGTAACTCGCCAGGTTTTGTTACAGACCTCGGGCCGTCGGTTTCATTATGCCTGTATTTTACGCGTTGTTTCCGATGACGAGTAAATTACACTTGTATCTTAATACAGGTGTGAAACAATCCAGAGCTCCCAAGCGCAGCCTTACCGTTTCATGCCGGCTCAGTCTCTCGAAGGTGCTCATAGGTGAACGTTGATCCTGGCTTCCTGAATGAGCAGCGGGCGCTATATCAGACCACCCGTAGGGCCCGCGAGGCCCTCTCCGTCATCCTTTGAGTTGTTGTGCTCGCCGTGGCGCCGAGCGTTGTCAACATGGTCAACGAACATGAGGAATCAGGAGATGACTTTACTTGGAGAGGATGACAGTAGGGACCCATCCAGGCCATAGCCGTACATACGCAAGTTCCTCCTTATTATATACAACTATATTTTTTTTTGCTTCCTCCTGGTTTCCTGACATCACGGTCCACACCATTGTCAACCTATATAGTCAATAAATAAGAGAATGGCACAAGTAGTGGCCGATAGCTGGGACCCAGCAGCTCGAGCAGTATTTGTTTTTTGAGGTGTAAGCGGAGTTTTTCATGAGCGATGTTTTTGTTGTTGTTCAGAGGAGCAGGGTATCAACTGGGCGGGCTGTGGCCCGTTTAGCCCAGGCTATTATTTTATGTCGACCAAATATCCAGCCCAGATATTAATCTTTTTCAACCTGAAAATGGCTAGCCCAGCTATACTTTCTTTTAGGAATACCCAGCCCACGTCAACTTGTTATTCTCCACCCCGCTGGGCTGCAAATCTTTCCTAGAAGGGATGCATTAGGCTTAACAAGAAAATAGGCTTTAAGAAATAATAAATGGGATGTAATTATAAAAACTGGGCTCTAACTATAAAAAATGCACCAAACACGTAATTAGTTAAAAAAATATTATTATTGGACTTTGAAAATTTTAATTCCATTACTTGTTGCGCGCGTAATATTTCGTTGGATTTTTACGTAATACAAATTTATTTTGAAATTATATTTAAGCTGACTAGAAATTTTGGGATAAAAATATTTCGGATCTGATCAAAATGTGGGAAATTTTATTAAATTCTGTTTTGAGCGGTTGGTTGAAATTATTAATCATTGTCCTAGCTAGAAAATGGGCTGTAATTTTAACAAACTGTAAATGGGCCGTAGTAAATTCCATTAGAATTCAAAAATGGGATGTACATTCTTACAAATCGCAAATGGGCTATATGTTCTCTACCACACACTTGTGGGCCTACTAAGTTGACGCATAAGCAAGGCTTTATCAACTTATAGTCAACACATGGTTCTAGCAGCAGTGGCCATCGGATGTCCATCCAGTGGATGTCGTGCTTCTTCTTTAATCTCCGATATTCTTGCTTCAGCCGCCCAAACCACCGCCGGCGGTACCGCCTGCTACCGCCTCCCGTGGCCGGCTGTGCTGCCGCGCAGGACTTACCGGCCCACCCTACTCCCATCGCCGTCCAGGCCATTCCTCTACTCACCAACACCTCCTGTTATTCTCCGGCGATGACAGCCTCACACCGCAACCGAACCAGTGAACCCTCATACTCCCCTCCGCGTGGGCATCCACCTGCCTCGTCTTCCCTGGCTCCGCGTCACTCCCTTCGTAGGCCTCGCCGTCGTCCACCGCCTTGGTGCTGTCTGCGCGGCGTGGCCAACGTGGTCAACGAACGACAGCCATCGGAAGAGGACTCTACGCGGTGAGGCTGACAGATGGACCCACCAGCTACATCTTCGCATGCAAGGAAGTGCGTCCATATTATGGGAAAAAAATGATTCTTCCCCCTGACAGGTGGGACCCACCTGCTATATCTTCGCACGCAAGGAAATGCGTCCTTATCCTCCCTGACAGCTGGGACCCACCCGGTCGAAGCGTACGTAGCGTTTTCTGTCTTGTCGCGAACGTGTACATACATACTGGTCGATCGGTCTCTGTGCAACGATGAACCGTGGCCGAGCAAGCAGCAGCACGTGTAGTAGTAGAGCCCCCGACGTAGCAATTCAGGAAGTCCAGTCTAAACCGTCTACACGTACATACAACCAGATGCCAAAAAATACGGCCACGTACGTACATACGGGCGGGGTCTCGAACGCCTAGCTACTCGCGCATAAGTACGGCCAGGGCACATGTACATGGAGAGGCAACGGACGGCAGCAACGGCGTCCTGTTCATTGGCAGCCAACCGGCTAGGTCGAAACGGAGAAACAATGTCCTATTCATCAGGAGGCAACAGACCGGGTCGGAATACGTCGTGTTCATCGGGAGCCAACCGGCTTGGGCGGAATAGCCGAAATGAGGTCTGGCGTACCGCAGAATGGAGGAAACGGGCCTTCTGTTCGACCGCGTACGGTCGAAACGGGGTCCTGTTCATCGGGAAGGGTCTGGTGTACCGCAAAACGGAGGAAACGGACTTGTGTTCGAGTGCCTATGGTCGAAACGGGGTCCTGTTGATCGGGAGGGGTGTGGCGTACCGCAAAACGGAGGAAACAGACTTGTGTTGGAGCGCCTACGGTCGAAACGGGGGTCCTGTTCATCGGGAGGGGTGTGGCGTACCGCAAAACAGGACTCCACGGGCTACTGTTCATCCACCGTCTACTGCCTTGCTCCAGCCTCCACGGGCTACTGTTCATCCACCATTGACTTCCTCCAGCCTCCACCTGCTACTGTTCATCCACCGTCGACTTGCACCAGCCTCCACATGCTACTGTTCACCACGGGGGTCCTATTCATCCAGCGGCAATGGCCTCTACTACCACGGGATCCTGTTCATCCAACCCCCACCGGGAACTATTCATCCAACCCCCACCGAGGACTGTTCATCAAGAGGCAGCTTCGATCGGCTTCAGTTTGCAGCAGTAGTGAAGGAATCGCTTGGGTTCAGTTAACAGCCAGGGATCGATCGCTCGGGTTCAGTAACATAGCTAGTGAAATCGCTCGGGTTCAGTAAGCGAATGCCTCGCTCGGGTTCAGTTAGAGCCCAATGCCTCGCACACACGCGCGTACGTGTATGAGAGAAACGCGCAATCCCTCCGTGCATCGCTCGGCCCCGACCACCCACCGTAACTGGGAACTCCCCGAAATTTTCCTCGCCCTCACTTCTACCACGATTTTTTCCGTCATGGATGGCCCAAATAATGTCATGCAGGTGCGTCCCCGGCCCGCCCAGGATGAAAAGCCCATTTTCTTTCATGATTTTTTTGTCATAGAAATAGGAGCCCACCACATCTATGATGATACCAGGTTTTGTCACAATTATCGTCATAGAAGTGTCATAAGCATGACATGATTTTTTTTCGTTCGGACCAAAATGTCACGGATGTGTCTTTTTTTGTAGTGCATATTAGCTCCACCCAATGCTCAAGTATGATCATAGTGCCCCTTAGTTGGTGCTTTATAAGAGAAGATGGAGACTCAAATAAAAAATAAAAATTACATAAAGTAAATAGACAGGCCCTTCGCAGAGGGAAGTAGGGATTTGTAGAGGTGCCAGAGCTCAAAGCTTAAATTGAGAGATAATTTTTTTTGAGAGGCATACTTTTCCCGTCAACGAAAATGACTGAGTAATTCCCAACACTTTCCATGCTAGATATATCATAGGCGGTTCCCAAACAGAAAATAAAGTTTATTCCTTTTCCACCATTCTTTCACATTCCATAGCTAGCCGTATCCACGGGTACCGTCCATACCAACACTTTCCAAGGAATTTATTATTTGACAACATAAAGTAAATTTCCTTTTCATTTCGGGACTGGGCATCTCTACTACCACCGTACTCTCGTGCAATGACAAGTGATAAAGACTAATCTTGAGAATAACACATCTAGCATGGAAAATATTGGCCACCCCCTGCCGCTTCATGAGTGGTACGAGCACACAAAAAGGAAATTTATTTTGAAAATTAGAGATAGCACATAAAAATTTGCTTAGAACGGCATGGAAATACTGCATATAGGTAGGTATGGTGGACTCATATGGCAAAACTGGGTTTAAAGATGTTGGATGCACAAGTAGTATTTCTACTTATTACAAGTGGAGGCTAGCAAAAAGATTGAGAAGCAACCAACCAAGAAACGAAAAATCTCATAAGCGAGCATTAAGCATAACTAACACCGAATAATGCAACACCAATATTGCATAACTATTGACTTTCGTGCTAGCATAGGGAATCACAAACCTTAACACCAATATTCTTACTAAAGCATAATTACTCACCAACATAACTCACATATCACTATCATCATATCTCAAAACTATTACAAAGAATCAAGTTTATTTTATCCAATGATCTTCATGAAAGTTTTTATTATATCCCTCTTGAATATCTATCACTTTGGGACTAGTTTCATATATTGCAATTGCCTTTGACAAGCTCAAACAAATTTAAGTGAAGAACATGAGCATAAAATTATTTTGTCTCTGAAAATAATATAAGTGAAGCATGAGAGAATTTCTTCAAAAATTTACTAACTCTAAAATTAATCTAAGTGAAGCATGAGAGCATTTCTTCAAAAATATAACAGCACACCGTTCTCAAAAAGATATAAGTGAAGCACTAGAGCAATTCCATAGCTCAAAAAATTTAAGTGAAGCATGTAGAGCAATTCTAACAAATCATAGCATAATTTTGGCTCTCTCAAATAGGTGTGTCCAGCAAGGATACTTGAGACAAACTAAAAAGGAAGACAAGAAAAGACTCATATAATACAAGACGCTCCAAGCAAAACTCATGATATGTGACGAATAAAAATATAGCTCCAAGTAAAATACCGTTGGTCGTTAGAAGAAAGAGGGGATGCCTTCCGGGGCATCCCCAAGCTTAGTTGCTTGGTTCTACTTGAATATTAACTTGGGGTGCCTTGGGGCATCCCCAATATTAGGCTCTTTTCACTCCTTATTCCTTCATCCATCATGATCTCACCCAAAACTTGAAAACTTCAATCACACAAAACTTAACAAAACCTTCGTGAGATCCATTAGTATAAGAAAACCAATCTTTACTTTAAGTACTGTAGAAAACCCATTCAAATTTTGTTATTGCATTATATCTACTGTATTATAATTTTACCATGGCTTATACCCCCCAATACAATCCATAGATTCATCAAAATAAGCACACAATGCAAAGAAAACAGAATCTGTCAAAAACAGAATAGTCTGTAAAGAAGCGAATTGTTCTCCTACTTATGTAACTCCAAAATTTCTGAACAATTAGGAAAACATAGGAAATTTGTATATCAATCTTGTGTAAAACATTCAGAATTTTTCATCGCTTGTCTGAATTTTAAATATTCTGTTACTGGACACAGAAGTTTCTGTTTTTCAACAGGATCAAATCAACTATCACCAAAGCTATCCCAAAGACTTTACTTGGCACAAACACTAATTAAAACATAAAAAACACAATCATAATAGAGGCATAATTGTGCAAACACTCAAGAACAGAAAGAAAAAGGAAAAAATATATTTTATTCATTGGGTTGCCTCCCAACAAGCGCTATCGTTTTATGCCCCTAGCTAGGCCTAATGCATAGATTCAAGTATTGTCATCTTTGGTTTCCAATTCCTCAATCACACAACCAATATTCTTCAAATATTTAGCATAAAGATTTTCAATAACAATACTCCTAGGAATGAGATTGAAAAATTTATTCTTGCAAGTAGGGTTTCTCACAACTTCAACAAAGTCGGGGTGAATACTAATCATCTTAAGATCTTCTTTGTTATTATTAGAAGTTGAACCCTTATTCTTAGTGATTTGAGTAATCTTGCTAATTTTAACGGGAGTTTTTTCAATAGTTTTAACAGAAGTAAAAGCCAAGCTTAAATTACTAAAAATTTCTTCCAACTTATCAATCCAAGAAGGGCTTTCTTCAATTCTTTCGTGAATTCCGGTTCCTTTTTGCTTTAGCAACTTAAAAACGTCTCCCACTTTTGACCCAATTTTACAAGCAAGATTATGTATTTTTTATCCAAGTTTTTGATATGTTCTTTGGTAAGCATTTTCTTTTCAATAGCATCAAACCTTTGCATAACATGCTCAAGTGTTAAAGCAGTTTCATTAATAGTGAGAGGTGGTGAACCCACTAGATTTCCCATAGCATTAAAAGCATCCAAAGATGGACACATCAAGAAATTCCCACCAATAATTGTATCAAGGACGAATCTCTACCAGGTGGTAATGCCCACATAAAAATTGCGAAGAAGAACAACGGTAGATTGCTTATGAATAGATCTATTATGGGCATTGCAAACTCTATACCAAGCATCTTTTAGATTCTCCCCTCCCATTTGTTTAAAATTAAGAACTTTATTCTCAGGGGTACACACAATAGAGGAAGAACTAGCCATACCGACAAAGTAGGCAAACAAGATCACACGCAAAAAGATAGATCTGACGAGAAAAAGGCGAACGAGAAAGAGGGCGAATAAAACGACAAATTTTGTGAAGTGGGGGAGATGAAAACGAGAGGAAAATGGAAAATAATGTAAATTGCAAGGACATGAGATTTGTGATTAGGAACCTGATAGATGTTGATGATGTCTCCCCGGCAATGGTGCTAGAAATTCCTTTTGATGTCGCTTGAACTACGTCGGTATTTCCCCAAAGAGGAAGAGATGATGCAGCACAACTACGGTAGGTATTTCCCTCAGTTATGAAACTAAGGTATTAATCAAGTAGGAAAACCAAGCAACACTATGTAAATGGTATCTGCACACAAAGAACAAATACTTGCAACCCGACACGTAAGAGGGGTTGTCAATCCCTCGACGGTAAAAAGATAGATAAATTTGTGGTAGATTGGATAAATAGCTCTCGATAAAACGTGAAATAAAATAAGTAACAAAAAAAGTGCAGCAAGTTATTTTTGAGTTTTTGGAATAATAGATCTGAAAATAAAAGTGAATAAAAATATATCTCAAAGCAAATATGATAAAGAATAGACCCGGGGCCGTATATTTCACTAGTGGCTTCTCTCGAGAAAATAGCACATGGTGGGTAAACAAATTACTGTTGGGAAATTGATAGAAGATCGAATAATTATGACGATATCCAAGGCAATGATCAATATATAGGCATCACGTCCAAGATTAGTAGACCGACTCCTGCCTGCATCTACTACTATTACTCCACACATCGACCGCTATCCCGCATGCATCTAGTGTATTAAGTTCATGGAAAAACGGAGTAATGCAATAAGAACGATGACATGATGTAGACGAGATCTATTCTTGTAGGAATAGCCCCCATCTTGGTATCCTTAATAGAAACAATACATGCGTGTCTTGTTGCCCTTCTGTCACTGGGAAAGAACACCGCACGATCGAACCCATCACAAAGCACCTCTTCCCATGGCAAGAAAAATCGATCTAGTTGGCCTAACTAAACCAAAGATTTGAAGAAGAAATACGAGGCTATAAATAATCATGCATATAAGAGATCAAAAGAAGACTCAAATAATATTCATGGATATAAATCTGATCATAAACTCAAAGTTCATCGGATCCCAACAAACACACCGCAAAAAAGAGTTACATCAAATAGATCTCCAAGAGACCATTGTATTGAGAATCAAAAGAGAGAGAGAGGAAGCCATCTAGCTACTGCTTACGGACCCGTAGGTCTATGATGAACTACTCACGCATCATCGGAGAGGCACCAATGAGGATGATGAACCCCTCCGTGATGGTGTCTAGATTGGATCTCGTGGTTCTGGAACTTGCGGCGGCTGGAATTGTGTTTCGTCGACTCCCCTAGGGTTTTTGGAATATTTGGGTATTTATAGGGCGAAGAGGCGGTGTGGGAGGCCACCGAGGTGGGCACAACCCACTAGGGCACACCTGGGCTCCTGGGCACGCCCTGGGGGATTGTGCTCCCCTCGGGCCTCCCCTCTGGCACTTCTTTGGCCCATCTTGTGTCTTCTGGTCCAAAAAAATTCTCCAAAAAGTTTCGCTGCGTTTGGACTCCATTTGGTACTGATATTCTGTGAAGTAAAAAAACAAGCAAAAAATAGCAACTGGCACTGGGCACTATGTCAATAGGTTAGTCCCAAAAAATGATATCAAGTTGCTATAAAATGATTGTAAAATATCCAAGAATGATAATATAACAGCATGGAACAAGCAAAAATTATAGATACGTTGGAGATCTATCAACCTCCGCCGCCGCTGACGTGGCCGGCTTTGGGACCCCCCTGGGTAGCTGCAGGTGGACCCGTGGGCACCTTTGACTAGTTGACCCAGTCAACTGGCTGACTGGGTAGCCCAGGGCCACTGACCTATGGACCCCCCCACACACTAATCACTTTTAGATTAAAATTAATCTGATGATTAATAAGCGACTGACAATTAGGCCCCACACTTAATTATATTAATTTGGTTTAAATTAAAACATGTTTAATAAGTGTCTCACTAACCAGTGGGGCCCACTGGTCAGGTTTCACCAGTCAACAGGTCAACTATTGACCTGCTGACTCAGCCCCTGGTCCCACCTGTCATCCTCATGAGCACCTCTCTAGGTACACTCTCTGTGTACCCATAGCAATTTCATTTTTATTTTCTATTTAATTTAAATTCTAGAAAATGTTTAAAACTTTGAAAAATTATAAAAAATAATCTATAACTCGGATGAAAATAATTTATATATGAAAAATGTTCAGAAAAATATGACGAATCCGAATATGCCATCCACATACCTATCACGTGTCTCTAACACTGCAAACATGGAACCTTCACCTCTGGATCGTCTCCCCGATAAATGCCTCGTGCCGGGAAAATATTCCCGGATATTTTCCTGCTCCACCTATAGCACTTAGAACTGCGTTAGGTCACCCCTGGCATAGCCTACTGTCATGTCATGCTTTCTGTTGCATTTGTATGCCTGTTATTTATTGTTTCTTCCCCCTCCTTCTTATCCGGTAGACCTCGAGACCGCTGTCATTGCCCTTGTGATCGACTACGCCCCTGACGTCCAGCCACTCTCATCAGAGCTTCCAAGCAAGCAAACCCCCCTTGATCATTCCTATATCGCCCATTCCATTCTCTCTCATGCTTGCATTAGAATCTTGCTACTGTATTTGATTGATCCTATTCAGATGCATAGCCTGATTTTGTAACCTGCTATTGTTACCTACCTGTTTATCGTATATGCTTAGTATAGGTTGGTCAGTGATCCACCAGTGACCCCTCACCTTGTCCCTGTTGCCCCTGCTTTATCTTTGATGACTCGATCAACATGATCGACGCCCTGAGCCCAACACATCACCTCGCCTCCTTAGTTGTACGACTCTGCAGAGTTACTATCGAGTGCCGAGGGTGATACCTCGTATAGCACTTCTGATGAGATCTCTGTAATGTAGTTAATCCGTCGTGGTCTACGGAGGGTTATTCCTCCTTCACCACTGCCGATAACGACTCTGTCGTGCAACACCTCAAGTGTGAACCCTCGAGGGTGATTCCTCCAAATTCACCTTGACGGTTACATCAAGTGGAATCCATCGTGGGTGATTCCTCGGATTCCCCCTTGGTGTTATGGACACACGATTACTTTGATTTTACCCCAGAACCCTGTTGAAGTCGGGTCGGACCCAAGGGGTACTCGCGAGAGAAATGTGAAGTCGGATTGACCGTGAGGGTAACTGCGAGAGTTATTGTTTCTCCGGGACTAAAGGGACAGGCAGTACCACCCCGGTTGAGGTGGACTCGAGTTCCCGACAGCCCCTTGTGAGTCGGGTTGACCTGGAGGGTACCCGCGAGATAACTACGCGGCACGGCCGGGCATTCGTAGCCCTTGTCGTAAGTCCGTGAGACGGGGTGACGGGACCACAGATCGTGGGTCATTGATAATTACCGCGCACTCCCAAGACACTAAGGGTTTGGATATGTGATCTGAGTAGGCCTCTGGCCTTTTCGCACTAACCACTATGTGGGAATAAGTATGGGCACTCTGCGTCGTATGATTCTTCCAAATGCTCACTGACGTCAGCGGTGTAGCAGCGTGCGCCTGGTTGGATGGGAACCACCTGCGCTTGTATAAGGGGGTGGGTCTGTTCCGGCCGCCTTCGCAACGCGCAGGATTGCAAAGGATGATTGGCCCATGACCCCTTCACATTTAGGATGTAGACCGGCGTGCTGGCCTCTCTGTTGAGCCTAGGTAGGACTACGGCGTGTTGATCAGCCGAGGTCGGGCATGACCTGGAAAAGTGTGTCCGGTCGGGGTTAATCGAGCGTGTTGGGTAAGTTGGTGCACCCCTGTAGGGAAGTTAATCTATTCGAATAGCCATGTCCACCGTAATGGATGCTCGGAGTTGTATCCCGAACTATACAACTAGAACCGAATGCTGGAGGCATGACAAGGATATGATGGCTCTGGGATTGCTTTCTCGTAGGGAGTCGAGGAAGGATCTCTGGGCGTTAATGCTACAACATACTTATTACTTATGTTATGTTACTCTACTCTCTCTTGATGCTGCAAGCTGCTAGTCTTTGATAGGCTAGGCCTTTCCCTTCTATTCTGGCATGTCTGTAGTTCAGTCCAAAGATATAGCCCATTCCTTTGATACCGATGCATACTTAGTATAGATCTGATGTAAGTCTTGCGAGTACTTTGGATGAGTACTCATGGTTGCTTTGCTACCTCTTTTCCCCTATACCCGATTTGTTGCGATCAGATGAAGGATCCCAGGAGTGAGATGACACCCCCCGACGACTACTACTGCTACCCCGAGGGTGCCTACTACAACATGGAGGCCGCCGCCGACCAGGCAGGAGGCCTTGCCTTTTCGATCGTTGTTGATGTTTGTGCTAGCCTTCTTAAGGTAGACTTGTTTACCTTATGTCAGTACTCAGATATTGTTGATTCCGCTGACTCGTTTGTATTCGAGCTGATGTATTCGAGCCCTCGAGGCCCCTGGCTTGTAATATAAAGATTGTATGACTTTAATTTGTGTTTAGAGTTGTGTTGTAATATCTTCCCGTGAGTTTCTGATCTTAATCGTGCGCATTTGCATGTATGATTAGTGCACGATCAAGCGGGGGCGTCAGAAGTTGGTATCAGAGCCGACTGCCTGTAGGAAACCCCTTTCCAACTCCTTGGCTGAAGTTGAGTCTAGTCTTTGAAAACTTTTACTAACATTGTTCTATGGCTTACGGGCCCACATCACAATTGGGTGGTATTAGGATCTTTTATTCCTCGTCTTTACTCTGGGATTCTGATCTCTTTTCTATTTGGTTTAAATGATTTTGCTAACTCTAACTCTAGGTTCTCGTAACTACTTCCTCCCGGAGAGCCCCTCATTCCAGATGATGGCTTGATTCACTAGAAGATTCAGAAGATACTCTTCGATGTTTTCCCGAGACCCTTGTGCCCTCTGCCTTTGCAATTCCCTACCACTGATATATCCATATGGATAATGACATACACTTGTCATTCATACCATCATTCCCAATTGCTCTTGTTATTACAAGAAACATTGAAATATTCTCCGATTTTTTAAGAATCCTTTGTGCCACTGCCTTGCAGTTCTTTGCTACATGAATACCGTACCCCTACAGATGATTCCTCACACTTACCGAGTATCCGTTCATCCCCAGTTGTTCATATGTCTCGTAAGATACTTTGCAATACTATTCAATCTTCCAAGAATCCTCTGCAACCTATTTCCCTGGAAAGTCTTGCCTGCCTGCATTATGGTTACTTCCATATGTCTAGCAATATTCATTAGCATCCTTTGTCCTCGTCGTTTTGAGCATTTGATTCGATATGTTTGTGAATGCTTGCAATCATCAGTCACAATTAAAATTCTTCCCTTCGGCTCAGACGTCACTCTGGACATGTGCTGGTTCTCGGCAAATCAAAGCTTGATTGATTGTCGACCTATGTATATTCGACCTACTTGCCTTTTATCAGAGGCTCCGCTTCTAATCCCCTGATTTGGAAATCATAATTCCTTTGTATTTAAGCTTTGAAATTATCTATATATTTCTATAATCTGATGCCCTTGCATTATTTCTTCTTCTGGTTGAACATCGATACTCACATCAGATTCTTTGCATTCCGCCAGACCCATTGCTGGATTATTATCCGACAATGTCCTTCATATTCAATAACTTTGCGAGTCTTCCCTCGGATACATAATGCCTTTGGTAAATTGTATCCTCTGATTTGTCAACCATGCTCTGCTTTCGAGCTTGTGTTAATTACTCCTAAAGTTTGTGGTATATGTTCCCAAGATGCCTCGTTAGATTGAACCTATGCCTTCCCTAATCTGTGTGAACCCGGAAACTTCTATGGGTCATACTCTACTGGTGTTACGCTGGATAAAATTTCAACACTACAACTTTGATACGTATGTCTCCAACATATCTATAATTTTTTATTGTTCCATGCTATTATATTATCATTCTTGGATATTTTACAATCATTTTATAGCAGCTTTATATCATTTTTTGGGACTAACCTATTGACATAGTGCCTAGTGCTAGTTGCTGTTTTTTGCTTGTTTTTTACTTCACAGAATATTAGTACCAAACGAAGTCCAAATGCCACAAAACTTTTTGGAGATTTTTTTGGACCAGAAGAGAACTTGGGAGCTAAGGAAGCACCTGGGGGGAGGCCCGTGGGTCCCACAAGATACCAGGGGGCGCCAGAGGCCCCTAACGCGCCCTGATGGGTTGTGGGGCCCACGGGGATCTCCTCAACCACCTCTTCGCTCTATAAATTCCCAGAAATTCCAGAAACCCTAGGGGAGCAGATGAAACACAATTTCATCCGCCGCAAGTTCCAGAACCATGAGATCCAATTTGCACCATCACGGAGGGGTTCATCATCCTCATTGGTTTAGGTAGGCCAACTAGATCGATTTTTCTTGCCATGGGAAGAGGTGCTTTGTGATGGGTTCTATCTTACGGTGTCCTCACCCGGTGACAATAGGGGTAGCGAGGCACGTATGTATCGTTGCTATTAAGGATAACAAGATTGGGTCTATTCCTACATGAATAGATCTTGTCTACATCATGTCACCATTCTTATTGCATTACTCCGTTTCTCCATGAACTTAATACACTAGATGCATGCTGGATAGCGGTCAATGTGTGGAGTAATAGTAGTAGATGCAGAATCGGTTCAGTCTACTAATCTTGGACGTGATGCCTATATAATGATCATTGCCTTGGATATCGTTATGATTATTTGATCTTCTATCAATTGCCCAACAGTAATTTGTTTACCCACCGTATGCTATTTTCTTGAGAGAAGCCACTAGTGAAATCTACGGCCCCCGGGTCTATCTTTTATCATATTGCTTTCCGATATATTTTTATTCCCTTTTGTTTTCAGATCTATTATTCCAAAAACCCAAAAATACCTTGCTGCACTTTTTATTTGCATCTTTTATTTCGTGTTTTATTCAGATCTATTTATCCAATCTCATACTATTTAATCTATCTTTTTGCCGAGGAGGGATTGACAACCCCTCTTACGCGTTGGGTTGCGAGGTTTTGTTCTTTGTGTGCAGGTACCATTTACATAGTGTTGCTTGGTTCTCCTACTGGTTCGATAACCTTGGCTTCATAACTGAGGGAAATACTTACCATAGCTGTACTGCATCATCCCTTCCTCTTCGGGGAAGTACCGACGTAGATACAAGCAATCAAGCTTCTTAAAAAATGAGAGGTGAATGAAAGGTTATGCATTGAAGAAGTGGGAGTCGACCTTGAACTTTGTGTTCATGCCCATGGAAACGATGTAGATCTTATCATGGAAGCTGTTCATAACAATAATTATTCCCTTGGTATAATTGGATCTTGTATCTATGATTTTGTCCTTTGCACTCGTGGTTCCAACCATGTAGTTCTACTTTGATTTCATTCTTAGACAAGTTAAAGTGTTGACTTCCACAGATCAACACACTAGTCTGACCTCTATTCTAATCTACCTTCGAATTTTACCCTCTGGTATCTCGAGAATATCATGGAATTACATAACAAGTTCTTCATCAAGTATTATTTCTCACGGATTCCAATCTTTCCTGGGTTCTGAATTGTTAGTCACTCGAGGACACCGATAAGTGAATCGGGACCGCTCTACAATTCAACAACTCTTAGTAATCTTCATTGCTTATGAGCTTGTACTCGATCATGTCATCCCTAGTCGATTGTCTAAATCATCATCGGCATGCTGAAGCTTGACTATGCTATCTACGTCCTTCATCCCCAGAACACAATTCCAACAGTACACTAAGCTTACATCGAGCTTTCAACATCATGTTGGTTATCTTGAAAGGCAATTTTGATTCTGAGCTTGCAATCTTATCTGTGGTTCCGATAACCTTTTGCTTCACCATTCCTTTTACTTGATGTTGTCGCTGATCGATTACATCATCATGAAACCTCTCGACAAATGTGTCGTGATCATCATCAACATTTTGGGCTCTTCAAGGATATCAATTGAGTTCATGATGAGGAATTCCATGCTTGCCCTCGATGATCTGTGTTATCATCGACCACATCCATGCCTTCCTTCCAAACACAAACTTGTTCATTTTTGTGTTGTACCTTGAGTTCTTTGCTATCCAACTTATGTTATGTTTTACCTTGGAGTGTTACCATCTTTTATGTCAAGAAGGTTGTGAGAATTTCACCACCTCTTAAGAATTCTTGATACAAGTGATACTTATCACCATCACCATTCTTATCTGGTCCCCGTGTTGTTTCTAACCGGAATGCTGACAAATGAACTATGATGTGTGAATTCAAAACTTCTAGCAACCCTATTGCTTTGAAGTTATGGGTCGATAGTTTCATTCTAAGTCCGTTGGGTATTGAATCAACATTCTAACATTCATCATGCTACCTAAGTCCAGATTTCCAGGTGCACTGTCGATCAATATTTAATTATGGATGTTCTCCTTGAACATACTTCATTATATACTTTGGTATGTCCAATGCTATCACCTTGATCACTTAATTATGGAAATCCATGTTTATGGAAATCTCGATGAATTGTTGTTGAGCCCATCGGCCACATCCCCATCTCTTCCATGATGAAATTGTATGACTTATTTTATAAGTTGTTCCTGATGGATCCTTTGCGTATCCAACGTCTGACCTTTATCTGATGACTATGTCAATGCTATCTCGAAGCATGACTGTGGTACTCAAACATCAACAAGAACATTGGAAGCATAATGCCGAATGTTTCTTGATCAATTATCCAAACACCATTGTATGGGTAACATCATGAGTTTCCTCGCCCCTTTCCCTAGATAGTTATCTACTTGTAGTCCTGTCATGATTATCCCGCTCTAATTGCTCTTGGGAAGGAGATACACCTAATACTCGTGTATACACATTTTCCTTTCCATTGTTTTGTTTAACCATTCTTGTGATCTATATGATATAAGAAGTAATAATTCCCTACTTATGTAAACACCTTGGTGTACAACTTTGTCAGTAAGACCCTGTTACTATTGTTGATGACATTCCGGTAACCACCGATGGATGAGAACTTTGCCTATTGGTCCACCTCGTTCAACGAGCATGAAAATGGTTCTCTTTGTCCCTCGCCCTTGGTACCAATGTTGTTGCCAACTTAACTGACATGTTATCCTCTGACATGCCTTGCTATCTTGACCGTGCAAGATATCATCGCCCTTCCTACTTTTAGCCCACATGGTGGGCCCATAACCCACAGTTTCACAGGATCGAAACCTGACTCCCCTGTACACCCCTGTTTCCAAAGTTATTCCTCACGCTTGGCTTCGTATGCGATTCACGAGCCACCTTCCAAGAGATCATCAATTCTAGTATCAGACACAATACTTATTCCCATTGTTCTGAACCCCTTTCACACTATATTTCAGGCAACGAACGATTTCCTATCCGCTTGAAACTTCTTGTTGCACCTTCTTACTTTGCTCTCAGTGTCTTTCTTGAACTTCAACTCAAGAGATGCCTCTATGCCTCGTTCACTTAGATAGCCCACAGGTACCTAACATGTGTTGAGCTCCGTCCTTCCCAAGTTTCCCCCCTTATCTTTTCTGTAAGTATGATGAAGATTTTGAAGGAAGAATGCCAACTCCATCACAATGCCCTGAAGTAGACAACTAAAGACATCAATGAAAAGGATCGACTACTTCGGGAAGAGCAACCAAGACCAAGAAGATCCGTTACAATTTCGTAAACAGAACTTTTCCCCTTACTCCACCTCTTAAATCTTGGGACAAGATTTCTTGTAGTGGAGGAGATTTGTAACACCCCGAGGATCATGTTACAGTAACCACACACTAATGGTGCCATGTCATCACAATTGATTTTGTTAAACTCCACTTTGATCCAAATCCAGTTCAAATTCAAATTTTAAAATGAAGTCAAATTATTATTTCTTCAAAAATTCAAACAAAATAGTTCATAATTTTGCAAATAATCCCAAAGTGTTTACCATGTAGAAACCAACCTCACTTGGCTTCCCATTTTACTCCTAGACATATTTTTAGTGGGCCAACATTAGTTAAGTGAGCCTTTTAATTATAATAAAAATAGTTAAACCTTTTCAAATGACCCCAAACTTTTTGTGCAACCTAGTAATGCTGTGCTTGGATTATGTGCAAGGTATCACATTTTATAAACTTCATTTAGTGTGAAAAAGAATTGTAAAACAGAAAGAATTAAAGAAAACAGAAATAGAAAAAGAGAAATACACACTGTCATTGTGCACTTAGGCCTGCACAATAATAGTGCGGCCTGGCCCGGCCCACCTCGGCCATTCGTCCACCTCACGCGACACAGAGGCCGAGCACACGTCGTGGCCACCCGATCATCGAGGGCGCACGCGTAGGCCATCCCCCGCCTCCGCGTCAAACTTAACGACGCCCTCGGCGCATAGGGTTCCGCCCGCGCCCACTCCCCCTCGCACATCTCTTCCTCTCCCTCTGGAACTGCCTCTGCGAGCTCATCCGAGCAGGCTCGTCGCCACTGCCTTGACATTGCCGTGGCCATTGGCCTCTCCTCGCCTATCCAACATGTCCAGGAGACGCATGCCTTAAGCCTCTTCGTCTACGTCAACCCGTGCGAGCAGGGATGCCCTCACGCCGTCGCAATCGTCGGTCCCCATCATCGACCATGGCTTCTACCTCGCCGTCAATTCGCCACTGCCTGCGCAACCATTCACTCGAGGAGCCTTCGTGAGTTTCGTCGGTGAGCCACGCCCCCTTTGCCTCTCTTCCTGAGCCGCGGATCTTCCCCTAGCTCGTTTCGCCATTGCTGCTGCTCCCGTTGCCGCTGCCTAGCTTACTGCTACTGCTGCCGTGCTTCTTCAGCTCAACCAAGCATACCACCATGCTTGTGGCCTCTCGTAGGTGCCGTCTGGCCCGCTAGCTTGTCGAACCCGAGCCCCTGTGCTCGGTTTCTTCGATGTCCGAACTCCGGCGCCGCTCCACTTGTCGCCGGCAACGCTATAGTCCGCCCCCGCTCGAGCCATGACCACCATTACACACGCGCTGCTCCGCTGGTTTGAACGCACCCAGCCGCGCTCGGAACCTCGCCCCTAGCCAAAACCCGCGGCCTGCAGTGGCCCTTCGCCGTGTTTTGAGACCTAGGAGCTCAACCGTCGGCGCGCCTCCGCCACCGCTGACGTGGCCGGCTTTGGGACCCCCCTTGGTCGCTGCAGGTGGACCCGTGGGCCCCGTTGACGAGTTGACCCAGTCAACTGCTGACTGGGTAGCCCAAGGCCACTGACATGTGGACCCCCCGCACACTAATAACTTTTAGATTAAAATTAATCTGATGAGGGTACCCACTGAAAGTTAGGCCCCAGACTTAAGTAGATTAATTTGGTTTAAATTAAAACCTGTTTAATAAGCGTCTCACTGACCAGTGGGGCCCACTGGTCAGATTTGACCAGTCAACAGGTCAATTGTTGACCTGCTGACTCAGTCCATGGTCCCACCTATCATCCTCATGAGCACCTCTCTGGGTACACTCTCTGTTTACCCATAGCAATTTCACTTTTATTTTCTATTTTAAATTCCAGAAAATGTTTAAAACTTTGAAAAATCATATAAAATAATCTATAACTTGGATGAAAATAATTTATCTATGAAAAATGTTTAGAAAAATATTACAAATCTGAATATGCCGTCCACATACCTGTCATGTGTCTCTAACACTGCAAACATGGAACCTTCCCCTCCAGATCGTCTGTCGGATAAATGCCTGGAGCCGGGAAAATATTCTCGGATATTTTCCCATTCCACCTATAGCACTTAGCACTGCGTTAGGTCTCCCCTAGCATAGCCTACTGTCATGTCATGCTTTCTGTTGCATTTGTATGCCTGTTATTTATTGTTTCTTCTCCCTCCTTCTTCTCCGGTAGACACCGAGACTGCTGTCGTTGCCCCTGTGATCGACTATGCCCCTGACGTCCAGCCACTATTAGTGGAGCTTCCAGGAAAGCAACCCCGCCTTGATCATTCCTATATTGCCCATTCCATTCTCTCTCATGCTTGCATTAGAATTTTGCTACCATATTTGATTGATCCTATTCTGATGCATAGCCTAATTTTGTAACCTGCTATTGTTACCTACCTGTTTATCTTATATGCTTAGTATAGGTTGGTTAGTGATCCAAAAGTGACCCCTCACCTTGTCCCAGTTGCACTTGCTTTATCTTCGACTACTCAATCAACGTGATCGACATCCTGAACCCGATACATCACCTCACCCCCTTAATTGTACGACTCTGCAGAGTTACTATCGAATCCGAGGGTGATACCTTGTATAACACCTCTGATGAAATCTCTGTAGTGTAGTTGATTGGTCGTGGTCTACGGAGGGTGATTTCTCCTTCAACACTCCTGATAACGACTCCGTCGTGCAACACCTCAAGTGTGAACCCTTGAGGGTGATTCCTCCAAGTTCACCTTGACGGTTACATCAAGTGGAATCCATCGAGGGTGATTCCTCGGATTCCCCCTTGGTGTTATGGACACACGGTACTTTGATTTTACCCCAGAACCATATTGAAGTCGGGTCGGCCCCGAGGGGTACCCGCGAGAGAAATGTGAAGTCGGGTTGACCATGAGGGTACCCACGAGAGTTACTATTTCTGCGGGACTGAAGGGACAGGTGGTACCACCCCGGTTGAGGTGGACCAGAGTTCCCGATAGCCCCTTGTGAGTCAGGAGGTTGACCTAGAGGGTACCCACGAGATAACTACGTGGCATGGCCAGGCATTCTTAGCCCTTGCCGTAAGTCCGTGAGACGGGGCGACGGGACCATAGATGGTGGGTCATTGATCGCTACTGCATGCTCCCACGACACTAAGGGTTTGGATATGTGATCTGAGTAGGCCTCTGGCCTTTTCACACTAACCAGCATGCGAGAATAAGGGGGTGGGTCTATTCCGGTCGTGTTCGCAATGCGCAGCTTTGCAAAGGACGATTGGCCCATGACCCCTTCACATTTAGGATGTAGACCGGCATGCTAGCCTCTCTGTTGAGCCTAGGTAGGACTACGGCATGTTGATCAGCTGAGGCCGGGCATGACCCGGAAAAGTGTGTCCGGCCGGAGTTAGTCGAGCGTGTTGGGTAAGTTTGAGCACGCCTGCAGGGAAGTTAATCTATTCGAATAGCCGTGTCCATGGTAACGGACGCTCGGAGTTGTATCCCGATCTATACAACTAGAACTAGATGCTGGAGGCATGAAAAGGATATGATGGCACCGGGATTGCTTTCTCACAGGGAGTCAAGGAAGGATCTCTGGGCGTTAATGCTACAACGTACTTATTACTTATGTTATGTTACTCTACTCTCTCCCGATGCTGCAAGATGCTAGTCTTCAATAGGCTAGGCCTTTCCCTTCCATTCTTGCATTTCTGTAGTTCAGTCCAAAGATATAGCCCCATTCCTTTGATACCGATGCATACTTAGTATAGATCTGATGTAAGTCTTGTGAGTATTTGTATAAGTACTCACGGTTGCTTTGGTACCTCTTTTCCCCTATACCCGATTGCTGCGATCAGATGACGGAAACTAGGAGCCAGATGACACCCCTCGACGACTACTACTACCCCGAGGGTGCCTACTACTACGTGGAGGCCGCCGACGACCAGGAGTAGTTAGGAGGCTCCCAGGCAGAAGGCCTAGCCTTTTCGATCGTTGTTGATGTTTGTGCTAGCCTTCTTAAGGCAGACTTATTTACCTTATGTCTATACTCAAATATTGTTGCTTTTGTTGACTCGTTTGTATTCGAGCTTATGTATTCGAGCCCTCGAGGCCCCTGGCTTGTAATATAAAGCTTGTATGACTTTAATTTGTGTTGTGATATCTTCCCATGAGTCTCTGATCTTGATCGTGCACATTTGCGTGTATGATTAGTGCATGATCAAGCGAGGGCGTCACAACTAGTAATTTGAGTAACTGAACCAATTATCATGAACATAGTCTAAATTGTCTTTGCAAAATTATGTTGTAGATCAATGACTCGCGCTGTAGCTCCCCTGAATTTTAATGCGTTCCTAGAGAAAGCTAAGTTGAAAGATGACGGAAGCAACTATGTGGACTGGGTCCGTAATTTGAGGATTATCCTCAATGCTGCACAAAAGGCTTATGTCCTTAATGCACCGCTTGGTGATGCACCCCCTTAAGGCTCGCCTGCAGATGTTATGAATGTCTGGCATGCATGTTCTGATGACTACTCGATAGTTCAGTGCGCCATGCTTTCCCTCTTAGAACCGGCGCTCCAAAGACGTTTTGAGCACCACAGAACATGTGAGATGTTCGAGGAGCTAAAATTGGTATTTCAAGCTCATGCCCGGGCTGAGAGGTATGACACCTCCGACAAGTTCTTTAGCTGTAAGATGGAGGAGAACAACTCCGTTAGTGAGCATGTACTCAAAATGTCTGGGTACTACAACCGCTTGAATCAGTTGGGAGTTAATCTTCCGGATGAAGTAGCGATTGACAGAGTTCTTCAGTCACTGCCACCAAGCTAAAAAGGCTTCGTGATGAACTACAACATGCAAGGGATGGAAAAGATGATCCCCGAGCTATTCGTAATGCTTAAGGCAGCGGAGGTAGAAATCAAGAAAGTCCATCAAGTGTTGATGGTCAATAAGACCACCAGTTTCAAGAAGGACAAGGGAAAGAAAGAGAACTTCAAGAAGCATGGCAAGGCAGTTGCCGCTCCCGTGAAGAAACCCAAGGCTGGACCCAAACCTGAGACTGAGTGCTTCTATTGCAAGGGGAAGGGCCACTGGAAGCAGAAATGCCCCAAGTACTTGGCAGATAAGAAGGGTGGCAACGTCAACAAAGGTATATGTGATATACATGTTATTGATGTGTACCTTACTAGTGCTCGTAGTAGCGCCTGGGTATTTGATACAGGTTTGGTTGCTAATATTTTTAACTCGAAACAGGAGCTGCGGAATAAACAGAGACTAGCTAAGGATGAGGTGATGATGCGCGTCAGAAATGGTTCCAAGGTTGATGTGATCGCCGTCGACATGCTCCCTCTACATTTACCTTCGGGATTAGTTTTAAACCTAAATAATTGTTATTTGGTGCCTGCGTTGAGCATGAACACTATATCTGGATCTTGTTTGTTGCGAGACGGTTATTCATTTAAGTCAGAGAATAATGGTTGTTCTATTTATATGGATAATATCTTTTATGGTCATGCACCCCTTGTGAATGGTTTATTCTTGTTGAATCTCGATCGTAATGATACACATATTAGTAATATTGATGCCAAAAGATGCAAAGTTAATGATGATAGTACCACATACTTGTGGCACTGCCACTTAGGTCATATTGGTGTGAAGCGCATGAAGAAACTGCATGCAGATGGACTTTTGGAATCACTTGATTATGAATCATTTGATACGTGTGAACCATGCCTTATGGGCAAGATGACTAAAACCCCGTTTTCCGGAACAATGGAGCGGGCTAGTGACTTATTGGAAATAATACATACCGATGTATGCGATCCGATGAGTGTTGAAGCACGCGGTGGATATCGTTATTTTCTTACCTTCACAGATGATTTGAGTAGATATGGCTATATTTACTTAATGAAATACAAGTCTGAAACATTTGAAAAGTTCATGGAATTTCAGAGTGAAGTGGAGAATCATCGTTACAAGAAAAATAAAGTTTCTACGATCTAATCATGGAAGTGAATATTTGAGTTACGAGTTTGGTGCTCATTTAAGACAATGTGGAATTGTCTCACAACTCTCGCCGCCTGGAACACCACAGTGTAATGGTGTGTCCGAACGTCGTAACTATACCTTATTGGATATGGTGTGTTCTATGATGTCTCTTACCGATTTGCCACTATTGTTTTGGGGTTATGCGTTAGAGAAAACCGCATTCACTTTAAATAGGGCACTGTCTAAATCCTTGAGATGACACCGTATGAACTATGGTTTGGCAAGAAACCTAAGCTATTGTTTCTTAAAGTTTGGGGATGCGACACTTATGTCAAGAGGCTTCAGCCCGATAAGCTCGAACCCCAAGCGGAGAAGTGCGTCTTCATAGGAAACCCTAAAGAGACCATTGGGTATACCTGCCATCATAGACCCGAGGGCAAGATTTTTTTTGCTAAAAATAGGTACTTTCTAGAGAAGGAGTTTCTCTCGAAAGAGGTGAGTGGGAGGAAAGTAGAACCTGATGAGGTAATTATACCTTCTCTCGAACTGGAAAGTAGCACATCACATAAAACAGTTCCCGTGATGCCTACACCAACCGAAGAGGAAGCTTATGATGATGATCATTAAACTTCAGATCAAGTTACTACTGATCTTCGTACGTCGACTAGGACATGTTCCTCACCAGAGTGGTATGATAATCCCGTCCTGGAAGTCATGTTGTTAGACAACAGCGAACCTACGAACTATGAAGAAGCAATGATGAGCCCGAATTCTGACAAATGGCTTGAAACCATGAAATCTGAGATATGATCCATGTATGAGAACAAAGTATGGAATTTGGTGGACTTGCCTGTTGACCGGCAAGCCATTGAGAATAAATGGATCTTTAAGAAGAAGATAGACGCTGATGGTAATGTCACCATCTATAAAGCTCAACTTGTCACAAAAGGTTTTTCGACATATTCAAGGAGTTGACTACAATGAGACTTTCTCACCCGTAGCGATGCTTAAGTCTGATAGAATTATGTTAGCAATTTCCGCATACTATGATTATGAAATCTGGCAGATAGAAGTCAAAACAATGTTCCTTAACGGTTTCCTTAAGGAAGAGTTGTATATGATGCAACCGGAAGGTTTTGTCGATCCTAAAGATGCTAACAAAGTATGCAAGCTCTAGCGATCCATCTATGGACTAGTGCAAGCATCTCTGAGTTGGAATATATGCTTTGATGAGGTGAGTGGGAAGCTTGTATTTACGGAGAAGCTTACGGAGAAGCTTGTATTTACAAGAAAGTGAGTGGGAGCTCTATAGCATTTCTGATAAGTATATATGGATGACATATTGTTGATTGGAAATGATGTAGAATATCTGGAAAGCATAAAGGGTTGTTTGAAAGGAGTTATTCAAATGAAGACCTGGGCAAAGCTACTTACATATTGGGCATTAAGATCTATAGAGATAGATGAAGACGCCTAATAAGACTTTCACAGAGCACATACCTTGACAAGATTTTGATGGAGTTCAAAATGGATCAGTCAAAGAAGGAGTGCTTGCTTGTATTGTAGGGTGTGAATTTGAGTAAGACTCAAAGCTCGACCACAGTAGAAGAAAGAGAAAGGATGAAGGTCATTCCCTATGCCTCAGCCATAGGCTCTATAATGTATGCCATGCTGTGTACCATACTTGATGTGTGCCTTGCCATGAGTCTGGCAAGGGGGTACAAGAGTGATCCAGGAGTGGATCACTAGACATCGGTCAAAATTATCCTTAGGTGCCTAAAGAGGACTAAGGAAATGTTTCTTGGTTATGGAGGTGATAAAGAGTTTGTCATAAAGGGTTACGTCGATGCCAGTTTTGACACCGATCCGGATGACTCTGAGTCGCAAACCGGATACGTATAGTGGAGAAGTCATTTGGAATAGCTCCAAGTGGAGCGTGGTAGCAGCATCTACAGTATGACATAGAGACTTGCAAAGCACACACGGATCTGAATGTTGTATACCCGTTGACTAAAACCTCTCTCATAGGCAAAACATGATCAAACCCCAGAACTCATTGGGTGTTAATCACATGGCGATGTGAACTAGATTATTGACTCTAGTGCAAGTGGGAGACTGTTGGAAATATGCCCTAGAGGCAATAATAAATTGGTTATTATCATATTTCCCATTCATGATAAATGTTTATTATTCATGCTAGAATTATGTTGACCAAAAACTTAAATACATGTGTGAATGCATAAACTACACTGTGTCCCTAGTAAGCCTCTACTAGACTAGCTCGTTGATCAAAGATGGTTAAGGTTTTCCTAACCATGGACATGAGTTGTCATTTGATAATGGGATCACATCATTAGGAGAATGATGTGATGGACAGACCCAACCGTAAGCTTAGCATCAGATTGTTTTAGTTATTTGCTATAGCTTTCTTCATGTCAAGTATCTATTCCTTCGACCATGAGATCATGCTACTCTAGGATACCGGTGGAATGCCTTGTGTGCTATCAAACATCACTTCATAATTCGGTGATCATAAAGGTGCT
Source organism: Thinopyrum elongatum (assembly GCA_011799875.1). Lineage (NCBI taxonomy): Eukaryota > Viridiplantae > Streptophyta > Magnoliopsida > Poales > Poaceae > Thinopyrum > Thinopyrum elongatum. The sequence continues at coordinate 258,818,394 of CM022301.1, read as the reverse complement.
CTAAAGGTATCTCCGAAGGTGTCTGTTGGGTTGCGTGGATCGAGACTGGGATTTGTCACTCCATGTGACGGAGAGATATCTCTGGGCCCTATCGGTAATACAACATCATAAGAAGCTTCATGTCACTAATGAGTTTAGTTACATGATCTTGTATTACGGAACGAGTAAAGAGACTTGCCGGTAACGAGATTGAACTAGGTATGGAGATACCGATGATCGAATCTCGGGCGAGTAACATATCGCCAGACAAAGGGAATTGCATACGGGATTGACTGAATCTTTGACATCGTGGTTCAATTGATAAAGATCTTCGTTCAATATGTGGGAATCAATATGGGCATCCAGGTCCTGCTATTGATTATTGATCAGAGAGGAGTCTCGGTCATGTCTACAAGATTCTCGAACCCGTAGGGTCGCACGCTTAACGTTCGGTAGCGCTAGGGTAGTATTGAGATATTAATAGTGGAAAGTCCGAAGGTTATTCGGAGTCCCGGATGGGATCCGGTACATCACGAGGAGCTCTGGAATGCTTTGGAGGTAAAGATTTATATATGGAAAGTCATATTCAGGGTTCCAGAAAATGTTTGGGTTTTTTCGGTATTGTACCGGGAAGGTTCTAGAAGGTTCTGGAGAGGGGCCCACCTACATGAGGGGACCCACCTACATGAGGGGACCCACATGAACGTAGGTAGTGGGGAAAGTCCCGACACCGCTAGTCTGCGCGTACCAAGATACTCCCTTAAAAGGAATAGTATCATATTCCGAAGGGATAAGATCAGGATCCCTAAAAAGGGAGGATAGCGATCGGTGGGGAAGGAAAGGAGGGATTTCCTTCCTCCCCCTTTGGCCAACGACCCCAGGGCCTTGGAGGGAAAGCCACCGACCCCCTCCACGCCTATATAAAGGTGGGGAGGCGTTGGGGGCAGCAACCCTTTGACCCTTGCCCGTATCCCTCCCGTTACACCTCCTCCACCTCACGCAGACGCTTGGTGAAGCCCTGCCGAAATTGTGCTGCCACCACCACGACGCCGTCGTGTTGGCTCCGATCTTATCTACCTCATATCCCTCGCTTGCTGGATCAAGAAGGAGAGGACGCCATTGAGCTGAACGCGTGCTAATCTCTGAGGTGCCGTCCGTTCGGCACTAGATCGGATTGGAACACGATTGGATCATGAAGAGTACGACTACATCAACCACGTTACGACGCTAACGCTTTCGGTCTACAAGGGTATGTAGACACACTCCCCTCTCGTAGCTATGCATCTCCTAGATTGGATCTTGGGTGTTCCGTAGGAATTTTTTTGATTTTCATGCTTCGTTCCCATCAAGCAGTTGGAACCGTCGAGCCCGAGTGCCGGCGTCGACTCGCTGTAAGCCATCAGCCGCCCGCCTCTCTCTCTAGCGTCGGACATCTCCTGCACCGCTAGATCCCGATCCAACGGCCATGCTAGATTCGATTAGAACGGACGAAACACTTTTTTCTTTTTTCGTTCGCTTCGGCCATCCGCCCACAGCCCTCTGGCGCCCGCTCCAATAGCCAATCGCGTGTCGCCATGTAGTCATTAGCCGTCCCGTAGTTTTTCTTTTTCTTTTCAATTCTATTTTCTTTTTGAAATAGTTTTTGTTTTAGAAATTCAATATCATTTTGAGTTTTTAGTGTTTTTGATTGATTCTTTTTTATTAGGTTTAGAATTTTATGGAGTTTCTGAAGATGGAAAGTTTGGCCAAGTTTGAAAATTTTAAATTTGAATTTGTTCAAATTTGCTCAAATCACTAATTTGTGAATATCTTGAGCTTAGAAATAGATTTTTAAATGATTCTTTTTGCTCGTAGTCACTTTTTGTTTTGTTTTCGAGTAGGATTAATTTGGGACTTTTTTGAATAATTTAAATTAGGGTTCTCGCAAAAAATAGTACTGTTTTGACCTTGTTTTTGTTTTACCTTTAATCTTTTGTTTTTAATTAATTCTTTTTGCTACTGGTTTCTAATAATATTGGTTATCCAGTGGTATAAAGAAATTTATTTATAAAAATGTATTTAATTTTTTTCATCAAAACAGTAGCTTATGCCTAGTTTTGATTTATTCCTTTTGCTGTTGAAGTTTTTAACAAAATTTTTTATAAAATTTTTAGTTGAATAAATTGTCGTTTCTGTTAACTTTAGATCAGAAACAATTTGTATTATTAGTTGAAATTGTTTTTGGTTTAATTCTAAGTTAATATTGTTTTGATCATAACTTAGGTTTTAAAATAGGTTTTTAAGTGTTTCTTTTTGCTAGTTAAAACTCTAGTCAAATTCTTTATTTTTACTTAGTTGTTTTATATTTTATTTTCTGTTAAATTATTAACTTAGAGTTTTATTTGCTGTTGAGCTTTGTTTAGGACAAAAACCATTTTATTGTTTGTAGTTAAGTCCTAGAGTTGTCTTTAGTAGTTTTCTTTGTAATTTTCTTTGAAGTTTCATTAGATTTTATTTGGTTTTTTATTATTGAATTCTTTGTTGTTTTATTTGTTGATTGTTTATTTGATTTCTAGAATTGATTGCTATAGTGATTGCTTATATGGATGTCATGTTTGTTTAATATAGATTTCATCGGAGAGTGACGAATAGTATCAAGTTATTTTCTGTGAGCGTTGTAATCTTCAACAAGTAATACCAGGCAAGTTTAGTTTGACCATATGTTCATACCTATGTTTTAATTTGCATTTTAGTGTCTCCTTTCAACAACCCGTCCAGTAGTGATATTGATTCTTGTAGTTGGGTAGAAGCATGAGGTAGGAACCCACACCCTGATACTGAGCCCCGGGAACGTTAGTTACTTTTATGCTTCGCTATCATAGACGGGGATTGGTATGAGTGCTCAGGAGTGGTGTGAGAAGGAGGACTCTACGTCAATGATGACAACTTCAAGATGGCAACTACAAGGCCTGCATCTACCAGACCTCGAGACTTCAAGACTCTAGACAAGAATTCAATACACACTACTGAGTGGAGGATGATTTGATGGGCACCCTGGAGTAACCAGTGGATGACCGAGGATCCATGGAGAAGCGCCATGAAATATTGTGGAAAGCTTCACCCAGACTCAAAGAGATGGAAGAATACTTCATGCCCGGAAGCTTACCTGTGTAGCCACAAGCTATTATGGGCTCTGGCTTGGTTGATCTTAGTTGTGACTCTGGCGGGACAGTGCTAGTAGATGTAGACGAACGATAGGGTTGGATGGGCATTGTCCGTGGTCAGGGAAGCTCTCTAAAAGACCATGTTTCGTTCATGCTGTTCTCAAACACCGTGCAATGCGAGAACGTAAAAAGAGGGATTGAATCTTGTTGGTAAAGTGCAGAACACTCTGCAGAGTTAAAACCTAATCGATTAGCCGTGTCCCCGGTTACGGACAATTTGAGCCTCTGGACTTGGATCTATCTTGGAACACTCACCACTGGACTAATAATTAATTGTGGGCCACTTTTAATTATTTGGGATACGAGACATCGGTTGGCGGAACCATGTCATAGTAGATAACTCTGTAGTGAAGACTCCTAATATTCCTTTGTTGTAGGGAAAATAAAACTAGCTTTTACGAAAAAACTCTGACACAGAGCCATAAAGCCATATTGCATATAGAATAGTTTTATCATCTGCTTTCTTATCATGATCTTGTCAGTACATTCAATGTACTAACCTACATGGCTACAACTTATCATGTTGCAAATATTGTACCGACGGGTAAGAGTTACGATATAGGGTTACGGTCTACACTCAACTTGCCGATGGAGTGGATGGGACTCCACACCCTCAATGATATATTTCTGCTGTGATAAATAAGGTATACTCATGATCTACAATATTTATTTTACATGTGATGTTATGGTATTTCATCGAAGTACTGTGTGTACAACATACTGATCTCGGGATGGCACATAAAGCATAGAGACTTGACCGTATTGGGTTGGGTCACTGCTACTTCTTGAGCTTGTGTTGATTTTTCCCTTGAAGAGGAAAGGGTGATGCAGCAGAGTAGAGATAAGTATTTCTCCTAGTTAAGAACCAAGGTATCAATCCAGTAGGAGGAACACACAAGTCCCCAATAGATGCACCTGCACAAACTAACAAACACTTGCACACAACGCGAAAAAGGGGTTGTCAATCCCTTCACGGCCACTAGCAAGAGTGAGATATGATAGAGATAGGTATAAAAGATAAGTAAAAGTGTAAAATAAAGTAAAGGTAAATAAATTGCAGCAAGGTATTTTTGGGTTTTTGGTTTTATAGATCTGCAAATAATATGATGGAAAATAGACCCCGGGGCCACATGTTTCACTAGGGTCTTCTCTCTTGAAAGAAAGCATACGGTGGGTAAACAAATTACTGTTGAGAAATTGATAGAAAAGCCCGTAGTTATGACGATATCCAAGGTAATGATCATGAATATAGGCATCACGTCCATGACAAGTAGACCGACTCCTGGCTGCATCTACTACTATTACTCCACACATCGACCGCTATCCAGCATGCATCTAGTGTATTAAGTTAACAAGAACGGAGTAATGCCTTAGCAAGATGACATGATGTAGAGGGATAGATCCAAACACACTGGTACAGCGAGGTGCTATACAAACGGTTTTTAACCCCTTTCCGCGATGGCATTTTGAACCGTCGCCAAATGAGTGTGGGCGATAGGGGGGTCCTTCCCACACGACCCAGAAACCGTCGGGGATAGGCCCTCCGGTCACACATGCTCGTCAAAATGAGGTCGTGTGCAATGGGCGAGCGATCAAATACAGTTATACAGGCCCAATCAGTTCCGGTCGTAAGTACATCCCACACGGTCAGTCCGAAACAAACGTTTCCGTTCTTATGTACATCCCACACAGTCAATCCAGGGAAAACATTTCTGTTCGTATGTACATCCCACACAGTCAATCCTGGGAAAATGTTTCCGTTCATATATACATCCCACACAGTTTTAAGTATAGCCTCGTGTGTGATAGGTGTAACTATCACACACGCTCTGCCTCGGTTAACCGTTTGCTTTTATTCAACTACATCACACACGATTTGATGAAGAAAACTGCATGGCATTGGGCTATCCATCACAAGCACTTTTACTGCTAGAACCGTTTGCAAAGTTCCATGACCCATTTAGCAGGTTTATTAGTTTACAATTAATAATTCCAGTATTACGCAAATTCACATTTCATATCGAACAGCTGTTTGCCAATTTCATATCAGGCACATAAATATATTTTAACATCACAGTATGATAGCTACCTGAAAACAGCACAGTACAGCATATAGCTAGTTCAGCTTCATATGAAAAATATTAGAACAATATATTCATTTCCCTAATCGAGATCATCCAGGCTCGTCTTATCCACCTCTGCTTTCAGTTCAGTAAGAACCTGTTTTGCACTGGCCAACTAGGAAAGTGCCTCCTCCTTCGCCAACACCATCTTAGCAAAGTCTGATTTAAAAAATCTGAGCTCATTCTCCACCTTCCCCACATCTTCAAATATTCTTCAGCGTTGACAACACTTTCTCTAAGCCTACCTCTATTCTCTTCCTCATACATGCTCCAGAGCTTTGCTAGGCACATCTTCAAAGACTGTGGCCACTCTTGATCAACCCACTCCAAGTAAGAACACTTCCGTTCATCCTATAATATTTAAAACTAGATCAGTAACAATTGTAGGGGAAATGGGTTTATAGCAACATAGAAAATCACCAATACTTATTTTGAAAAACTGAAGAAACAACTTAATTATGACATATCTTCTCAAAAAGATCAATGTGCAAATTAATTAATTGCTACTGAGACAACAACCAAATTCTGAAACATCAGAAGCTATAATTAACTACAACAACACTACAAGTTCTTACTCATGTACTATAAATAACAAATTGAACATTTTATGAGGAAGCTAAATATAACTGCAACAGCATAGCGACAGTGTTTGGATGACAGCAAATTGATACTAACAGGTGTGTACATGCACAAATTTAGTAACATAGAACTAATAGCACAAAGGCCGTCCACTATGTATGCCAAAACCGGTGTAAAGACAACTATTGCTACATTTCACACCGGTGCCCTGCACTGGCGAGCCGATGCAGTGGAAAAAATCAGGGACCCGGACTCCAGAGCACCTAGTTGCTCCGATGCCCAGTTCCTTCGTGCCATAAAGATTTAGTATTTTACTGCTTGGCTGCTCGGATGTGTGGACCAAAGTTGGCTGCACAAACTGCTGAAGTGGTGCCAAATAATTTTATAATGGCACTGCTGATGAGATGGCAACATTTTTAGATACTAGGTACAAACTATGACACTGTCTTAGGATGCATTTGGTTGAAGGTGTGGTATGAATGGGTTGGGACCATGATAGTGTCTGAATCACATCTAACAAATGATTTGTAACAACGAAAGAGGGGCTAACCTTCTTTGCACATGCTAGAAACTTCCTCCCACTGTCCACAGATTCAAACGCAACTAGCTTCACGCATGGAGATTGATGGTGACAACGAGCAGACAGATCTTCAGCCACCCCGCTCCATTCGTTGCAACTGATGGTGCTAGGGAGCTACAAGAGGAAGAAATGACTCAAATCGACCGCCGGGTTAAAATCCTTCATTCCAAGTCATAGCCCGAGAGAGAGAAGAGAGGCATACCCGGGTGGTGAAGGAGTCGTCATTAGAGGAGGAGGAACCGCTGGAGAGGTCATTGAAGAAGACCATGGCGACCCCGGTGGTAGGATGCGAGATGGCGAGAGCGAGGAAGCAAGTGAGGAAGCGGCTATAGCTTAGGAAGGAAGGAAGGAGGAAACAGGGGAAATGTGACTTGTGGTCGGGGAGAAAAGGGGGTGGGGAAGGGGGGCGGGGGTAGATATTTCGGCGGTAGGCCAAAAATTTCAAAATGTGGAGGGAAACTTTGCGCGCGGTGCCACTGGACACCATTCACTTTGAACGATTGTGTGCATCGCAAATGATTCTTCTACTTTATGCGCATGGGATGAGTTTGATAATTCAAATTTTGGTGGAAATTTCCCCGGGTACTGTACTCATCCACGTCATTGCATAATTTAACATCGCTTGCTAATTTGGGCACACAAAAGAGCGTACAACACACAGACCACACTTACTGAATTGAGCAATTTTAGTAATTAAACAGAGCTAGTTGACCTAAACATTGCTCTAACAAAAGACCAGCATTAAAAACAAAGCCTAAGTACGCATAATTTTAACAAATCCACCGCCGCGCCGGCCTATGCATCGCCGGTGTGAGATGAGACGTCGATGACTTGTCCTAGCGACATGCCGCCGTTGGTGGACTCCCCGTCCCCCTGCTGAAGTCGACCGCGTCCTTGTCCTTGTCCTCGGCGCCGCCCTCAAGGTTGTAGTACTCGTAGTAGTGGATGTGCTAGAGCTCGCGTTGGTACTCCACCGCCGATTCCTCGACGGACAGACTCTTCTCTACCTCGACCTGGGCCACGCGCAACTCCTCCTCCCGGCGCTCCTGCATCTCCAGCTCCCGCTCGGCGATCTCATGAGGAAGCAGGTGCTCCATGGCCACCGCCACCTTTTCATACGTGGGTTGGATGCTGGATTCCGAGGTGGCCTAGAATATCTTGGTGTGTGCATCCTCGATCTTAGCGTGGATGGCCTCGACCCGGTCCAGGGCAACATCGGTGGCACGGACGGCAGCTCGAGCGCTCTTGGAGTTTGCAGCCGCCATTGCAGCAGCAGCTGCAGCTGCCCTGTCGGCTGCCGCAGACGCCCTCTCGGCGGATGCGGCCGTGCTCAATGCGGATGCGGCGGCACTATCAGCGTAGGCGGCCGCGCCTCTCGGCGCAGGCGGCGGCGCTCGGGGAGGACGCGGCAACCGTATGGGCCTTCACGAAGCGTTTCCGCGGCGTTATCCTTGCAAGAAGGGGTTGCAGGAATGGGGATCGGGATTCGTTGATTCGGGGGTTGCCGGCACTGGACCAGACGAGTCGGAGAAGCTTAAGGAGGAAGAATTAAATAGACTGAGGAATTTTCATCGCAAACGGTTCCTACAAAAAACTGTGTGTGATGTTGTTTATATTTTTTATTAGCTGTGAAAGACGAATTTGGAGTAAAGTGGCAACGAATGGTGTTTTAAATGTCATACTAATACAACTGTCGTGTCAAATTTTGGAAAATTTCAGGGATCATTTGACCTTTTAAGACATTTAAGTGATTTTCTAGCCATTTAATGACCGTAATTCAAATTTGAAAAACATGTACATGCAACAGCTAACCATAACGGTTTGAAAAGTCATATTTTGTGTACTTGTGTGCGAGTTAATTCCATGTGTAGTAAATTGGAAGGAATTTTCAAACATATTGGTCTCACGGCTATGACACAATTAAGCATGGAGTGCCATGGCATTTAAATTCCAAAAAATTAAAAAAAGATCAGAAATACATGAAACCTTGCTTGATGTAATGTCATGCCACCAAGATGATGTGGTAAAAAATTTGGCATGTTTGACGAAAGTTTGGACACACACCCCTCACAAACCGAAGCAACTCACTAGAAGGCTCGTGGTTCCGAGAGGGAACAATGCATGTTTGATGATGAACGGGCGATAGCTTCGTCTTACGGGCTTAAAAAAATTTCTACAGTTAACGTGCACTAGTACAACTGTCGTGTCAAAATTTGGAAAATTTCAGCGGTCATTTGACCTTTTTAAGACATTTAAGTGATTTTCTAGCCATTTAATGACCGTAATCCAAATTTGGACTACATCTACATGCAACGGCTAACCATAACGGTTTGAAAAATCATATTTGTGTACTTGTGTGCGAGTTAATTCCATGTGCAGTAAATTGGAAGGAAATTTCAAACATATTGGTCTCACGCCCTGGACACATGCATGGAGTGCCATGGCATTTAAATTCCAAAAAATTAAAAAAAAGATCGGAAACACATGAAACCTTGCTTGATGTAATGTCATGCAACCAAGATGATTTGGTAAAAAAATTGGCATGTTTGACGGAAGTTTGTATGGCACCCCGGCTCAGCGAAACCGGAACGCCCCGTATTCTAGCCCAGAGATCGAGGTAATGCTTCTGGAATACGGCACTGCTCGGCATAGAACAAATCAGCTCTTATTACAAAGGATAATGGTACAAGGGTCTGATGTTACAACTGATCACATCAGCATGGCGACACTACGCCTGCTAAGGTAGCTCTATGCTAGCAGTGGAATAACTCGTAGCAACGAAAACTTCTAGCAGCGGAACAGTGATGAAGGTGGTGAACTCCACTCCGCAGGAACTCTGGCTGGGACACGATCTAGCTCGCACGCGCGGTAACCTCGACGAGCAAACAATCAAGCATGACATCACCTGCAATCTAGCATGACATGCCAGGTCAGTACATTGAATGTACTTGCAAGCTCACAACAACCAAAAGCATCAAGGCAAGACAACAACATAGCATTAACAGGTTAAGCTATTAACAACTACTATGATGTGGGAATACTTATTAAGCATGATATGAAACTACTAGAATACTGATGAACTAACATCTCAAGAACCTTCTCACTCTTGGCTATCCGGCCAAGCAAATAAATCACCTCGATCACCTCGTGATCAATACCTCCACATGATCACCGTGTGACCACATCACAAACTGAATGATCATCCTCGAGATCATCCCAATATCCTCATCATCATCCTGTCAATCTGTACTGCTCAAATATATCATCATATAAATCACCTATAAGTCATTCCGTCATGTGAGTGTTGATCGAACGGTGTGACCTAGTACGAACTTGTGCCCACGACCGAGGACGCGGCTATCGATAGATTAAACACACACTCTGCAGAGGTTAGCACACTGTACCCACACCACAGATCCCATGGCCTCGTACTCCCATTCGGGTGGACCAACGGCGTTCCGACCAAACCGATCTATTGCCATGACACTCTCCCGGCCACTCCGACCAACTCCCCTTTGGGCTAAGTCATGGGTGGCCCCGATGCCACTCCGGACATCCAACGGCCACCGTCGTGGCAAAATAATCATCCCAAACGGGGACATGGTACCAAAACAACTACGGGCACACAAGGCTTATACCGGCCTACCTGATCAGGGTAGCGCACGCGTATAACCTTACCTAGTTGGAGGCACCGGCGAGAGGCATAATAATAGACCGCATTAGGGCCTCCCCATAAAGGCAAATGTGGTTGCATTGGAAAAGCCCGGTTCGGTGGCACCTGACCAACAAAATGACGGAATTTATCCCCAAAATATATCTGTGATAACTGATACTCCGATATCATATATCCACCTGTGATCCAAGTCATAACAATATCCAACAAATAATCCAAAGCATAATATCGTCATAACCTAATACTCCGAGGATAGCATATCAACTAAGATCATGATGAATCCAATAAACATGATACTACTAATCCAGTAGCAAGATTAACCTAAGATCCACATGATAATATCATATCCAAAATAATACTCCAAAGCATAATATCCAATACCATCATGAAAATAATATAAGCCACTAATAATCCAATGGCACATGTCATCCTCATAAGCTGCAACATATTAGTCCTAGAACTCCAAGCAACATCATGGCAATAGCAAGATCAAAATATCACTCCGAGAAATGCCATGAACAAGTCATATGTAGCTAATGCAAATTTTAAGCAAGTTTAAATAAGCAAACCATGTCACTGCATTGCAATCATGCAAATGGAGGGTGTGGCTTGCCTGGGATGGATGGATTCACCGGGAGGAAGTGCGAGAAGTTGGTGGAAAGAATCGCCAGAAAACGTTCTCTCTCGGAGGGGCTGAATAAGGGCAAGGGCATAATGCATTTTCATAATGTGACAACATCATGAAAATGATACCAACGGAATGGGCTCGACGAGACGAAGAAGTGGGTTTTGGAATCACCTCATTTGGAGTAGGGAGCAAAAAGATATAACCATTTTTCTGCCAGGGACCCATCTATAAAAATAAATCCACAAATAAGTCCCTGACTAGAAAAACAGAAAACGCATTTCCTGAAATACGCTTTCAGAGAAGTGAAAGCGTATTCCTGTCTGAAGCCCCAGCAGAATACATTTTCACCGAATGAAAACGCCTTTGCGCAGATGGCGCCTCCACTTATCCATGTCAGCGGGCCCGCGGGGTCAACGCGCAGAGGCTGACGAGCAGGACCCACTGGCAGGGGGGTCGTCTTCGTCTTCTTCTCACCCGCGCGCGGCCGGGGCAGAGGCGAGGCTCGGCCGACAATTGCCGGTGACTCCGGCCATCTCCTGAGGAGTTCTACCTATGGATGAGCTCAGCGTGGAGCGGCGCATCCATTGGTCAGGGCACGGCCATCGAGGAGTGCCGAGGCGATGGCGGCTTCGATGCCGGCAGACAGTGGCATCGGGAGGAGATGGGCTCGGCGCTCCGGTGCGCCAGAGGAGGGGCTGAGGAGTGGAGGAGGTCCGCCGGGATCTGGGTGGTACTTTGGTGGAGAAAGAAGGAGAGGAGGAGCTCGGGCCTGTCCGAATTTAGGTGGCAGCCGCTGGAGACCGAGGTAGCAATGGTGAGAAGGGAGGGCCCCTGGAGCTCGGGTGAGTGGCTAGGGAAGGGGAGTGGCGAACGAGGAGGTTGCTAGCAAAGAGAGACGGGGGCGGGGTGGCTTAAATAGCCGAGGGGAGGAGGTGCCGAGCTGGCGGCCGCCGCGGACGCGTGGGCACGCATGCGAGTTTGGCAGTAGGCGACGGGGGCGGAACAGGGGAGGTTCACGGGGCAGAGGGTGACACCAAGGGCACGGGGAGGAAGAGACGAGCGCGAACAAAGCCATGTCGGCCACTGTTTGCCCGTGGGCGTGCAGCGGCGAGCGCTGAGGAGCGATCTACAGGAGGGGGAGAGGGGTCCGGGGTGAACGCGATGACGAGGGGAATGTCCTAGACATGCACGGGCGTGAAAGAATGACGAGAAGGGAAGGGGCCGGAGCTAGGCGACGTCCTGGACGCGGCCAAACGCTGCAGAGCGCGTGCACCGTCACGCCAACAATGCGGTCTCCGTGTGAACCGGGGCATCCATTACTCTCTGGCACCCAAAAAGTTGTCTAGCGGATAGTCCTTCCAAGATAGATCATTTATGAGGTTATGGCTCCATTAGGGGTACCGTGGTTAGATGGGAGTGATCACCTGAAGTTTGCTATAGCAAACTTGGCTGCAATGCTGTGCTCAACAGAGTGGGGCTAGTGGCCAAATATGATGTCTGGTGTGTTTAGGTTTAGAATGTTGGGGAACATGCAATTTCAAAAAATTTCCTACGCTCACGCAAGATCTATCTAGGAGATGCATAGCAACGAAGGGGGAGAGTATGTCCACGTACCCTCGTAGACCGAAAGCGGAAGCGTTAGCTTAACGCGGTTGATGTAGTCGAACGTCTTCGCGATCCAACCGATCAAGCACCGAACATACGGTACCTCCAACTTCAGCACACGTTCAGCTCAATGACGTCCCTCGAGCTCTTGATCCAATTGAGGACGAGTGATAGTTCCGTCAGCACGACGGTGTGGCGACAGTGATGATGAAGTTATCGGCGCACGGCTTCACCTAAGCACTACGACGATATGACCGACGTGTTAAACTGTGGAGGGGGGCACCGCACACGGCTAAGACAATTGAGCTTGTTGTGTTCTAGGGTGCCCCCTGCCTCTGTATATAATGGAGGAGAGGGGGAGGCCGGCCGGCCCCTGTAGGGCGCGCCAAGAGAGAGGAGTCCTACTAGGACTCCAAGTCCTAGTAGGATTCCACTTGGTGGAAGGGGGAAGAAGGAAGGGAGAGGGAGAGGGAAAGGGGGGTCTCGCCCCCTCCCCTAGTCCTATTCGGACTCCCCAAGGGGGGCACGCCACCTCCTCGTGGCCTGCCCTCTCTCTCCCCTAAGGCCCATGTTGGCCCATTACTTCCCCGGGGGGTTCCGGTAACCCTTCCGGCACTCCGATAATTACTCGGTACCTCTCGGAACTCATCCGGTGTCCGAATAATATCATCCAATATATCATTCTTTATGTCTCGACCATTTCGAGACTCCTCGTCATGTCCTTGATCTCATCCGGGACTCCGAACAAACTTAGGTCATCAAATCACATAACTCATAATACAAATCATCATCGAACGTTAAGCGTGCGGACCCTACGGGTTCGAGAACTATGTAGACATGACCGAGACACATCTCTGGTCAATAACCAATAGCGGAACCTAGATGCTCATATTGGCTCCTACATATTCTACGAAGATCTTTATCGGTCAAACCGCATAACAACATATGTTATTCCCTTTGTCATCGGTATGTTACTTGCCCGAGATTCGATCGTCGGTATCATCATACCTAGTTCAATCTCGTTACTGGCAAGTCTCTTTACTCGTTCCATAATGCATCATCCCGTAACCAATTCATTAGTCACACTTCTTGCAAGGCTTCATATGATGTGCATTACCGAGAGGGCCCAGAGATACCTCTCCGATACTCGGAGTGACAAATCCTAATCTCGATCTATGCCAACCCAACAAACACCTTCGGAGACACCTGTAGAGCATCTTTATAATCACCCAGTTACGTTGTGACGTTTGATAGCACACAAAGTGTTCCTCCGGTATTCGGGAGTTGCATAATCTCATAGTCAAAGGAATATGTATAAGTCATGAAGAAAGCAATAGCAATAAAACTAAACAATCATGATGCTAAGCTAACGGATGGGTCTTGTCCATCACATCATTCTCCTAATGATGTGATCCCATTCATCAAATGACAACACATGTCTATGGTTAGGAAACTTAACCATCTTTGATTAACGAGCTAGTCTAGTAGAGGCTTACTAGGGACTCGGTGTTTTGTCTGTGTATTCACACATGTATCAAGTTTCCGGTTAATACAATTCTAGCATGAATAATAAACATTTATCATGATTTAAGGAAATATAAATAACAACTTTATTATTGCCTCTAGGACATATTTCCTTCAAAGAAGGACTGTGATCCTGGGGGTTTTGGAGTAAAATGGACCACAAAGCAACATAGTTGCTTTGTAACTGCCATTATGGTCCAAAATCAAGATTAGGATGGTGCACTCACATAGATTAGCCACTTGAGCTGAAATTGGGTAGATCATGATGATATGGACATATTAAGATGCTGTAAAAATTTCTTACCAAATGGTCTTGCCAAAATGGTACTTCCTTCACAGCTATCCTCTTTGTCCAGAAACTTGGAATAATATTGGTGAGAAAATGGATTATTGAAATGATCCCAAATTTGGTGGAGAGAAGTGATATTGGTAGGATCATGATCTGGTAATTTCTCAGAATTAATGAAGCAATATAAAATATACTTGCTTCACAACCTGAAAATATTAAAAGAATCAAAGATTTGCTGCTGTGCTCACATAGATGATTGGATGGAGCTGAAAATTGGAGTAGGGTAATGATATGAGCATGTAAATAGGCATGAAAAATTTCAACTCATTTGGATACTCCAAGCTAGTACTTCCTTCATAATAACTTCTTTCTGACAGAAAATTTGAAAAATCACTGAGGAAGGTTGGCTAGGCAAATGAAGTTGAATTCTGGCATGAGGCAATGATTTGGATGAAAGAGCATGCCCAAAAAATATGGGAGCAAGAAAGAAAATATAGGTGGCACTTCCTTCACAGAAGACCACATTGGACAGAAATGAAGAAATAATATTGGGGAATTATTTTTGAACTGGACAAGGATGGTTTGGATATATTTGGGGTATATATGATCCAAACAATTTATGAGAATTATTTGGGAATTTTTTGGAAGACAGAAATATAGGTTGCTTCACAACCTAGGGCAAATAGGGTTATTCCTTTAATAGAAAAAGGAATATTCCTGAGAAAAAGAATTTTGAGGTTGAGCTAGAATGGGGATGACATGATCTTGGGATAGATTTGAGAATGATGAACCACTTGGGAGGATAAGAAATGAGGGTCTCCCAGGTTTCAAGTCCACATATCCACTCCAAAAAGAAAATCAGAGCAAAAACCAAATAAATCAAAAAGAAAAAGAAAGGGCCAAAAACCAGGGTGTTACAAACCTTCCCCCCTTAAAGAAATCTCATCCTCGAGATTTGGTTGCTCAGGGAACAAGTATGAATATATCTTAAGGAAACCGTTTCCAACTCGGGTATCCATTTCCTTTGTATTTTGTTCCCTCAGGAATTTCATATGATCTGCTTACCTTGCGCTGGGGTGGTTTGCTTCACCTTTCCCAAATCCTGACGGGTTTTTGCTCATATACCAAATCCTTAAGCTGACATTTATTCTTTCGTGCCTGCGGTGATATCCGAGGGATCTGAGCATAAATTCCCTTTTGTCATGAAAACCTTTTACTTCTGCCATGGGGTTGCTCAAATAAATGCATGTCTTCCGGATTCAATTAATGCTGAGAATCATGTCCATTCTCTGACGGGATCTAACTACTTGTAGGTGGTGTTGACTTATCTTGTTTTGTTTCTTTGGCTCGAACATGCGACATGTACCAAACATTTGACTGCCTTCGGTCGTGAGCAATATAACGGGGTACGGGCTTATAGGTGTATCATACCTCAAACATTAGCATCTTGAGATTGGTCTGAGAGGGGTGCTGGCGGAAAGATATTTTTCATGACAAGCTGCCCGTGTACTTGGTTCCACCAGTGAGTATACCTGGTTTGAGCTGATTGTTTGGCTTCTTGGCTTTCCCATGTTGTCGGTATACTCATCTGTGTAATAGGCCGTGAGATGCTTTAACACTGCCGCTGAAGTCAAACTGCTGAGGTTGCAAAGGAATCTTGGATCTGACAGAACAGATTTGGATATTCCACACTATCCATATTAAGCGGGTCAGCGGGATATGAAGCCCTTGTAGAACGGAGTAGGCCTCTGAGGGTATGCCATTGTGGACCCATGTGGAATCATGGATTCCAACTGACTTGGGTATCCGGACCCTGATGGTCGCGCAAAAATCATCATACCTTTGTTGTCAGTCTCATCCTTTGACGGTCATGAATTTCTTTGTCAGGATACCTTACTGAAATAGCTTGGCCACATATGTCCTTGATTCTTCGTGCAACCATGGATGTGGTTAGTGCAATATTTTTGGCATTATTCCTTGTGCTTATTTTCTGACCTGGGTCCGCACATATATGACATATACTCGGGGCTTGTAGCTGTACCGAGCTTGTTGTTGAGGCCAATCATACAAGAGGGTGACAAGAGTTCATGAGATCTCCTTGTCTGGTGCGGGAATAATGACTTTGGTAGCCATTGTCAATACTGTTGATTCTGCGTTGTCAGCTTTAGAACATATATATATACGAAGAATTTGCAACCGAACACTCGATCTTTGCGATAGGCATATATCTTGACTGATTTGTGCTTCTGACAAAATTATTTCGAATCTGATCCTTGAGCTGCACTGTCATATACTGCCAACTTGTTGTGTCATATCTTGTAGCAATACCGAATACGACATGCGGTGTGGTTCTGAGAAGCTTCTCCTCTAGTTGCTTGTTGAGAAAGATTCCATTGCCTTATGCCGGAAGCTTCTTCCGCGATATCTTGCTGTGGAAGACTGGGTATCTTGGACAGGAAGCTGTCCATATATTATACTGAGAAAAATTGAGGAGCCTTGCATCATAAGCTTCTTCCGATAGCGTGTGGAGGAAGACTGAGTTTCTCATATCCAAAGCTTCATACTGTGATACCCAGACTGAAAGCCATACACACCCATAATATTTTTGCGGCTGGTTACTTGCATGAGAAAAATTGTCTGACTGTCTTCCTTGATCATAGCACATTCTGGCTTTCTTTCGGAGTATAACATATTTCAAGCATCATTCATTGCTGAGCCAAAACTTTGTATATGATCCATACCTTTGATTGAAAATATAGCGTTGTTCTTGTACCTGACTTGTCTTACTGCTGGCTTGACCATTACTGTTGTGAGGATTAACTACTGATATAGACTTGAGGTCTTTAGCTGAGCTCCTTACTGCTTCTTCTAGTCCAGTGTCGGTGGAGTAGCAAATTTTCATAAGGGGAAATAGGGTAACACCGAGGGCCCAAAAGAAGCAAAAGAAACAACTCAACTAAACAAAAGCACACAAAAACAATCCACTCACACACATACAAAGTCACATATTACTGCTAGTCACACAATATGACTGCCTACTTAAGCACACAAATCTCGCGGGAACTCCGGTACTACGATCTAACATGCTGTGATGATGTGCATGAGAATGGATCAGCGTGTGGAGGGGTTGGTGTAAACATAGCTACACCAAGTGCGGGCATATCGAGATAGCATCCTTGAATAGCTCGGAAGCGAGGACGTACTCGGTGACCAAGTAGCAGGACACGAATGTCATGACCACATTATCATCAAGCGGACGGAAGGGATCCGTACTCGTCCAAGGAAGAGGATAGCGGGGAAAACTAAGTCTGCTGACATTTCCCTTTCTTGATGACTAAGATCATTAAGGGTTGCTAACACGACAGACAAAAGGGCGATCCGGGATAGAAGCATGTCTATCACCAAAACGATAGGTGGGGATGACGAAAAGAAACTGGTGCGATACCTCAACACCAACCTGCAAACGGTGTCCGAAACACTTGGCATCACTCTGCTGGGACAGAAATGACGCCAAACACTGAAGAACAGGCTCAAAGGAAACTGGTGGGATGTAGGGGCTGAGCTGTAGTGGATCCGAACCGATGCCAGCTACACTCATAAGATAAACCGTTAGCAACAAATAATAAGGCTATATGCATGCTATGCAACAAACAAATGCAGCAACCAATGCAACAAACAAGCCAGACTCTATACTACCGGTTACTACTGCTCGCTCTGACTAGGGCGTCCTACAGCCAGACCTGCTCTGATACCAAGCTCTATGGCACCCCGGCTCAGAGAAACCGGAACGCCCCGTATTCTAGCCCAGAGATCGAGGTAAGTCTTCTGGAATACGACACTGCTCGACATAGAACAAATTAGCTCTTATTACAAAGGATAATGGTACAAGGGTCTGATGTTACAACTGATCACATCAGCACGGCGACACTATGCCTGCTAAGGTAGCTCTATGCTAGCAGCAGAACAACTCGTAGCAGCGGAATAGCGACAAAGGTGGTGAACTCCACTCCGCAGGGACTCTGGCTGGGACACGATCTAGCTCGCACGTGCGATAACCTCGACAAGCAAACAATCAAGCATGGCATCACCTGCAATCTGGCATGACACGCTAGGTCAGTACATTGAATGTACTTGCAAGCTCACAACAACCAAAAGCATCAAGGCAAGACAACAACATAGCATTAACAGGTTAAGCTATTAATAAATACTATGATGTGGGAATACTTATTAAGCATGATATGAAACTAATAGAATACTGATGAACCAACATCTCAAGAACCATCTCACTCTTGGCTATCCGGCCAAGCAAATAAATCACCTCGATCACCTCATGATCAATACCTCCACGTGACCACATCACAAACTGAATGATCATCCTCGAGATCATCCCAATACCCTCATCATCATCCTGTCAATCTGTACTGCTCAAATATATTATCATATAAATCACCTATAAGTCATTCCGTCATGTGAGTGTTGATCGAATGGTGTGACCTAGTACGAACTTGTGCCCATGAACGAGGGCGCGGCTATCGATAGATTAAACACACACTCTGCAGAGGTTAGCACACTGTACCCACACCACAGAACCCATGGCCTCGTACTCCCATTCGGGTGGACCAACGGCGTTCCGACAAAACCGATCTACTGCCATGACACTCTCCCGGCCACTCCGACCAACTCCCCTTTGGGCTAAGTCATGGGTGGCCCCGATGCCACTTCGGACATCCAACGACCACCGTCGTGGCAAAACAATCGTCCCAAACGGGGACATGGTACCAAAACAACTACGGGCACACAAGGCTTATACTGGCCTACCTGATCAGGGTAGCGCACGTGTATAACCTTCCCTAGTTGGAGGCACCGGCGAGAGGCATAACAATAGACCACATTAGGGCCTCCCCATAAAGGCAAATGTGGTTGCACTGGAAAAGCCCGGTTCGGTGGCACCTGACCAACGAAATGACGGAATTTATCCCCAAAATATATCTATGATAACTGATACTCCGATATCATATATCCACCTGTGATCCAAGTCATAACAATATCCAACAAATAATCCAAAGCATAATATCGTCATAACCTAATACTCTGAGGATAGCATATCAACTAAGATCATGATGAATCCAATAAACATGATACTACTAATGCAATAGCAAGATTAACCTAAGATCCACATGATAATATCATATCCAAAATAATACTCCAAAGCATAATATCCAATACCATCATGAAAATAATATAAGCCCCTAATAATCCAATGACACATGTCATCCTCATAAGCTGCAACATATTAGTCCTAGAACTCCAAGCAACATCATGGCAATAGCAAGATCAAAATATCACTCCGAGAAATGCCATGAACAAGTCAATATGTAGCTAATGCAAATTTTAAGCAAGTTTAAATAAGTAAACCATGTCACTGCATTGCAATCATGCAAATGGAGGGTGTGGCTTCCCTGGGATGGATGGATTCACCGGGAGGAAGTGCGAGAAGTTCACGGAAAGAATCGCCGGAAAACATTCTCTCTCGATGGGGCTGATTAAGGGCAAGGGCATAATGGTCATTTTCATAATGTGACAACATCAAGAAAATGATACCAACGGAACGGGCTCGATGAGACGAAGAAGTTGGCATTGGAATCACCTCATTTGGAGTAGGGAGCAAAAAGATATAACCGTTTTTCTGCCAGGGACCCATCTGTAAAAATAAATCCACAAACAAGTCCCTGACTGGAAAAACAGAAAACGCATTTCCTAAAATACGCTTTTAGAGAAGTGAAAGCGTATTCCTGTCTGAAGCCCCAGTAGAATACATTTTCACCGAACAAAAACGC
Source organism: Thinopyrum elongatum (assembly GCA_011799875.1). Lineage (NCBI taxonomy): Eukaryota > Viridiplantae > Streptophyta > Magnoliopsida > Poales > Poaceae > Thinopyrum > Thinopyrum elongatum. Next base: position 258,798,374 of record CM022301.1, on the reverse strand, counting down.
CTTTGCGCAGAAGGCGCCTCCACTTATCCATGTCAGCGGGCCCGCGGGGTCAACACGCAGAGGCTGACGAGCAGGACCCACTGGCAGGGGGGTCGTCTTCGTCTTCTTCTCGCCCACGCGTGGCCGGGGCAGAGGCGAGGCTTGGCCGGCGTTTGCTGGTGACTCCGGCCATCTCCCGAGGAGTTCTACCTATGGATGAGCTCAGCGTGGAGCGGCGCATCCATTGTTACAGGGCACGACCACTGAAATGTGTCGAGGCGATGGCGGTTTCGACGCTGGCGGATGGTGGCGTCGGGAGGAGATGGGCACGGCGCTCCGGTGCGCCAGAGGAGGGGCTGAGGAGTGGAGGAGGTCCGCCGGGATCTGGGTGGTACTTTGGTGGAGAAAGGAGAGGAGGAGCTCGGGCCTGTCCGAATTTAGGTGGCGGCCACCGGAGACCGAGGCGGCAATGGCGAGAAGGGAGGCCCCCTGGAGCTCGGGTGAGTGGCTAGGGAGGGGGAATGGCGAACGAGGAGCTCGCTAGCAAAGAGAGACGGGGGCGGGGTGGCTTAAATAGCCGAGGGAAGGAGGTGCCGCGCTGGCGGGCGCCGCAGACGCGTGGCCGGAGCCACAGACGAGTGGGCACGCACGCGAGCTTGGCGGTAGGCGACGGGGGCGGAACACGGGAGGTTCACGGGGCAGAGGGCGATGCCAAGGGCACGGGGAGGAAGAGACGAGCGCGAATAGAGCCATGTCGGCCACTATTTGCCCATGGGCGTGCGGCGGCGAGCACCGAGGAGCGATCTACAGGAGGGGGAGAGTGGTCCAGGGTGAAGGCGACGACAAGGGAAACCTCCTAGACACGCACTGGCGTGAAAGAACGACGAGATGGGGAGGGGCCGGAGCTAGGCGGCGTCCTGGACGGGGCCAAACGCTGCAGAGCGCATGCACCGTCGCGCCAATAGCACGGTCACCACGTGAACCGGGGCATCCATTACTCTCTGGCACCCAAAACGTTGTCTAGCGGATAGTCCTTCCAAGATAGATCATTTATGAGGTTATGACTCTATTAGGGGTACCGTGGTTAGATGGGAGTGATCACCTGAAGTTTGCTGTAGCAAACTTGGCTGCAATGTTGTGCTCAACAGAGAGGGGCTAGAGGTCAAATATGATGTCTGGGCTGTTTAGGTTAAGAAGGACTATGATCCTGGGGTTTTTGGAGTAAAATGGACCACAAAGCAACATAGTTTCTTTGTAACTGCCATTATGGTCCAGAATCAAGATTAGGATGATGCACTCACATAGATTAGCCAGTTGAGCTGAAATTCGGTAGATCATGATGATATGGACATATTAAGATGCTGTAAAAATTTCATACCAAATGGACTTGCCAAAATGGTACTTCCTTCACAGCTATCCTCTCTGTCTAGAAATTTGGAATAATATTGGTGAGAAAATGGATTGTTGAAATGATCCCAAATTTGGTGGAGAGAAGTGATATTGGAAGGATCATGATCTGGTAATTTATCAGAGTTAATGAAGCAATATAAAATATAGTTCCTTCACAACCTGAAAATATTAACAGAATCAAAGATTTGATGCTGTGCTCACATAGATGATTGGATGGAGCTGCAAATTGGAGGAGGGTAATGATATGAGCACATAAAAAGGCATGCAAAATTTCAACTCATTTGGATACTCCAAGCTAGTACTTCCTTCACAATGGCTTCTGTCTGCCAGAAACTTTGAAAAATCACTGAGGAAGGTTGGCTAGGCAAATGAAGTTGAATTTTGGCATGAGGCAATGATTTGGTTGAAAGAGTATGCCCAAAAAGTTTGGGAGCAAGAAAGAAAATATAGGTGGCACTACCTTCACAGAAGACCACATTGGACAGAAATGAAGAAATAATATTGGGGAATTATTTTTGAACTGGACAAGGATGGTTTGGACATATTTGGGGTATATATGATCCAAACAATTTATGAGAATTATTTGGGAATTTTGTGGAAGACAGAAATATAGGTTGCTTCACAACCTAGGGCAAATAGGGTTATTCCTTTAATAGAAAAAGGAATATTCCTGAGAAAAAGAATTTTGAGGTTGAGCTAGAATGGGGATGACATGATCTTGGGATAGATTTGAGAATGATGAACCACTTGGGAGGAGAAGAAATGAGGGTCTCGCAGGTTTCAAGTCCACAAATCCACTCCAAAAACAAAATCAGAGCAAAAACCAAATAAATCAAAGAGAAAAAGAAAGGGCCAAAAACCAGGGTGTTACAGTTTGGACACACACCCCTCACAAACAGGAGCAACTCACAAGAAGGCTCGTGGTTCCGAGAGGAAACAATGCATGTTTGATGACGAACGGGAGATAGCTTCCTCTTACGGCCTTCAATTTTTTTTCTACATTGAACGTGCACTAATACAACTGTGGTGTGAAAGTTTGGAAAATTTCAGGGGTTATTTGACCTTTTAAAGACATTTAAATGATTTTCTAGCCATTTAATGACCGTAATTCAAATTTGAACTACATCTACACGCAACAGCTAACCATAACGGTTTGAAAAATCATATTTGTGTACCTGTGTGCGAGTTAATTCCATGTGCAGTAAATTGGAAGGAAATTTCAAACATATTGGTCTCATGCCCTGGACACATGCATGGAGTGCCATGGCATTTAAATTCCAAAAAATTAAAAAAAAATACTAGAAACACATGAAACCTTGCTTGATGTAATGTCATGCCACCAAGATGATGTGGTAAAAAAATTGGAATGTTTGAGGAAAGTTTGGACACACACCCCTCACAAACCGGAGCAACTCACTAGAAGGCTCGTGGTTCCGAAAGGGAACAATGAATGTTTGATGACGAACGGGAGATAGCTTCCTCTTACGGCCTTCAATTTTTTCTACCTTTAACATGCACTAATACAACTCTCATGTGAAAATTTGGAAAATTTCAAGGGTCATTTGACCTTTTAAAGACATTTAAGTGATTTTCTAGCCATTTAATGACCGTAATTCAAATTTGAACTACATCTACATGCAACAGCTAACCATAACGGTTTGAAAAATCATATTTGTGTACTTGTGTGCGAGTTAATTCCATGTGCAGTAAATTGGAAGGAAATTTCAAACATATTGGTCTCACGCCCTGGACACATGCATGTAGTGCCATGGCATTTAAATTCCAAAAAATTAAAAAAAAGATCAGAAACACATGAAACCTTGCTTGATGTAATGTCATGCCACCAAGATGATGTGGTAAAAAAATTGGCATATTTGAGGAAAGTTTGGACACACACCCCTCACAAACCGGAGCAACTCACTAGAAGGCTCGTGGTTCCGAGAGGGAACAATGAATGTTTAATGATGAACGGGAGATAGCTTCCTCTTACGGCCTTTAATTTTTTTTCTACATTTATCGTGCACTAATACAACTGTCATGTGAAAATTTGAAAAATTTTAGGGGTCATTTGACCTTTTAAAGACATTTAAGTGATTTTCTAGCCATTTAATGATCGTAATTCAAATTTGAACTACATCTACATGCAACAGCTAACCATAATGGTTTGAAAAATCATATTTGTGTACTTGTGTGTGAGTTAATTCCATGTGCAGTAAATTGGAAGGACATTTCAAACATATTGGTCTCACGCCCTGGACACATGCATAGAGTGCCATGGCATTTAAATTCCAACAAATAAAAAATAAGATCAGAAACACATGAAACCTTGCTTGATGTAGTGTCATGCCACCAAGATGATGTGGTAAAAAAATTGGCATGTTTGACAAAAGTTTGGACACACACCCCTCACAAACCGGAGCAACTCACTAGAAGGCTCGTGGTTTCGAGAGGGAACAATGCATGTTTGATGACGAACGGGAGATAGCTTTCTCTTAGGGCCTTCAATTTTTTTTTCTACATTTAAAATGCACTAATACAACTGTCATCTGAAAATTTGGAAAATTTCATGGGTCATTTGACCTTTTAAAGACATTTAAGTGATTTTCTAGCCATTTAATGATCGTAATTCAAATTTGAACTACATCTACATGCAACAGCTAACCATAACGGTTTGAAAAATCATATTTGTGTACTTGTGTGCGAGTTAATTCCATGTGCAGTAAATTAGAAGGAATTTTCAAACATATTGGTGTCACGGCATGGACACATGCATGGAGTGCCATGGCATTTTAATTCCAAAAAATTAAAAAATGATCAGAAAAATATGAAACCTTGCTTGATGTAATGTCATGCCACCAAGATGATGTGGTAAAAAAATTGGCCTGTTTGACGAATGTTTGGACACGCACCCCTCACAAACCGGAGCAATTCACTAGAAGGCTCGTGGTTCCGAGAGGGAACAATGCATGTTTGATGACGAACAGGAGATAGCTTGCTCTTACGGCCTTCAATTTTTTTCTACATTTAACGTGCACTAATACAACTGTCATGTGAAAATTTGGAAAATTCTAGGGGTCATTTGACCTTTTAAAGACATTTAAGTGATTTTCTAGCCATTTAATGATCGTAATTCAAATTTGAACTATATCTACATGGAACAGCTAACCATAATGGTTTGAAAATCATATTTGTGTACTTGTGTGCGAGTTAATTCCATGTGCAGTAAATTAGAAGGAATTTTCAAACATATTGGTGTCACGGCATGGACAAGCATGGAGTGCCATGGCATTTTAATTCCAAAAAATTAAAAAATGATCAGAAAAACATGAAACCTTGCTTGATGTAATGTCATGCCACAAAGATGATGTGGTAAAAAAATTGGCCTGTTTGACAAAAGTTTGGACACACACCCCTCACAAACCGTAGCAACTCATTAGAAGGCTCGTGTTTCCGAGAGGGAACAATTTATGTTTGATGACGAACATGAGATAGCTTCCTCTTATAGCCTTCAATTTTTTTCTACATTTAACATGCACTAATACAACTGTCATGTGAAAATTTGGAAAATTCTAGGGGTCATTTGACCTTTTAAAGACATTTAAGTGATTTTCTTGCCATTTAATGACCGTAATTCAAATTTGAACTACATCTACATGCAACGGCTAAACATAACGGTTTGAAAAATCATATTTTTGTGTACTTGTGTGCGAGTTAAAAAATCATCAGACTATGTAAATATCTGGTGTTCAAAAGAGAAAATTTAAAGATATGGCAAGACAACCGACCCCCACACGATTGGCACTTTATTTCGCGCCTCGAGGTTTGAAAGGTGAGTGGCGTGGGTTATTAATCAGACACAGTTCTATATTGGAAACCGTCAGCTATTAAGTTCACACACGGATTTTGCTGCGGGAATCATGTGTAATTCAAACTACAGTACTCGTAAATTCTGGCAACCGGCGTGTGTACTGTTCTCGTCGATCTAGATTTCGGCCGCCAATAAATACTACCTTGCTCACGTCGTCCCGCCTGCATTCTCATCGACATCCTCCACTCGCTCGCCCTCTCTCTCTCTCTCTCTCTCTCTCTCTCTCTCAAATCTCTGCCATGGCGCCGCCGATCTGCCCATGCACCGACGAGGAGTCGCCGCCCCCCAAGGACGCTCAGTCGAAGAGCAGCGACGAGGAGGACCCCTACGCGCCGCCGGATGAGGTTGCGCCAGACCCCCCAACTTTGGATTGGTTTTGGGGCCAGTACAATCTTTGTCTGTGGAAGTCGCTGCTGCCGGCTGAGAAAGCCAGGCAAGTGGCATTCAAGAAGGAGATGGCAGAGGAGGAAGCCAGGTACCAGGCGGCCTGTGAAGCACGTGATGCCACCTGGAAAAAGGAGGCGGTGGAGCTTTGGGGACGGGCGCGTCGTCGTGCGGAGGAGGTGTACGAAGACGGGTACTTCACGAGGAAGGTCAAAGGTGCTAGGCACCTCATCACTCCGTGGGGGTGGGCTGATAAGCTCCAGCGTGCCACCGACGAGGAGCTCCAGTGGGCGCCCAACGAAATGGCAAGATCGTTCGCGCTCATCCGCCAGTAAGAGGCAGATCGGTACGTCAAGCGCTGTGAGGCGGAGGAGGCGGAGTACTGCCTCCACACTGGGAAGACGCCGCGCACCAGGGAGCTGCGGGCGAGGGGCTGCCAGTATACTGCCCCCAGGAGGGATTATTAGTTTTAGTATTGTTCGTTTTCAATTTTATGCATTGTACCTAGTAGTTAAGTATCATCATGTATATGTGATGATATTATATATATTCTGTGATGAACTAATGAACAATTAATATATATATTATGAATTCCATTTTCTATCTGTTTTTGTATACTAATTTGTATCTAGCAGTTATCATCCACATATACAGAATGGAAAGCATATATACACACATTGAAACAGAACATATAAGAACGGAAAACAGAGTACACACATTGAAACAAAGCAATAAACAGAGCAATATTATGATTGCTGTGAATACATAGCGATCCACATCGAAATGACTCAACAAAATAAAACGCGTCCATGAGACCATGACCAGCAGCCCTTGCCTACGGTAGCTCTTGGCTCTTCCTGAACTCGTGCAGGCGTTCGTCCAAGCGGTCGACACGCTCGCGGTACATCTGGAGCGCGATCTCGAGCTCCAAGTTGGCTATTTCATCGGAGATCACCAGCTCGAGGATGCGACGGCCATGTTCCTCTACTGCGCCCAGGTGGACACCTGGGCTAAGGAGGCGGTCGACCCTAGCGACCAGCGCGTTGGCATCGAGCGGGCCGCGAACAAGGCGAATGGCGCGACCCATGCGAACGGCGCGGCAGGTGTCCGGTGCAAGTACGGCGCGGCCGGCCTCCGGTGAAAGTACGGCGCAGAGGGCCTCTGCCCACTATTGGCGAGGAATGGGGGTACTGACAGGACATGTACCCAGCTGCGACGGCCTGTCGACAACAGGTAAGCACCGATAGATTTGCTCTTGCTGTGCGGCACGCCGCGCCTCTCGCTCTGTGGCGCTCCAACGGTCTTGCCGTGCGGCGAGCCACAGCCTATCAGTGCGGACGCGCCTAGCTTGCTCTGAGGCGCGCCATTGATCATGTTGTGCGGCGAGCTGCAGCCTCACGGCGCTGACATGCCTATCTTGATCTGCGGTGCTGAAGCGCCATGCGCCAAGGGTCTGCTCAACCCTGGCGATGACGTGCATCACGGCGTCATCCATCGCGTTGCCGGGGAGCGCCTTGATCTCGACGAGCCGTGGCGCCTTCTCGTTTTCCTTGTCGACGAGGTTGATGGCAGAGGCGGTGCTTTGGTGGGTTGGCATGCTTGGAAAAGGTGGATGTGCTACAGGCTGCGCTTGTTGCCTCCGTGCGTCGCGCGCCGCTTAGGTTTATGCGCAATATCGCTGGGTGGCGGGAAACCGGTGAGGAAATGGCGGGAAATAGTGGCATGTTCATAAAACGCCATCAATTAATGGAAACTTAGCATAGAAGGAACATCGAGCTAGCACAAGAAGTAGATGATGATCAGATGATCGTTTATCCTAGTTAATTTTGCATGTAATAGTTTACTTTGGTGTGTGGAAATGTCATGTGTGTATTAGCCACCTATGTAATTGGATGTTTGCCGCGTATTACACACATGTTGTTTATGTGAAATGTTTCTGTTCTCTTGGCTCAACACAAACAGTATATCACAATGAACCGTATGCCGTATATCGCACACACCTTGATCTGGCTGACCGTTTCTTTTGTGTTGCCTAATCACAAACAGTTCATCCGAGTGAACTGTATGCCGTATATCAAACACACCTTCATCTGGCTGCCTTTTTCTGTTGTTCCGCCTCATCACAAACAGTTCATCTGAGTGAACTGTATGCCGTATATCGCACATGCCTTCATCTGGCTTCCCGTTTCTTTTGTTCTGCCTCATCGCAAACAGTTAATTGAACTGAACCGTATACCCCGCATCGCACACACAACTAAAATCTGAACTGTGTTTGATGTATCCTTCATCGCAAACGTTTTGCATCTTTTTTGATGGGTTTTTTACATCACCGTTTGCGATTAATGCATCGCACACAGTTTCGTCAAAGGGTCTCTGATCGTAGTGTCGCGTTAGCAGCATCCTGCATTAGTGATAATATGGTGAAAACCCCATCTTTTTATCCTTAATGGTAACAATACAAATACGTGCCTCGCTACCCCTACTGTTACTGGGTGAGGACACCGCAAGATTGAACTCATCACAAAGCACCTCTCCCATTGCAAGAAAAATCAATCTAGTTGGCCAAACCAAATCAATAGATCGGAGAGAAATGCAAAGCTATCTTAATCATGCATAAAAGAGTTCAGAGAAGACTCAAATAATATTCATAGATAATCTGATCATAAACCCACAATTCATCAGATCTCAGCAAACACACCGCAAAAGAAGATTACATCGAATAGAACTCCAAGAACATCGAGGAGAACATTGTATTTAATATCAAAGAGAGAGAAGAAGCCATCTAGCTACTAGCTATGGACCCGTAGGTTTGTGGTTAACTATTCACACATCATCGGAAGGGCAACAAGGTTGGTGTAGAGGCCCTCCGTGATCGAATCCCCCTCCGGCAGATTGCCAGAAAAGGGCCAAGATGGGATCTCACAAGAACAGAAGCTTGCGGCGGTGGAAAAGTATTTTTGGTGTGCCCTCTGGTATACGGGGAATATTTGGGTATTTACATTGCTGGAGTTAGTGTTAGGAGAGTCCCGAGGGGCCCACAAGCCTGGGGGCCACCCCCCTAGGGCGCGCCTACATGGCTTTTGGCCCTCTCGTGGCTCTTCTGACCTCCTCCCGAAGCTTCGTGGGTGTCTTCTTGTCCAAGAAAAATCATCAAAAAGTTTCGTTACGTTTGGAATCCGTTTGGTATTGATTTTCTGTAGAAGACAAAAACTAGCAAAGAACAGCAACCGGCACTTGGCACTGGGTTAATAAGTTAGTCCAAAAAATGATATAAAATAGCACCACAATGCATATAAAACATCCAAGATGGATAATGTAATAGCATGGAATAATAAAAAATTATAGATACGTTGGAGACGTATCAAGCATCCCCAAGCTTAATTCCCGCTCGTCCTCTAGTAGGTAAATGATAAAAACGGAATTTTTGATGTGGAACGCTACCTAACACGTTTGTCAAGCAATCTTTCTTTTATGTGTCATGAATATTCAGATCCATAAGATTCAAAACAAAAGTTTAATATTGACATTAAAATAATAATACTTCAAGCATACTAATAAAGCAATCATGTCTTTTCAAAATATCATGGCTAAAGAAAGTTATCCCTACAAAATCATATAGTCTTGTCATGCTCCATCTTCATCACAAAAAGTATTTATCATCCACAACCCCGATGACAAGCCAAGCAATTGTTTCATACTTTTAATGTTCTAAAGCTTTTTCAACTTTCACGCAATACATGAGCGTGAGCCATGTATATAGCACTATGGGTGGAATAGAAGGTGGTAGTAGACAAAAAGGAGAAAGAAATTCTCACACCAACTAGGCAAATTAATGGGCTATGGAGATCCCCATCAATTGATATCAGTGTAAGTGAGTAGGGATTGCCATGCAATGGATGCACTAGAGCTATAAGTGTATGAAAGCTCAAAAGAAAACTAAGTGGGTGTGCATCCAACTTGCTTGCTCACGAAGACCTAGGGCAATTTTGAGGAAGCCCATCATTGGAATATACAAGGCAAGTTCTATAATGAAAAATTCCCACTAGTAATATATGAAAGTGACAACATAGGAGACTCTCTATCATGAAGAACATGATGCTAGTTTGAAGCACAAATGTGGAAAAAGGATAGTAACATTATGCCTTCTCTTTTTCTCTCATTTTCTTTCTTTCTTTGGGCTCTTTGGCCTCTTTTTTCTCTTTTTATTTTATTTTATTTTTCGTCCGGAGCCTCATCCCGACTTGTGGGGGAATCATAGTCTCCATCATCCTTTCCTCACATGGGACAATGCTCTAATAATGATGATCATCACACTTTTATTTACTTACAACTCAAGAATTACAACTCGATACTAGAACAAGGATATGACTATATGAATGCCTCCGGTGGTGTACCGGGATGTGCAATGATCTAGCGTGACATATATGAAAAATATGAATGGTGGCCAAGCCACAAATACTATGCCAACTACATGATCATGCAAAGCAATATGACAATGATGGTATCTGTCATAATAAACGGAACGGTGGAAGTTGCATGGCAATATATCTCAGAATGGCTATGGAAATGCCATAATATGTAGGTATGCTGGCTGTTTTGAGGAAAGGTATAAAGTGGTTTATTGCACCGGCGAAAGTTGCGCAGTACTAGAGTGGCTAGCAAAGGTGGAAGGGTCAGAGTGTGCATAATCCATAGAATCAATGCTCCTAGGGGGATAGATTGGTAGGAAAAGGACCGCCAATCATAAGGAAGACAATCAATAATAAATCATGCTCCAATTTCATCGCATAATGAGAGACCATGCGTGCATGCTTCGGGAATCAAAAACCTTAACACAAGTATTCTTACTAAACCACAATTACCAACTAGCATGACTCTAATATCACCATCTTTATATCTCAAAACAAATGCAAGGAATCAAACTTCTCATATATTCAATGATCTTCATGAAAGTTTTTATTATATCCTTCTTGAATACCCATCATATTAGGACCAAATTCATAACCTAAGCAAATTGGCATACTATTCATAATACTCTCAAAATAATATAAGTGAAGCATGATAGTTCATCAATTTCTTCAAAATAAAACCACCGCCGTGCTCTAAAAAGATATAAGTGAAGCACTAGAGCAACTACCTAGCTCAAAAGATATAAGTGAAGCACATAGAGTATTCTAATAAATTCACGATTAATGTGTGTCCCTCTCAAAAAGTGTGTACAGCAAGGATGATTGTGGAAAACTAAAAAGCAAATAAAGCAAAGACTCATATATCACAAGACGCTCCAAGCAAAACACATATCATGTAGTGAATAAAAATATAGCCTCAAGTAATTTTACCGATGGATTGTAGACAATAGAGGGGATGCCATCCGAAGCATCCCCAAGATTAGATGCTTGGTTGTCCGCGAATATTAACTTGGGGTGCCTTGGGCATCCCCAAGCTTAGGCTCTTGCCACTCCTTATTCCGTAGTCAACAAATCTTCACTCAAAACTTGAAAACTTCACAACACAAAGCTCAACAAAAAACTCGTGAGCTCCGTTAGTATAATAAAAGCAAATAACCACTTAGGTACTGTTGTGAACTCATTCTAAATTCATATTAGCATTTATCTACTGTATTCTAACTTCACCATGGTTCATAGCCCCCGATACTACCCATAGATTTATCAAAATAAGAGAACAATGCATAGAAAACAGAATCTGCCAAAAACAGAATAGTTTGTAGTAATCTGAAAAGTATCCATACTTATGTAACTCCAAAAATTCTGAAAAATTAGGAAAGCGTAGGAAATTTGTATATCAATCTTGTGTAAAAAATTCATAATTTTTACATGTTCCAGAAAAATTAAGTAATTTTGCTACTGGACGCAAAAGTTTCTCTTTTTCAGCAAAACCAAATCAACTATCACCATAGATCATCCCAAAGGCTTTACTTGGAACAAAACTGATTAAAACATTAAAATAAAATTATTACAGAAGTAATATTGCATATTTATTTAAGAACATAAGCAAAAACAAAAAACACAAAATAAAATTGGGTTGCCTCCCAACAAGCGCTATTGTTTAACGCCCCTAGCTAGGCATATTGCATAGATATAGGTATTGTCATCTTTGGTATTCAATCCATAAGTAGCCCTCATAATAGATTCAGATGGCAATTTAATTTTCTTTCTTGGAAAGTGTTCCATGCCCTTCCTTAATGGAATTTGAAATCTAATGTTTCCTTCTTTCATATCAATAATTGCACCAATCGTTCTAAGGAAAGGTCTACCAAGAATAATAGGACATGTAGGATTGCAATCTATATCAAGCACAACAAAATCTATGGGCACATAATTCCTATTTGAAACAATAATAACATCATTAATCCTTCTAATAGCTTTCTTAATAGAGGAATCTGCTAGATGCAAATTCAAAGAACAATCATCAAGTTTATGGACACCTAACACATCACATAAAGTTTTTGGAATAGTTGAAACGCAAGCACCCAAATCACATAAAGCATAGCACTCATAATCTTTAATCTTAATCTTAATACTAGGTTCCCATTCATCACAAAGCTTTCTAGGGATTGAAACTTCCAACTCATTTTTCTTCAAAAGATTTCATCATAGCCTCAACAATATGTTTAGTAAAAGCTTTATTTTGATTATAAGCATGACGTGAATTGAGCATAGATTGCAACAAGGAAATACAATCAATAAAAGAACAATTATCATAATTAAAGTCCTTGAAATCCAAAAGAGTGGGTTCATCACTACTTAAAGTTTTGACCTCGCCAATCCCACTTCTATCAATTTTTTCATTAAGATCTTCACCCTCCAAATTATTGGGACGCCTTCTAACTAAAGTTGACTCATCTCCAGTCCCTTCTTTATCAAGTTTTATATTAGCAAACAAAGATTCAGTAGGAGTCACACCAATCACTTGAAGATCTTCATCATTATTATCACGAAAACTAGAAGAACATGCCTTTTCTAGCCAATCTCTCTTAGCACGCATCCTAGCGGTTCTCTCTCTACTTTCATTAATAGAAATTTTAATAGCTTTCAGAGACTCATTAATATAAATCTTGGGTGGCATAGATCTAATCTTAAAAGAATCATCTCATGAGAAATTCTATCTACGTTTCTAGTCAAATAATCAATCTTAAGCAATTTTTTGTTCTACCATAGCATTGAAAATCTTTTGAGAATTAATGGAATCTTTAATATTATTCTCAAGATCAGAGGGTATCTTATTATAATTTCCATAATAATTATTTTAGGAATTACATAATTATTAGAGGGATTACTAGGGAACGGCCTAGGATTAAAATTGCCTCTATACGCGTTATTACCAAAATTGTTCCTGCCAACAAAATTCACATCCATAGATTCATTATTATTCTAAATCAAAGTGGACAAAGGCATATCATTAGGATCAATAGGAGCACTCTTACTAGCAATCAATTTTGTAAGTTCATCCATATTTCCATTCAAAGTATTAATTTCTTCAATCGCATGCACTTTTTTTACTAGTAGACGATCTTTCGGTATGCCATTGAGAGTAATTTGCCATAATATTATCTAGGAGTTGAGTAGATTATCCTAATGTGATTTCCATAAAAGTACCACCCACGGCAGAATCTAAAAGATTTCTATATGCAAAATTCAATCCAGCATATTTTTTTTGTATGATCATCCATAAACTTAAAACCATGAGTAGGGAAATTTTTTATCATCAATTTCATCCTCTCCCAAGATTGTGCAACATGTTCATGATCAAGTTGCTTAAAATTCATTATATCATTCCTAAGGGAGAAGATCTTAGCGAGAGGAAAATACTTGGAAATAAAATCATCTTTACACTTATCCCATGAATCAATACTATTTTTAGGCAAAGATGAAAACCAAGTTTTAGCATGATCTCGTAGTGAGAACGGAAATAGCTAGCTTCAATTCAACAATATCATTATCCACATTTTTTTCTTTTATATATCACACAATTCAACAAAAATATTTAGATGTGATGCAGCATCTTCATTAGGACTGCCAGAAAATTGTTCTTTCAAAACAAGATTCAACAAAGCGGCATTAATTTCATAAGATTCCGCACTAGTGGCGGGAGCAATCGAAGTAATAATAAAATCATTATTATTCGTATTGGAAAAGTCACACAACTTAGTATTTTCTTGAGACATCGTGACAAAGCAAGCAATCTAGCACACAAGCAAACAAAAAGCAAACGAAAAAGCAAACGGAAAGAAGGCAAATAAAAAGGCAAGAATCTCTTGCATGACCCCATACATCACTAAAAATAAGCTCCAAAGGAGCTTGAGACACACTGTTTGAAATAGGATAGGGAAGTTGGTGACTCTTGGCACATTGACAAGCTTCACACACAGACTCATTATTCGAACTATCTGACAATGAAAGATTGCTTTTATTGACTACTTGCTTGAATACTATTGAAGATGGATGTCCTAATCTTTGATGCCACCTTGCCAGGGAGGGCTTGATGATGGAGTAAACTTGACGATGACGCTTGCGACTAAAGACTCTTGATGTGATGGGGTAAAGCTCTCCAATGCATCTACCGTGATGAATGAGCTCCCTCGTTGCCCGATCCTTCATAAAAAAATAGGTGGGATGAGTCTCAAAGAAAACATTATTGTCGGAAGTTAAACGAGACATATATGCTAGATTTTTGTCGACTTGAGGAACATGAAGAGCATCTTTTATAAGTAGATCACGTTTAAGGCTAGGGGAATTAACAGAAGCTTGACCAATGTGACAAATTTCCATACCTCCACCGCTTGCGGTGTGAATCTGGTCGTTGCCGTGGTGTCTTTCGCGGAGAGCAAGCTTCTCTAGCTCATTTGTGACATGGTCCGTGGCACCAGAGTCTGCATACCAGACCGTGTCACCATCACCTCCTCCTTGCTCCCGGATGGCAGCAGCTGCATGACATGCATCAGGCATGTAGTCCTCATCATACTGCTGCCAGCAGTCAATGACTTTGTGGCCCGGCTTCTTGCAGAGCTGGCACCTAGTTCGGCGAGTGTTGGAGGAGGAGCCATGGGCATTGTTGTTGCTGTAGCCGCCACCATGATCACCACCTCCAGAGCGAGCTTGACCCTGGCTATTGCCGCGCCCGCCATGTCCGTTGCCACGGCCACGCCCTTGGTGACCACGGCCTCGGCCGTTGTTGCTGCGCCCACGGGAGATGTTGTTGACAGAAGATTGGCGATGATTCATACCTTGCAGCAGGTTGACCCGTGCCTTGAAGTTGAGGAGTTGGCTGTAGAGCTCTAGGGTGGTGATGGGATCGACGCGAGCGGCAAGGGCTGACACCACGGAGTTATACTCGAGGTCCAGGCCCTTCAGAACATAGGAGGTCAGCTCCCGACCGGTCAGAGGTGCGCTGATGGTGGCGATCTCATATGCCAACGCCTTGATCTTAGCGAGGTACTCCGCCATGGTGGAGTTCCCCTTATGGAGGTTAGCGATCGCAATTCTGTTGGTTGACTTCCTGCGCCTGCGTTTGAGCAGCAAAGGTGGCATGGATCACCGTCCATACTTCGGCCGGCGTCTGGAGAGTCACCACCTGGGCAAGAACTTCACGGGAAAGAGATAACATCAGATAACCTTGTACCTGTTGCTGCTGGGTGTACCAGATCATGCAGGCATAGTTGAAGATCTGTTCTTCTTTCCCGTCCTTGGTGACGGTGAGAGTATAGCAGGAGGCGCCGGGCTTGCGGCGTCCAGGAAGTGTTCCATCTGTGCTCCCTTAATCTGGGGTAGCTTGATGGCCTTCCAGAGGAGGAAGTTTGTCCTCGTGAGCTTCTCCGATGGAGGTGGGCCGAGAGAGGTAGGGCTATTGGAACTGGAAGAAGATCCAAAAGTGAGACATGCGGATTGGGTGGAAAGGGCGCTCATGGTGGAGGCGATCAGGGAGGTAGCGGTGGAAGCAGTTGTGCTGGCGGTGGTGCCTGTCATGGGTTTCTCTCGGCAGCTCTCTTTTCTCGCTCGATCAACTAGATCGATCTATTCTTGAGGTTGGTTAGATGTATGAGAGGAAGGGCTCTAATGACCATGTAAGATAATGTGGGAAGCGTATCTACCCCGCAAGGCCGCGTGTGGCTTATATTAATCGATGGCAAAAGCCTACCGTGGTGTACAAGCACAGGACGATCGCTAGGATGCGTCCGCGTACATGAGGATAGAGGAGAAAGAATTTAAACAGAGATACAGAGAAGGATACAGCTGGAGCTATGTTGTCTAATAGCTTCAACCACCTGGCTTTAAACCTCTTAATCTGGTCGAACCCCCTTTGCTGCCGCATCGGTCTACCCCCCATCCCATGTCCAAAATGAGCGGTCTGTGATCTTACTTTTGGGGATCACCATTCACCACCTTGAAACCTGCAAAGCGAGCACACCAAAGAGTAGCAACAGCCCTATCAAGAAGCTCACGGATATAACCATCCACACGATAATTATTATTTCTCCAAGTAGAGATATCACCCTTGAAACCGAGGTCTTTAAGAGCATCTACAACAGAATCCCTCATATCCATCTCAAACACCCAGGCAGGCTGTCCCGTCAGTGACTGGTCACAAAAATGCGACCCAACCAGACCCCTCATATCCGTCTCAAACGCATGGACTGACCGTCGCCCCTCATATCCATCTCAAATATGAGGACAATATGAGGGCTCGCGGACGCGCCCGGGGACGCCCGGTTAGTCCGCCACGTATGACGCGACCCCACCCCGACTACCTTTTCTCTTTCTTTATTCATTCTTTTCTTTCTCTCTCTTCTCCACCAATCATGTGCAAGTGACCGGACATATGAGAAAAAATATTAGAAGTGTGGCTGCGCGGACGAAAAAGTAGGGGCTCAAAACGGACACGCCCGGTCACTGACCGGGCGCGTCCGCGGGCGTTTGAGGGGTCGAATTAGAGGTACGTGGCTGAAGATGCTCTAAGATCACAAAAAGATAACACATCATGGAAATTTTGCATACAAGCTTAACTACATGGAACACCACCTTGTTTCTCATAATTGAACATAATCTCATTGAAATCACCAATGCACACCCACGGAAGCTTCTCTTGATTATGAAGAGTACCAAGGAGACGCCAAGTTTCAGATTTCACCTTAGGGTCACCGTATATCCCTGTAAGCCTCCATTTGAATCCATCATCTTTGGTCACCGTCATACCTATATGCATCCTTCATATCTATATGCATCCTTCCAACGAAGACTTAAGTTTATACCTCTTCTCCAAAACATAGCAACACCAACACCCTTTCCGTCGCTGTCGGTGAGTTTAGTCTCAGACAAGAAAAGAACATTAGGGACCTCCCTCTTCTCGAGCTCTAGAAGACCACGAACTGCCAGCCCGTTCCCCATACCCCGGCAGTTTGAAGCCACTATCCTCATTGTTAGTTAAACTTGCAGTTCAGGGTTTTAGGTGTCAAAGTTTCAGTTTCGACAGTAGTTCTTCAGTAGTTTCAGTTTCATCAGAATAACCCGAGTTGCGTCTCGGTTTAGTTAGAGTTTTTAGCGGCGCCCTGACTCGATCGTGGGATGGCACGAGTGCACGGTCAAGGCGCCATGGCGGGCGATGCGCGAGGGATGCTGGGATGGCGGCGCCCACTACTCGCATGAGCTCTGCTCTCTGTTGCAAACCTGAAATAAAAAGAGAAGAAACAGAAAAGCTGCAAGTTGTTCGCAGCGCAAAACAAACTCTCCCTCTCTCTCGCACACTCTCTTGTATCTCCGGTGATCGCCGGAGCTGGCAGCGGCGAGGTCTGTCTGACAATTGGTATCAGAGCTAGTTTGCTCGATTACCTGTGGAGATGGCAGGACCTGACAGCCCGAACAAGGGTGTGGTGGATTCAGAGAATAGCGGCGGCGGTGCCATGGTCATCCATCAACGCGTCGTCCGCGACACCGGCGGGGCTTGGCCCATGCTGACGCGCACGAACTACGCCGACTGGGCCCTCCTGATGCAAGTCATGCTAGAGGCGCGCCAGCTCTGGGTCGCCGTCAACGACGGGACCACGGAGCGCGAGACAGATCGCACGGCAATGGAGTGCCTGCTGTGATCGGTGCCACCGGAGATGGTGTCCACGCTCGCCATGAAGGCCACGGCGAAGGACGCCTGGGGCACGATCAAGACGATGTGGCTGGGCGTGATGCGCGTGCGCGAGGCCAAGGCGATGTCACTGCGTCGTCAGTATGAGGCGATCAAGTTCAACGACGGCGAGAGCATCGACGACTTCGGTATGCGCCTGTCCTCTCTGGTCACTCAACTTGAGTTGCTAGGTGACAAGATCGGTGAGCCCGCCGTCGTCCGCAAGTTCCTCTCGGTCGTCCCCAAGGCTTATTCGCAGATGGCATGCGCGATCGAGACGCTGGTCGACCTCAACACTCTGGCGCTTGAGGAGCTCATCGGGCGGCTCAAGGCCGCCGAGGAAAGGTACGAGCTGGACACGGCGCCCGCCGGCGGCGATGGCAGCGGCAGGCTACTTCTCACAGAGGAGTGGTTTGCGCGCCTGAATCTGCGGGAAGGAGACGACTCTTCCAGCAGCAACGGCTGTGGCTGTGGGCGCGGCAGAGGGCGCGGCCGCGGACGCGGCGGCAGTGACCAGAACGCCGGCCGCGGCACCAGCAGCGGGGACAAGTCCAAGGACATCTGCCGCTACTGCAAGCAGGTGGGGCACTGGGCACGCGAGTGCGAGACTCGGATCAAGGAGTAGGCGAATCTCGTCCAGGCCGGCGGCGAGGACGAGGAGCAGAGCCTGCTGATGGCCCAAGCCTGCGGGTTCTCCGACCACAACTCCGACGGCGTGGACGGCACCCCAGTTCACCTTGTCGAGGACTCCGTTCAGGTTCACCTCGGGCACGAGGGGAGCGGCGGCGCCGGGAACGGCGTGTGGTATTTGGACACGGGCGCGTCCAACCACATGACCGGCAATCGAGCGGTCTTCGCCGAGCTCGACACGGCCGTCAGTGGCACTGTCAAGTTTGACGACGGCTCCATCGTCAACATCTGCGGTCGAGGGACCATTCTTCTGGCATGCAAGACCGGCGAGCACCGCGCGGTCACCGGGGTGTACTACATTCCGCGACTGCGCTCTCACATAATCAGCCTGGGCCAGCTCGACGAGAGCGGCTGCCAGGTGCTGATCCAGGACGGCGTGCTGCGCGTGCGCGACCGGCAGCGACGCCTCCTCGCCAAGGTACTGAGAGCTCCAAACCGCCTATATTCTGTTGCGTTACAGATCGCCCAACCTGTGTGCCTTGCAGCGTACAGTGGCTCGGACACGGCATGGACCTGGCACGCCCGCTACGGGCACCTCAACTTCGACGCACTGCGTAAGCTGGCGCCCCAGGACATGGTCCGTGGCATGCCCGTGGTCGAGCAGGTGGACCAGCTCTGCGACGCATGTCTGGCCGGCAAGCAGCGGCGATCATCGTTCGCGCAGCAGGCCAAGCACCGGGCATAGGAGCGGCTGGAGCTCGTGCACGGCGATCTCTGCGGCCCGATCACGCCAGCAACGCCAAGCGGGAAGAAGTACTTCCTCCTGCTGGTGGACGACGCCACGAGGTATATGTGGCTCGTGCTGCTCGCATCAAAGGACGAGGCCGCAGTGGCGATCAAGCGTGTGCAAGCCCACGCGGAGTCAGAATCAGGGCGCAAGCTGAAGGCGCTGCGGATGAAACGGGGCGGCGAATTCACGTCCAGCTCGTTCATGGCGTACTGCACCAAGCTGGGAGTCAGCCGTCACCTCACTGCACCGTACTCACCACAGCAGAACGGTGTGGTGGAGCGCCGCAATGGCACGGTGGTGGGCATGGCCCGGAGCCTGCTGAAGGCCAAGCACGTCCTCGGCGAGTTCTGGGGCGAAGCAGTCACGACGGCGGTGTTTCTGCTGAACCGCGCACCGATGAAGAGCCTCGACGGCATGACACCATATGAGGCGTGGCACGGGCGTAAGCCGAACGTGCACTTCCTGCGCACTTTTGGCTACGTCGTGCATGTGAAGGACACACGCCCTGGACTGAAGAAGCTCGACGATCGCAGCCGGCCGATGATCTTCGTCGGCTACGAGCACGGCACGAAAGGCTACAGGGCCTACAACCCAACCACGGGGTGTGTGCATATCACGCGCGACGCCGTGTTCGACTAGGGAGCACACTGGGACTAGGCAAAGGAAGAGGGCGCCATGAACACGTTCAGTGGCATCGACACTTTCGTGGTCGAACACCTTGTGAGCAGTGCTCCAGGGGCGTCAGATGAGGGGGGTGCGGCCACCTCGCCTCTGCCCACGCCACCAGCATCTCCAGCACCGTCATCGCCAGCACCGTCATCCTCAACACCGTCTTCTCCAGCACTAGCTAGTCCAGGAGGGGTGGAACTCGTGTCGCCACCGTCGTCGTTCAGCGACAACATTCTCGACGCGGCTGACGACGCGGAGCGCAAGCACCGGTTCCGCACTCTGCAGAACATGCTGGATGTTGGTCCGGCAGAGGATCCAGACGAGGAGCTCCATCTTCTGGCGGCAGAGGAACCAAGCTCGTTCACCGAGGCTGAGCAGGAGGCAAGCTGGCGGGGCGCCATGATCGAAGAGTTAAGCTCGATCGAGGACAACCAGACATGGGAGCTCACAGCGCTCCCTCCAGGTCACCGCGCCATAGGCCTCAAGTGAGTCTACAAGGTCAAGAAAGACGCGCGCGGGGAGGTGCTCAAACACAAGGCACGTCTCGTGGCAAAGGGCTATGTTCAGCAGCATGTCATCGACTACGACGAGGTCTTCGCCCCAGTGGCGGGTCTTGAGTCAGTACGGGTGCTGCTAGCGCTCGCCGCGAGCGTGGGCTGGGCCGTTCACCACATGGACGTCAAATCGGCGTTCCTGAACAGCGAACTCCAGGAGGAAGTATACGTGCAGCAACCGCCGGGGTTCGTCATCGCCGGCAAGGAGCACCTCGTCCTGCGCCTGAACAAAGCCCTGTATGGTCTGAAGCAAGCGCCCAGGGCGTGGAATACCAAGCTGGACACCTGCCTGAGCAAGCTGGGCTTCACACGCTGCCCGTCAGAGCACGCTGTGTATGCGCGGGGCACGGCGACCACACGGCTCATCGTGGGCGTGTACGTGGATGATCTGGTGATCACCGGGTCCGACGCAGCAGAGATCGCCAAGTTCAAAGGAGAGATGCAGAAGCTATTCAAGATGTCTGATCTGGGCTTGCTGAGCTTCTACCTTGGAATTGAAGTGAAGCAGAGCACGGATGGCATTGTCATTACTCAGAGCGCGTACGCACGGAAGCTTCTGGAGAAGAGTGGCATGGCTGGGTGCAAACCATGCCACACACCCATGGAGCCCCGTTTCAAGCTGTCAAAGGAGAGCACGGCACCACCAGTGGACGCGACGGAGTATCGCAGCATCGTTGGTAGCCTGCGCTACCTGGTGCACACACGCCCTGACCTGACATTTGCGGTCGGGTACGTGTCACGCTTCATGGAGGCGCCAACTGAAGAGCACCGCGCCGCCGTCAAGCACATCTTGAGGTACATCGCCGGCACACTGCGCCTGGGCTGCAAGTACGGCATGGGAGACGGTGAGCCTGAACTCACTGGGTACAGCGACAGTGATCTGGGCGGCGACGTGGACACGCGCAAGAGCACCTCCGGCACCTTGTTCTTGCTCGGAGGTGGGGTGATAACCTGGCAGTCGTAGAAGCAGAAGATTGTGGCACTCTCCAGCTGCGAGTTAGAGTACGTCGCAGCAACCATAGCAGCATGCCAAGGAATCTGGCTCTCGCGCCTGCTCGGGGAATTCAGAGAAGTGGAAGAAAGGGCAGTGAGGCTCAAGGTGGACAACAAATCCGCGATCTCTCTGGCAAAGAATCCTGTGATGCATGACAGATCAAAGCACATCGAGCTCAGGTATCATTTCATCAGGGATTGCGTGGAGAGGAAGAAGATCGAACTCGAGTATGTGGCAACAGAATTTCAGCTTGCAGACATGCTCACCAAGCCCCTCGGCCGTGTTCGACTACAGCAGCTACGCTCAAGCATCGACATGATCGAGGTGACTCCCTGAACGATCAGTTTAGGGGGTGATTGTTAGTTAAACTTGCAGTTCAGGGTTTTAGGTGTCGAAAGTTTCAGTTTCGACAGTAGTTCTTCAGTAGTTTCAGTTTCATCAGAATAACTCGAGCTGCGTCTCGGTTTAGTTAGAGTTTTTAGCGGCGCCCTGACCCGATCATGGGATGGCACGAGTGCATGGTCAAGGCGCCATGGCGGGCGATGCGCGAGGGACGCTGGGATGGCGGCGCCCACTACTCGCACGAGCTCTGCTTTCTGTTGCAAACTTGGAATAAAAAGAAAAGAAACAGAAAAGCTACAAGTTGTTCACAGCGCAAAACAAACTCTCCCTCTCTCTCGCACACTCTCTTGTATCTCCGTCGATCGCCGGAGCTGGCAGGGGCGAGGTCTATCTGACCCTCATTGCTTCAAGCAGGGCTGCTCCCACAGGCCCGCGATACTTGCTACCAAGTTTTGCACCACATCTTCTTGATTACCCTTTCTCAACTTCTTCTGATCCAAGTCGCACTCCAAGTCACCATCGGCCACACTTCTCTTCTTCCCTGTGGTAACTGTGTTCTGAAGTTCCCATTCATCCTTACGATGGTGTCCTTTTAATTTTTTATACGTCCCAATACCACCTTTGCTGCCACCTCCAGCCACGCCCGACGTTGAAACACCTGATAGAAAGTTGATCGCAGCGTCAGATTTGCTTATAACTAAATCAGGCTTGTCTACCATCATGCATTGGTTGCATGGCCTCGGAGTCATCAATACCCACAGCAACGCCAACCCCACTCCCAACGTTTAGTGCCACACTCACACGCATGGCCTCGGTGTCCGTGCATGACACAGTAGACAGCAGCACCCTGATCCAGACACTTCCGCCATAACCTTGTCTCCTACTACTCTTTGTCCGATACTGCTCTCCTACTCCCGTTCATTCTCGGCGTCAGACCTATGCTCTTTTTGTTTGACGCGAGATGCTTGGGTGTGACACTAATAGCAACTTATCCTTTCTCTTTTTCGGGTCAATAGCTCCTGTGCGACATCTTTGAGGTGCAATGGAAGGAGTGCGACGTAGTTGACGAAAATAGCTCTAGTGCTACGTTTCAGAAGCCCAAATAGCCAAGGCCCACTCGGGCGATTAAACTGGTCGTCAATAAGAGTGAGGTTATGTTTAAGACATGTGGGTCCCACTTGGCAGTGCATCTAGTTACAGACCCCACTTGGCAGTGCATCAGGTGAAACGTGTCCCCGTGCCTGTCTGAACGTGCACCCCTGTCTGAACCCGTTGCTCCCACCCCCCTCCTCTTCGTTCTCGGCGGTGAGCCGGCGACGGCGCCGGAGATTTTGTTCTCGGTGACAGCAGCGCGGAGCTTTCGTTCTCGGCGACGGCGACGGCTGTGGTGAGTGAATCCGGAACCCTGTCCTGTTCCCCTCCGTGTCGAGTTAGATCTCACTGCATCGCCTCTGTTTCCCTCTGTTTTTGGTCGATTTGATCCAGATTTGGGTGGGGGGGAGGGGGGCTGACCGCGATGGAGCCGCCAGAGACCTATGCGATTTGTGCCTCGTCTGCTTCCGCTAGCTCACCTCACACTGCCCCACCATTGACAAACAGGGGGGATGGTGCTCGGACGTTCGAATTCACTGTGGAATTCCTTCCTTCTAAGGCGAAGCTAGGTGATGGTAGCATGCGGGACATAGAGAGAGATACAATTGTGAAGTGGGAGATTGATTTTGCAGAGATTGATCCACAAGACCTACAGAGCATGGAAGAGAAGGCCGTGAAGAATGTGGTGGAAAAAATTGGGGAGAGCATTTTTTGGGGTCCAGAGCAAGAGGTAGCATTGTTACGGTTTGATAATTGGAAAGGAGAGTATGTGAGAATTGAGGATGGTGAAGAGATGGTTGATGAAATCGATCGACAAGATGGCTGGACAACCAAACAGACTATGTTTCATGCAGAGCTTGTTGATCTGAAATCAGATTCTAAGGTTGGATATGTGCCCTCAAAGTTAGCTTCACAGATGGTAGATAATGATTGGGCTTCAGAGAGGCAGATAATGCCCATGTGTACAGGTGAAGTGACAGTATTACCTGAGGGGATTGATGCAGAAGAGGGCTCTGATGGTGTTGCAAGGGTTGTTTCTGTTGATTGGAATTCAGTAGAATTAAATGACCCAACTGATTTAGTCATTGCACCAATGGATGACACTGAGATGGCCAATTTTTTTGGCATTCCAGTAGCTGATGAAGATAAGGAGGAGAAGGATGGTGAATCTAGTATGCCTACTGATACTGATGCTAACAGAGATAGAACTGAAGATGTGGATGGACAGCTGATGGAAGATGCTGCAGATGATGTAGATGATGCACATGATGATGAGTTGGTAAATGTGTATCACAAGGAAAACCCTGTTATTGCAGTGGAGAAGTTGTTCCCAAACATGGATGAGTTTAGGATGTGTTTCAAGACTTAAGCAGTCAAACATGAGTTTGATGCCAAGACTAAGTGGACTGATAGAAAGAAGTTTTATGCAAGATGTAGAGGTTTTGATGGAAGTGTCAAGCCTTGCAAGTGGTACATATCTGCTAGACGCCAACCTGATGGAAGTACCATTAGGGTGAATCAAATCCCACACCAACATACTTGCATTACAAGTTCATAGAGAGTATCAACCATGACATCACAACTTTGGATTGCAGAAAAGATCACTCCTATTTTAGCCAAGAAACCAAACACTACTGCAAAGAAGCTTAAAGTAGACTTGAAAAAGCAATACCCCATTAAGGTGAAGTATAACACGGTGTGGAAGGCAAAACAAAGGGCAATGAAACAATTATATGGTGACTGGGCAAATACTTTTAGGATGCTTTATAATTTCAAAGCAGAGGTGGAGAAGAGGTCACCTGGCAGTGTTGTGGAAATAGATACTGAGGTAACAGAGGATGGAAGAGTCCTTTTCTCTAAGTTTTTTATGGCTTTTAAAGCCTTGCATTGATGGCTTCAAGGCAGGGTGTCGTCCATATTTGAGCATAAACTCATCATTTTTGACTGGCAAGTGGAATGGTCAATTGGCAGCTTGCAATGCTTTGGATGGACACAACTGGATGTTCCCTGTTGCTATTGGCTTATTTCAGTCAGAGACAGAGGTCTCGTGGACATGGTTCATGATGCAGTTGAAAAGATGCATAGGGCCAGTGTCACCTTTGGCAGTCCACACAGATGCATGCAAAGGGCTAGAAAACGCAGTCAAGAATGTTTTCCCCCATTATAAGCTGAGGGAGTGCTTCGGCCATATGTGGATGAATTTGATCAAAAAATTCAGAGGGGAAGAATTTGGTCGCATGTGGCCAGCGGCAAGATCTTACACTAAACAGACACATTCATATCATCTTGGTAAGATAATGACAGCATGCCCTGAGTTTGGTCCATGGGTGAACACCTACCATTCTCTATTATGGTATAGGTCAGGATTTAACACTGCCATCAAGTGTGATCATATCAACAACAACTTGGTAGAAAGTTTTAACAACAAGGTGAAGCAGTTAAAAATTTTGCCTGTGCATGACATGGTTGACCAAATCAGGATCATGATCATGCGCTTGTGGGAATTGAGAAGAAGGATTGGTGATTGTCTACAAGGGGATAAGCTTCCTGCAGTGGTACAACATGTGGTCAATAGGAGCAGAAATCTTACACATTTATCTGTTGAAAAATCTTCTGTGTGGGGTGCTGAAGTTAGATATACCGAAACTGGTAGAAGGCATGTTGTTAACACTGAAATGCATGATTGCACTTGTTTGGAGTGGCAGCACACTGGGAAACCATGTGATCATGCCATACTTTTCTTGGCCTCCCGACCGAAGATAAACATGCACCCATATTTGCACGAATATTACTCAGTAACAAGATTCAAGGCTGCATATGCAACTCCAATTCCAGCACTTACAGATCAGTCTCAGTGGCCTGAAGTGGAAATTGAATTTTCCATGTGTCCTCCCCTAACAAAAAGAAAGGCTGGCAGGCCTAAAGAGAGTAGATTCAAGGCATGGTTTGAGACAGGTGGGAGTAGTAAAAAGGGTAAGGGAAAGAAGGATGCAAAGCCAAAAAGGTAACAAAAATAGATGCAAGTTGTGCTAGGAACTTGGGCACCGAGTTGGATCTCCCAAATGTTGTTACACTCCTGAAAGGCCAAAGTATGTGGGCATATGTTTGCATTGTTTACTATTTTGTTGCATTTTTCAATTACTAACCAGTTGACATGCTTTATCTTTTTAGGAGGAAGCGTGCAGGTGAGCCCCTTGTTGTTGAAGAGTGCTGGCCAAAGAAAAAGGCAAGAGGCAATGGTTGTAGAAGAAAGAGAAGTTTTGGTGAAACAATACACATTCAACCAGACTTGAATGGTGTGGTGCAAAATGAGCAAGACTTGGATGTGCTGCTGCAAGATGAGCAAGATTTTGATGTTCTAGTGCCAACTGAAGATATGGGTACCTCCGAAGATATTCCAGCTGATGTTGTGCAAGCTGAGCCTATGTTGGAAGTTGAGTTGCCAACTGAAGATATTCCAGCTGATGTGGTGCCAACTGAGCCTATATTGGAAGTTGTGTTTCCAACTGGTGATATTGGGTCCGATGATACTGCAACTGTTGTGGTGCGAAATGAAGCTGCTATTCCAGGCAGTCCAGTGAAGAAAATCAAGAGCTTGAGTGAACTGGGTGTTGTACAACCAAAAACAAGCATTGGTAAAAAGAAGAAGAAGAAATCGAGTGGTAGGAAGAAGCAGAAGTGAAAATTTGTTGAAACTTGGGTATTGCTACTATGTTGTAGTAATAAAACCTTGCCTGAATTTGTGTAATGGTATTTTTACTTCGATATGATGTGTATTTGTGTAATATTATTCAAGTTTGAGCCAAAATTCAAATTTGAGCCAAAATTCAAATTTGAAGTTATTTGGTCTGTGGTATTGGTGTTACAATGATTTCTGGACTATTATGCATGTTAGTTGATTAATCTGAGCAATTTTATTATGTGAAACTCTGGACATGAAAAATGTGCTCCACATGAGCTCCAAAACCCCTCCAAAGCTAGGAAAAACAGACCCCAAGTTTTTTTCGACCTTCTCTAAATGAGCCAAAAAAGGAAACTTGACATCTAGTATGTGTATATAAGAGTCCTTCCTGATATTGGATCGTTTCGATCAAGTATGACATGTTTAACACTAAACCCTAGCTCACATCTCTTCAAAACCCTACAACCTCATTGTTGATAGCCATCTTTTGTGAAGGTTTTTTCATGAAAATATCTGTAGTCCAAGTTTCTTATTTTTCCTAGATACTTAGTCACATAGAACGATGATCGGCCCAAGTTTTATATTTTTTTGATTTTTTTTGAATTAGTTATGCTCAACCCTAACCGTTGAAAACCTCTCAAACCCCCATCAAAACCCCATCAAAACCCCGCACTCCTCTGGGCCATTGGATCGCTGTGAATGGACGGTCTGGATCAGGCACTAGGGCTACGTCAGCGATCCACGGGCTGCACTCTGATTGGCTTATTCGAAGATGCTGAATATTATAACACGCAGCATTCTGGACCATTGGATGGATGTGAACATAAGCAACGGTCTGGATCAGGAGCCACGTCACAGATCCGCGGGCTGCGCTTTCATTTGCTGGTCGTTTTAGCCCATTTTTTTACGTTGTATAAGACTGAGCAGGCTTGCCATGTGTTGTTGGGCTTAATTAAAGCGGCCCATCCGTTGGACCGATGGACACCACGCTGCATTTGAGCAGGCCTGAAAAGCATGCACGCACGTGCAGCCCTGCCGCGGCCGCCCTCGCAGCGTTCGACGTTGCATGCATGGCATCGAGCACGCCCACCGGCACCCTCGTCGCATTATGGCTATTTACCCATTGTAGATGGGTCTAGATGCCCGACCATCGCTAGCCGCTGCATGCATGGCATCGAGCTCATCTCTCGACGTGTTTTTAATTGCTAGAGTGCTATGCGGGCCATTGGCATTACTACCACAATGCATGCGCGTGTACACACGGGTTGGCTCGGGTGACTCGATGCCACATTGCCCGTTTCCCATGCCATTACGAGGGAGAGGAAAAGAAAACGTTAAAACGGTGCACCTCGGCTATTTAAGCACACCCAAGCCTACATCTTCCTCTACATCTTCCTCTCACTCTCCTTCATCTCCCATCTTCACCACAAGCCGTCCGAGCCGTCCCAAGATCCACTCGAAGCAAGCAAGATGCAGTTCACCGGGGCTACCTACCGTGTGCCGCCCACCTTCCCCGAGAGGCTCTACCCTGCCGGATTCCGGGTGGAGAACACCCTATGGGTGTGGGCGATCTCGAGGTGGAGGGGGCAAGGGGGCTGACTGAGTTCTTCCTCTCCGCCGGCTACCGCCACCTCCCGAGGGGCTCTCCGACCATGTTCCGTGTCGAAGAGGTCAGTAACAATGGCCATCCTGTCGGGCTCATCGTGAGGTTCACCAACCCCTTCGACGCCTACTACCTCCTCGGCCATGTTTTTTTGGTGTGGATGCGAGTTCATCGCATTCACCATGTACAACATCTTCACCGACTTCGACAACGCCTTCCCCGCCGATGAGCGCATGCACACCCTCCCGTACCCCACCGACGACGGCGAGTGAAGGAGTTGGCCATGGAGGAGTTGGCCTTGGAGCAAGCAAGCAAGCCGGTGGTGTTTTATTATTGTCGTGTTGGGTTGAACTATGAGCTATCTATATAAGTTGTAATGGTACTATGTATGTCGTGCTACCCTTATCTATATTAGTTGTAATGTGGTACTATCTAGCTCATGCAATGCTACTACTTATGCTAATATATTGTGATGTGTTCTATCTGGGTTTTTTTTCTATCTAGTTGATATTGGTCAGTTGATATATATCGTGCTTGATGTTCTATCTAGTTGATCTATGTGTTACTAATAAAAGTTAGATTCCACTATGGACATGCAAGTGTATGGGTACCCAAATTTATTTGCATTTTTTTTTCATATCTTAGTGTGCATGCATGTATCTAGGCCCTGGCTAATAGGGTCACCCTAGCTAGTAGGTGTAGGGTGCAAATTTTTGTGCAACCATGGACATGCAACTAATTTAGTTCATGCAAATAATTATTGGATTAACTCAAATGCACAAAAGAA
Source organism: Thinopyrum elongatum (assembly GCA_011799875.1). NCBI lineage: Eukaryota > Viridiplantae > Streptophyta > Magnoliopsida > Poales > Poaceae > Thinopyrum > Thinopyrum elongatum. Next base: position 258,769,461 of record CM022301.1, on the reverse strand, counting down.
ATATTTCTGTGCTCCTAAAAATATTGGTTTGAATATTACCTCTGGCCAATATTTTCAGAGCAAAACAGGAATATTTTCTTCGACCTATTTGAAGCGAATTTTAACTTGATCATTTCCAAAAATGATTTCTGAGGCTTTCACATATCCCCATTTAATTTGGGTTTCATGGAACCATAGACATGTATAAAAACAATCACAAAACAATAGTGGACAAGCAACAAATATGTAAAGAAAAACAAAAAAGTTACAATACATACGGCCCAACATTTATTCGACAAAAAAATTTGGCTAAAGAAAAAACAAGTAAAGAAGTATATGTTTGTTAAAGGTTTATTTGCCGAAGCAACATTTTATTTTGAGGTTTTAGTCGAAGCATTTTTTTCTAAACATGGGTACCTCTATGCTATAAAACTGGGCTGGTGCCCCTACGCGGGTGGGCTTGTCTCTATTTGGCTTCGTTATTTTTTCACGGCCCAACATCTATTCGGCAGCAAGATTTTTTTTTACTAGAAACTGAATTTGGGGGGTGTGCACTCTATTAACTGAAGAACAAGAACAGAGCATGAACACTGAATATTTCTGCTTCGATTCAGTTACATGAACTTGGCATGGTGCATAGATCGCATCCTCTGCCCTGACAGACCTAAATGCCCCCTCTAATGACGGATGAACAACAAGTAAAACAAAAACAGAGCAATGACACAACAATAGAACCCCCCTGCCATGATATTTGCTTGCTTCTGCAAATCGATCATCTTCATTTGATTTTTCTTGATCTTCTTCAGTTCCTCGGTTAGTTCAGACTCCAAGTACAGTTCAGCATTGCGCGCATACCTCGCCATCGGCACGACTCTGCCCACCCCTCTGTCCGAGCTCGACCCCCCCAAATTCTCCATCTGCGGCACCCCGCCCAAATTGAGCTCCTAGGTTGCGGCCCCGCTCGAATCAATGTAGCCCTCGAACTGAATCCTCTCAACATAATCATCCATCCACTTGAAATGTGTGCATTTCTTCAGGATCTGAAAACAACAACATGAACCCTAAATTTCAAATTCGAGGGGAAAAAACAAAATATGGAGAAATCAGAGCAAACGGCAGTGAAAGAACGGGCTAAGAACTGAGATCTAACCTTGCCATCCCTTCCTGCCATTGTTTTGCTCAAGCACTTCACAAATTCCCGCCCAAGATTTCCATTCTCATCAGTCCTACTGACCCACCGTTTCAGAGGCTCTGGGCGTGGGCAGTCAGGGCACCTTGTGAGCGGCACTGGACCATACTGATGCCATTTTGAGTGCGTGGCGGAGGAGGTGGACATCTGCACTAGCTCGCCGGAGAAGAGGAAGAATGGGGAAAGGGGAAGCAATGGGCGGCGGCGGGCGGATGGGCACGGGCGGTCGTCTCTTCTAGCTGCGAAGAGGTGGGTCCTGCGCTTACTGGACAAGTGGTGGGTCCCGCGCTTACGTGGATAAGTTGTGGGTCCAGCCCATAACAGCTAAGGAGGGCATCAGTTCAGCTTAAGGGCCATGTCGTGTCTGGGCTATTTACTCGCTTAAAAGTGTCGCCCCAAAGCCATTTTCGTCAACAACATCGCACTCCGTCCAATTCCCACGAAAGATGTCGCACAGGAGCTATTGACCCCTCTTTTTCAGTACCACCACTTCCTGCTATTCCTTTTGTCTTTTCGCCACGACGGCCCATCACTGCCTAATAACGGTCTACGTGCCATATGCTTCCCCTTCGCCCATTCGAGCTTGCTCTTCCACCCGCCCATCTACCTCTGTCATCACCAGAGTTTCTTTTGTGATCCATGAACGCCCTGAGCCACGGCCCAAACTGTGCTTTCTCTCCTCTCTTAAGTTTAATATTACAGGCCCTATCCTCATGACCAATCAGACCACACACATAACAAAACTCCGTGAGATATTCATACTCAAAGGGACACCATTATTGATTCTGGACAATCTAGACTGGGTAGATAAGCATGACTAGCAAGGATGTCCGTTTAATGATTACGTACGTGCAAAAACCAGGGTATGCGAATTTTGGGGCATAAGTTTAGATAAATACTTTCCTATTAGGTACTGTTCCAATCCCATATCAAGCATGCATGAGCTGTTACAACATTGACAAGATACAATGATATATTGATACAAATAAGGAAACTAACAAAAAATGCATCGATGCGTATACACGAGAAATGGCAAGAAACGCGTATATGCCAGCAAATAATAGAAAACACAACGCTTTCACTCCAGCAAACAACGAAACACAGAATTCCAGTTGTCTGCTATCGGGATATTACCATACTCCTCACCGCGCGCTGGCTATACATTAAAATGCCTCGATAAGCTACAAGCAAGTGCACAAGAGAACATACCTACAGATCTATAAATCATCCAGATCCCATCGAGGCAACTCATCTCTCGATTTCCCTCTGCAAAAATGGAGTCCTGCGGTTCTACCTCCTCCACCTTCCCGGTCGACACGTCCCTCTCGGTGGCAATCCATGTCGAGGATGAGAAGCTAGCTAGGGCACAAGACCCCGACGGCATCGTCTCACACGGCATCATCGGCTTCCCAGAGGGTGCAGGAGGTGTCCCGCCTGCCCACGTTCAACTGCAAGTTTTGCCCCCGCTCCTTCGAAATAGCCCGGGCACTGGGCGGGCACCAGAAGGTGCACAACACCCTCCATCGCGCGCGGCGCAATAGCCGAAAGGCGCACATGAGCCGTCGTCCCGCTTGGTACTCGGTCGCCAGCGCCCTGCGCACCGCTTGCCTCCATGCTCGGCCCTTCAACGCATGGCACACCCACTACGACCCCTCCGTCCCGCTTTCGTTCACATGGCAAACCGGGATCGCCCCTGGAGGTCTTGCTCCCGCTCAACCGTCATCGGCGGTGCTGGCGGATGGGTATGGCGGGAATGGAGAAGGGGGTCATCTTGGACGCCAGCAAGCCATGGGTGAAGTGAATCAAGAGGAGACCCCCAACGGGATTGATCTAACCCTGAAGCTCTAGATTAGGGCTTTCAGCTTTGGATTGGTTTTGTCACCTCAAAGAATAAGTTGTTTCGTTATGTTTGATTGTTTGAATTTTCTGTTTGTTGCATCATCTTAAGGTCGAGATTATTTGAGTGCATCTCCTTGTAATTCTGTACTAAACGCAAAATGGGATCAATCGATGTACTTGACCGGTGCTATTTCCAAAGCGTAATTCAAAGTGGTTATCTGGATGAGTTTTATTCCATCTGATAGATGTTCATCTGGCCGTCTAGTATTGTTTGGAAGGATGTTACATCTTTTTAGTTAATCGGGAATTTGGGGGTCCTCTAACTGAGTTCTGTGGCGATTCTTTTTCAGTTGTAAGACTAAGACTCTGTTATACTGTAAAAAAGAATAATACTGTATGAGTTGCAGAAAGAGACAATATATCGAAATAATGTCTCAAATCGTTTATTTCCCATATAGTAATTAATAAGAAAGTTGTACAACGATCTAGGTAAGTATGATCTAATATTTTCCACATAAAATAATTGTTTTTTTATTTGTGTAGAGTTTAGCTGGGCAAGGCACAAGTAAGAAAAGATCCAATGTAAATAAAGGGTGAAGATTAGAGCTAATCTCTTGCGTTACATAGGTACTAAGGTCTATTTTATATGTGAGGAGATATTAAGCTTCATCTCCTGTAATGTTCACAACATAAATCGATCTCTTCACTACCTAAAAACTCATGGTGGCCCTGCGGGCACAGTGCAATCTCTCGGTGACTTGGCCCCTTGGAATAGCAACATCCAGGGCCGTTGTACCACCGTCGAGTTGATGAGCTCGATGCATTCAACATTGCAGTGAGGCGGTCAAGTGGTAATCCTGCCTAGGGAGGCCACCAAGGACGAGATGAGGGTGTATGTCCTTCTAGATGTAGTTTACACTAGTTGACCAGAGGTATCACAGGGTGAGGTGGATATCCTCTCGCGGCCGTGTCACCATTTGACTTCCAGATCATTTGATGGACATTGTCCGGATGGTGCTAGGAGTGCCTCCAACTTCTTTCATGTGCATACTCCTTCAACCGTAATACTAGTAGGATATCCAATGGACAATCCGACATCTCTTACAGAGAAATGCTCGAAATTTAGAAATCTAGAGAATGGTTCTATTTCAATTTAACCTGGCAAACCACATTGGGTTTTTATGACACCTAAAATATTAGCACATGATGTCATAAGTAATAATTTCAATAGTCATCAGTTTTAAGATGCATATGTGTACTCAACATGACAATGAAAGGTGAGGTAAGATGACTGCACCGATATTGAAGATCAACTAAGCAGGAGGAGCATGTCGGTGACTAGAGGGTATGTTGGGAGTCTCTGGCAACACATATGAAGTCGACACGAGTGATGATCGCATGAAAGGGCGCACAGGAGAACGAGCGTTGAATTTGTCTTGGTTAATCAAGGATGGAGATAGGCCACTGCATTAGTCTGCCGATGGAACATGCTACGACATAGATATAGGAATGCTCACTAGTGACAAATTCATTTTGCACCTCAGTGGCAGTCTAGGCGCTTGTCAATGGTGAATCACTACTATTAAGTGGCTGCTAGTGACGAGTGGCTCGCTCGTCACTTGAAAGTTCATGACAGTGGCAAGAATGCAAAATGGCTCGTCACTTGTAACCATCTCAACAGGGATGGACGCTCCCTGGGGGAAATAAGCCTTTACTCATTGTTTTGGTTTGTCTGAGCTAATGATTACTGCATGCTAGTATGTCTAGTGCGAAGGTAGACATGCGGTGTAGGGTGAAATTTTTCAAAGGCAAAACCACGATGGCAAGCAGTCACAACTTTGACTACAAACTATTTTCGAGCTGGGAAAGTGGAGGTGGAACGAGGACTGGAAAAACAGTAGGAAAGGGAGGGAGGGAGGGAGAGAGAGAGAGAGAGGTAAAGGGAATGTAGAAAGAGAGCGGAATAAAGTGGCCGAATTTTGGAGAAAGGATGGGAAACTGGGTGGCAAAGGGTGGTAAAGAGAGAAGGAGGAAAGTAGTTTGTCTGACTATTTGGAATGTGGCACTTGGCAAAGTATGTTAATCATTTTAGAAGTAAATAAAATGTCCTTAGCTAGATGTCGCTAGCCAGACAATCGGCATAGATTAAAAAATGAGTGGTTTTCATCGCTTAGCCAAGTGTCGACTTAGAAACACTCGGCAGACAAGGACACGTCGTCATCACCCCTCTATTAAGCGTGGCAAGCAGGGATATAAGTTATTGCATTCGCCGAGTACGTAATTATTTCTCGAGTGTTTTCTAACCTACAATTGCCAAAGGCAAGTATTTTCTAGGTGCCAAATTGTGTCGATTGTTTTCTAATGCACTAGGTTTTGCATGGCCTTTCTCGAGTACCCAACAGAAAATACTCGGCAAAGAGATGGGTACTCGACTATTTCATCGATTCTAGTTGTGGGATTGTATGTGAATGCATAGATGGCCAAGGACACATGAAGGGTATGTTATGCTGAACATAGACACTGCTTTTTGTGCTAATAGGGGAACATGAGCAACAGAGGCGGTTATTATCGATGACCATGCAAGCTTCATAGCAGCAAGTACGTGTGCCATTAGTTGTGGCATGGACGTCTCTATGGTGGAATATCAAGCCTAGATTGAGAGGGGGGCTAGGGGTAGGAGAAGATCCCGCGACACTAAAAGCACTTGAGGGGGGCTAGGTGGGACCTAGGCGCCCCCTATAAGTGTCCAGGTCTAGTAGGCGCATAGGGAAGGTGCCTAGGTAGCCCATGGGCCTCCAAATGGTCCAGGAGTGCCCACTAGGCTCTCCTCTACCTATATATATATATGCCACGTACATTATTTTTCAATTTTTTCTCACAATTTCCTTTTATTGATTTCTGAAAATTAAAAAAAATTAGCAGTTTAACAAGATGGAATTATTTTGTACGAAATTAAAGTGATTATACCAAAGTGAAGATATATAATTACTAACGGGATGAAGATACTCGTTGAAAATTACTTTGTCATTATGAAAATGATTTATTAATAAGGCTTATCAGTTCTTATTAATAAACTCTTCACATGAATCAAATCCATCATACATTAAAATTTTACTCTAGGTTATCTCAACTTTGATAGAGATAATTCATATCGTTACAATTTGAAGTTCTTCTTCAGAGGAGGCATAGGAAAATGAAACCTTTCAATAGTGATAGTCAACACCCTTCTTGTGGGAGGAACAATATTTATTTGGAATCATATTTTTCCTTGGAAAATAAATCATATATTGGTTTCCATCAACATTAAAAGTAACCTTGTCTTAAGTGCAATCAATGATAGCCCCGACATAAATGGATTTCCTAGAATAATAGATAAGCTATCTTTTTCTTTAGAGGAAAGGCATACGCCCGACTTTATAAATAAAGGCACCAGGCAGAGTACAGAGAGAACAAGCAAGCGAACAAAGTCGGCCACAACCAAGCGCAATAAACAAAGTACTGAGATACAAGGCAAACATGCCAAAGATCATCGACACACAGGCCGGATAAAATGATGCCGAACACTACCTAGACCTCTACCTAGCCAAAAGAGGGAACGAAGACAGCTAGTCATCAAGAGCCTGCTGCGAGATAAAGGAAGCCGAAGCCCGAATTTTGCCACAGAGGAGGTCGAAAGAATCATGGTCAGTAGCCTTAGTCAATGATCTCCACTGCTGCAGAGATAGATAGGTTTTAAATAAGCAATCGGCAGGCTTAGAAGGATAAATATGCTCAATGGTAAATTTGTTCCTAGTCGTCCACAAGGCCCAACAGATCGCAGCAAAACCGATCCAGAACATGCGTTTAGTAATTCCAGTAAGGCCATTAGCCAAGATCCTGAGCTCGGAAAAGGAAGACGGGTTCCAAGGGACATCTAGCCAAGATCGAACACATCACCAGACCAACCTGGCTAAAGCACAATTAAAGAAGATATGATTCATATCCTCCAGAGCACCGCATAAAGAACAGGTGTCCGAGCCAGGACCGTTGCGCTTACAAATCTGGTCGGCGGCCGGAAGGCGTCCCCTAAAATCTTGCCACACAAAAATCTTGATTTTAGGAGGAATTCGAGCATGCCAGATCGATCTGAATTTAGTAGTAGGCGTACCAGAAGTGAGCCTGGAATATAAGGATTTAACAGAAAAGCAACCAGAAGCAGAGTGGGGCCAGGTCACCGAGTCCTCATCCACCAAGAGCACGAGAATGAGAGCAACAAGGCGCTTCCAGTCATCGTCTCTTCAGGGGTAAGAGAGCGTCGGAAAGCAAAGTCCCAATTATTAACAAAGAACTCAAAGATCGAGATCTTTGTGTCAGGGCAATATGAAAAAAGCGTAGGGAAAGCCACAGCTAGAGAAGAGTCACCACACCACCAGTCAAGCCAAAATCTAATGGACTTTCCATTACCTACAACAAATTTGACATGATCTTTGGAGATGGTGCGCAATTTGACAAGATCTTTCCCGAATTGGGACCCACCCAGGGAAGGCGAAACATGGGGCTAGAATGAGGGAAATATTTAGCTTTGAGGATAGTAAACCACAAGGAGCCCATCCCAGTAGTCATGATTTTCCACCACCACTTGATAATATGGCATTTGTTCATGACCGAAGTATTAAGGATGCCCAAACCCCAAGGTTCTTGGGCCTGCAGATCAACTTCCATTTGACCATCCTATACTTACGTTTGTTATCAGCATAATTCCAATAGAAAGCACCCCTGTGCTTATCAAACCCGCCGTGAATACCACTAGAAAGGAGGTAATAGCCCATAATAAACATTGGCAGGGAAGACATGCAAGCATTGATGAGGCAAACTTTGCCATCATTGGTATTATATCTGCCCCTCCAATGCATAACTCTGTTGCCAACCTTGGTAATGATAGGATCGAAGTTCCTTGCACAGAGTTTGGCCGGAGAGATAGGAAGGCCCAAGTACTTGAAAGGGAACGAGCCCAAAGAATAGTTCAGTAGCTGGGAGACCCACAAGGCCTCCGTCTCAGACACCCCGGTGACAATAACCTCACTCTTGAAAAATTGATCTTGAGACCAGAAAGAGCTTCGAAGCAGAGCAGGAGAAACTTAAGGTGCACAATGCAAGAATTGTTGAGTTCAACCATATTGATCATGTTGTCCGCATACTGGAGGTGAGTAACCCCCTCCGGGATCAAGTTGGAAACCACAGGAGAGATGTGCCCAGCCGAGGCCACCCTAGACAAGATCCGGGATAGCGCATCCATGACGAAATTAAACAGGAGAGGTAAAAACGGATCCCCTTGCCTCAGGCCCCTACCATTGGCAAAGAAATTGCTAACCTGACCATTAACCGAAACCGCGGTGTGGCCACCAGAGACCAACTGCATGACTCTATGAACATAAGCACTGTCAAAACCTTTAGCGGGCAGAACCTGACGTAGAAATACCCAGCTAACGGAATCATAGGCTTTCTTGAAATCAAGCTTCAGGATAACAACCTTAGTATCGCGGACACTAAGATCATGTACAATTTTGTGCAGACAAAGAATGCCATCCAAGATGAACCTCCCCTTAACAAAGGCCGACTGGAAGGGGCTGTGAACCCTATGGGCGGTGGGGGAAAGGCGTGTGGCAAAGCCTTTGGCAGGGAATTTTGCAAAGTTATTGATGAGTGCGATCGGTATGAATTGGGAGATGAGATCAACCCCTTTGACTTTAGGAATAAGAGAGATCACAGCATAATTAAGCCCAAACAGAAGCCCTGAATGACATCACAAACCAAGGCGCAAAGGCAAGGCCAAAATTTCCTGAAGAAGGGGATAGAGAAGCCATCCGGACCCGAGGCCGAATTCGAATTAACAGAGCGAATGACATCAACTATTTCCTCCTCAGATAACGGAACGAGGAGCGCATCATTTTCCTCCCTGGAAACCCTCCCAGAAGGATCCCACGTGGAAGGTGAAATCAAGAAGCTAGAGGAGGGCTTAGTAGACAACAAGGAGGAGAAAAAATCCACCACATGGGAAAGAATAAGGTTTTGATACGAGATTCTGACACCATCAATCAAAAGGCTATCAATCGCGCAACGGCGCCTTCTCCCATTGGCGATGGCAAAGAAGTAAGCAGTGGGAGAGTCACCCTTAAGAGTCCAATTCAAGGTACCCCTTTACCAATAGATCTCGGCATGCCTGTGTAGCTACAGCAAGGCCTCCTTGAGGCCGTACCTTAACTACCATTCAATCTCAGAAAGTCCAGGCCCATCGGCCATCAGGTCTAGAGCCGAAATCTGATCCAACAAATCAGATTTCTGCCGGTGGGCCTCAGCAGCCCTGTTCTGAGCCCAACCACGGAGAAATTTCCTAAGGGAGTAAGAATAGTGGTGCCAATCATCCATAAGCCCAAAAGAGCGTCTAATCAAAGAGCGCAGAGATGTAATCTTGCTGGAAATTAAATCAGAAAACCATCCAGCAACAGCCAGGAGGCATCAAACTGGAACCGAGAGGTCAATGGAGGGGAATCAAGGCCTGCATCTAAGATAAGAGGAAAATGATCCGAGCCAATGATAGCCCTAGCTTTCAGAACTGCACGAGGGAATAGGGAGTCCCACCTGGAGCAAACAAAGACGTGATCCAGGACTGAGCGGACTGAATCAATTTGATGGTTAGTCCAGGTGAAACGCGCTCCCACCCGAGGGATTTCACGAAGGGCACAGTCCCTATTGAAGCCATTAAAAGAATCCGTGAGAGGCCAGGAATAATTACTCCTACTCTTATCACTAGGGGACCTTAACAGGCTGAAATCACCCCCAATCAAGATGGGGAGGATACAGGATTCAATCTTATTGGAAATCTCGTCTAGAAAGAGGGGGGATAAGGAGTGGTTAGCAGGACCATATACCACGATGACTTCCCAAAGCGAATTAAGCTAACGGTGATAGAGAATAGAGCTAGCCCAGAAAACACCATGATCAAAAGCAACAAAGTCAAATACCTCCCTTTTCGAACCAATAAGGATGCCACCCGAGTGCCCAGAGGAAGGTAAAAAATTCCAATCGAATCTGTCGGCACCCACCACCGTAGATAGTTCATTAGGAGAAAAGGATTCTTTGGAAGTTTCAACAAGGCCAATCAAATCTACGTTATCTCCTCTAACAATATCTTTAATCTAGTCCTGACGCTCCCGAGCGCCGAAACCTTTAAAATTCCAGAACAGAGCTCTCATTTTGAAGAAAGGTTTTTAATACGGAGACTCGGCCTGCATAGGGTAGCATAGGATTTGGCGCGTTTAGCAGGCCCCCGATTGATAGGAACCGAAGGATCCTGGCCCCTACCAGGATCCACAGCCGAGGCCCCATCCGTCTCTGGCACAGAGACATGGGTAGCGGCGGCCTCCTTGGCATTAGCGTTGGCTGCTTGCGCAGTCTCATTAGCATGAACCAGAGATAATATAGTAGCAGGAGGCCCAAACCCTGAATCAAAATCAACTCTCACATCCGACAAAACCTGAACCAAGTGCGAGTCTAGAAGCGACGGAAGAACAAGATGAACTTGAGAAGAAGACTTAGGGGTGGGGATGGGAACGGGAGAGGTACTTGGGTGGGAAAGATCCTTAGCCGCCGCCCACCATTCCGCGCGCAAGGCCACCGGCTCGCCACTATCCTTGACCCTGCGACCCTTGCGAGCCGTGGAGGCCGGGGAGCAAATCGTCGGGGAACGGCCAGTAGGGGAGGGCATGGCAGCAACCAAAGCAGAGCTAGAGGCCGCACCCAGATCCCCGTCAAGACGGCGACAAATCCCAATGATCGAGTGCTTGGAGCCCGACGATGCCCTGCTCCTAGCCGAGAACTTTCTGACTGTAGACTTCCTATTATTGCTCACACGGGCATTAGTATGAGGGGGGAGACATGCAAATTCTCAATGCCAGATGTAGTAGGTGAGACAGGGCGTACTGGCCTATTCGAGTAGGACCCAGAGACCGGAGTGAGAGCCACAGCTCCCACCCAGACGCATTCACACCAGGTCTGACCACTCCAGACATAGGGAACTCAGCAATAGCAACTTTTGAAGCACCATCAAGGGGAGCGTTGTCCTTAAAGAGCTCACGGACCTCCGGCTCCATGCCCTCACACTTCGAGCAGCTAAAGTGAGCGTCAGGACCCCCGCTGGGATTGGCACCATCGGATCCCTCGTTGCCGTGAGGGCCAGAAGGGGAAGGCCTAGGAAGTGGCGGTGGGGGGGGGGGAGCTTGTTGGGCCACAGCCCCTTCAACATGAATGTGAAGACGATGACCAGTAGAGGACGGGAACACATCCACCACCCCATGGACACACAAAGGATCGATGCACCAGACTTTAAGATGCGCCGGACCAAGCCTGTCCAAGGATTCAGAGTCAACTTCAATTGGCTTCCCCAACAGAACACCCAACGCCATGAGGAAGTGGATGGATCTAAGGCCAGACAGGACATCATCAACCAGCACCCAAACTTCAGATAGAGGCCCAACAGAACGGGAGCCACTAGCCGCAGCTTTGGCCGAGACAACCAGCTGATTGATCGGGAGAGTAAAAGTGGTACATGAATAAATCATCTTTAGACTCTGCTGCGAGGGGAAGACAGATGAAAACTCAAACTCGGAGATCTGGTGCACTTGCCAATCCCATCCCTTCACGTCCCAGACATGTAGCTCATCCAACAGCACCTCAGGTGAGACCTGCTGATCCTGAACCGTGATGATGGCGGCGTTGGAGAGCGAGGGGGCAACCACTGCCAAAGGGACCTCACTGTCTAGAGGAAAAAAAGGAGCATCCAGGGAGCCCGAGAGCATAGTGGACAAAGGAAGGGGGTTTGCAACGATTACGACAGTCAACAGTGAGGTATCCCTCCGCCCTACAGATGAGGCAGAACGGGGGATTGAAGTAGCGGGATTGGAAGTGCCCGGTCGGTGGCATGCGGAGCAGGTGAGGGTGGAGGAGGATGAGGAAGAAGGAGGGGCTGGACAAGAGGGGAGTGGAGGGGGAGGCGGGAGGATGCCGTCGCCGAGGCCGGAGGAAGGGGAAGCACCAGGAGCCGAGTCGCGAAAGCAACGGGGTTTGGCCAGGTAGGGAGTAGGTCCAGAGCCACCACGGTTGAACTGACGTCTACCAAAGCCCGCACCCGTGGCCGCCGAGCGAACCGCCGGGCGAGAATGAGCCAAGGCCGTCGAACCGCGAGGAGGAGCCTGATGGGGGCCACAGAGGCCGACGCGCCCCCCGCCGCCGCCACCTCCCAGGGATCCGTGGCACCGGGGGCCCGACCACCAAGAGGCTCCGCAGAAGGCCCACCAGATCCAGATCCAGGGCCAGACCCACCGTCAGCCTCCAACTGCGCCGCCGCCGACCGCGCATGCTCATCCCGCTGCAACCAATCTGGCCCAGCCGCCCAGGCCTCGTGGTCACGAGCCACCTGCTCACGGGCCGCCCGATCTGCCTCCAGCTTGGAGCGGAGGGAAGCTTCATAGGCGAGATCAGAGGCTGCCTCCGTCGAGCCCTCGCGACGGCGCTTGCTACCGGAGATGGCCTCTCTGGAAGAGCCCCTAGAATTGTCCATGGAGAGGATGGCCACAAACGAGAGGGTGAGGGGGAGGAGGACTAGATCCAGAGAAGCAGTGAATGGGGAATGAGAGCATCGCACGTCCGAACGAGACGCAGGGAACCCTAGAAATGGGGAAACGACCCCTTGCGCAGCCATAAATATCCCGTGAGGCCAGCTCCCGGGCCAGACTGTTGGGCCACAACGGAGGGGGAAGGAGGAGTTGGGCTAACCAATGGCCCAGGTCTCGGCCCAGTGGGGGGGGGGTACTGTGAGGAGGAGAGAAGGAAGGGGGGCCCGGACGACCCAACCAGACACGGCCCAAGATCCACACAAGCCCGGGGCCCACCAGCCCCAACAGCAAGAACCAGATCTAGGGAATGCGACGGCGGCCGAACCACGGGTCCTGGCGAGCACCCGCGCGCCGGCCTGACCACTACCGCAACCGAGGGGGAGGAAGAAGGCGAATCCACCACAGGCGATGGCGGACCGCACGACGGCACCGGGCCCAAAACACCACGCATAGGAGAAGGAAACGGAAACTTACGCAATTTTCGGCGACGACGAGGCACCCGCGTCCAACCATGCTTCGACGAGGAAGGAGCGGCAGGACGGTCGCGGCCCTCAGGGGCAAATTCCTGGGGCGCGTCGGCGCTGGCCCTAGGGCCCCGACCACCCCAAGGTGGAGTGAAGCGGGCGACAAGGGCTCAGATCCCGAATCCGCCTCATTGCCCTCCAAGGCCCAGAAGCGGCTTCCCGACTACTGGGGACACATAGGGGAAGAGAGGGACAGGGAAGGCGATGAGAGGCTGGATCCGGGTGGAGCGGGGTAGGGATCTGCCCGTATACCGACCGGGCCAGCGGGAGATCGGACCGCGGAGTGAAGGGGAGACGGGGGAGGGGAAGGATAGAGGGGAGAGAGGAGAGCCATAAGAAGACGCAGGCGATAATCTATCATCCTTGGTCATATCAAGTGCAAGAGAGGCTGTTACGATCGAAACACTAGCAACCACAACAAGGATATCTTCACAAATATCAATACGTATAGCAGTTGATTTATCAGCCATTTGCAAAGATATAGTCAATTTGTCTTTATGAAGAGATAAAAGCATGACATTTACACCTACACATAAATCACATAAATAATATTTAATATAATACTTTTTAATGGTGCAAGGTATATAGTGTGAATCCGAGGGTTTCCTAATTTCTCAGGAATTTTTCCTTTGAAAGTATAGTTTGCAAGCATAGTAGATATTTCTTAGTAACTATCTTTCTTTTATTAGTGACTAGAATAAGGTGGGATTTCAATATTTTTAGCCATAGGGATTTGCAAGAAAGAAAAATAATCATGAGAAGATTTTAATATCAAAGATAGAAATGTCATGTTTATCATTAGTTTCATGACAGTGTCTATCATGTTTGTCAACAACAGAGTTTTCACTAGTTACTCTAGAAGGTTCATCAATTTTATGTTTCTTCTTTTCTTTTTTCTTCATAGAAGTACCAGGGGTTGTCCAATTAGCATTTTGTTAATCTTGGATGATCCTATTAGTATGGCCTTTAGGATATAAAAGATCTTGGGTGGAGGCTCCACCACTAGTGTCTACCCCACAAATTTTATTGCTAGAATATGCCATATCATGTATAATTGTTTCTTGAGTCGACCTCCTTTGTATAAGCTTAGTTTGAATCATATCACAATGTTTAGCAATCCCTTTTATATCATTCATAGCCCTCTCTAATTCATAGACATATTTGTGATCCTATTAGGGTTGACAGAAGGATTTCTTTTAATTTCTGTGTTAAAAAAATATTATTTAACAAGAAAATTATCTATTTTCTCATGTATGAAGCTTATCATATGGGAGATCACCTTCATCAAATTCATAAATGGAATTAACTTTAATAACAAGACCTAAAAGCTGAGGTGGAAAGTGTCACCCAAGATGCGTAGTTTCTCTAATTCATTGGATAGAATGCCTTTTTCCTGAAGAGATTTCTTAGCGTGTCTCATATGTTCATCACTTAGAGTATATATAAATACTTTCATTGGTATAGGGGCTGATATTAGCTCATTTGGATCCATTCGTCATAATTCCTAGCAATTCCATCATGAAGCTCCATAGCTTCATTGCATGTCATGTGCTTGAAAACATTTCATGCATAGTTATCTATTTTTATCCAAGATTCAGGGATTAGCGCATTGTAGAATATATCAATCTAGCCATGATCTCACAAAGCCTCACCCAACCTTGAGGTAAAGCCACACCTTGGTTTGAGAAAAAAATATCAATGCCTTCAACTACACACTACCGTAGGAATGCCTCCACAGTGGAGAAGACCGTCAGATCTCTTGATAATGTGCCTGACGTGGTCGGACATACCGGGACAGAGCCCACACGCACAAGTAACCCAGGTTCGGGCCTCCATTTTGTAATACCCTACATCCTGCTTCTTATTATTCATGGTGGAGGGATACCTTGTGTGCGCGAATAGAATGGTGGTGATGAGTTAGCTACCGAGAGTTGTTTTCTTCTAGAAGTAGATGCCTATGAGAGCCCTCTAGCCTCCCCTTATATAGCTAGTGGAGGCTAGGATTTACAGAGGGGAAGACGCGATCTAGGCCCCCACCGCCCTTGACTTGGGAGCCAAAGATGGTCGCAAGGAAGTCGCTTTCTTCACTAGGATTTCTCGTGCTGCCGGGCCTTGCGAGACCCCCCCTTCGTTCTTCTGGCTGGTCCTTCTTGGTGAGTCACCCCCGTTTCATGGCACTATCGATAGCCCACGAGCATGGAGGAGGTTACATGAGTCGATCTTTGAGACCTCCGGCGGGCTCCTCCCTTCAAGCTGTGCCTCCCTATGTTGTGGACACGGCTTCTTGAGGTCCCCTATTTTCGAGTTTTTTGACCTCCTCGATCATGGCCTCCGCAGTCTTCATTCCCACCCTGGATAATCAAGCTTGTTGATGAAGAGCAGGGCCGCCAAGGGCTGGACGACTGGCCAGACCGTTTGTCTAATCACCAAATGCAGTTGCGATCTAGTCGAATGTTGATTGTCCACACGTCGTTGCCAGCATTGGAGAGCTTTTGGGGAACCATTTCCATAACTTTACAATAGGGATACTGTTTTGGCTGTCTGGCGATCTTCTTCTTTGAATCCTTTCTGCCAGCCACCACCAAACTCAGAGATCCAAGCAATGGAGTGCCCGACGGGTTCATCTTCTGTGCCATCTGGACGGAGCGCTCCGCGAGTCCCGCGCCATCTCCTCTCTCGGTCCTGGTCAACTCGCCTGAGTGGTCCAGCGAATGGAAACGATCCTCAGTCACACCACGGCACCATTGTTCCCGAGCCTCTTCCCTGGAACATGGTGGTGCATGTTGCCTTCATCCACTATGGATTGCGCCTCCTGCTGAATGCCATTACGAGGGGAATCCTGACCAATTAAGGGTTGCAGTTGCCACACTTGACCCCGAGCGGGCTCTTGCATCTGTCTTGCTTTGTAACCCTTTGCGGGTGCTTCCTTGGGACCCTCCCGCACTTTGGCCTTTGGAAACATTTCTTCATGGCCGCGCCGCGCTTGAAGGATGGCAGGATTCCGGCCTGAGGATCCGCAATTATCCGGCCTTGCCGGGCTCCGGATACTTTGAGCTAGAGACCTGCGCAGAGATAGCAGCATGGGAATGGGTTTGGTTCTAGGTTTCGGACGTGGTGGCTGATCACCGTGAGGTCGGAATGCCAAAATTCATCGATGCGCCCTGTTGGTAGAAGCCGGAGTGGGGCTCGGGGATGGAGATCTCCCAGGAGACTGCTACCTTGATGGAGGCGGTTCATTAGTTTCAAGACAAGGGCCTTTGGGGCCTCCAAATTATGAAGACCTGGATGAAGAGAAATGTCCAGCCCTTGGGATGGAGGGAATTCCCTAGGATCGAGCATAGAGGCCGAAGGATCCCAGTCGCCTCCTCAATCGGGAGGACTCATAGAATGAAGTAGAGCTTCGTATGCACCTGGTAACTGGCCTCCCTCTCAGAGATATTCTCATGGAAGTTACCGTGGAGCCATACTGTCACGCTAACCCCCGCCCTGGGGTAAGTTACTGTGACTTGCCATATGTTTTGTTCATCATTGGAGGCCTCCCACCTTGTCCTTGCTGGCCCCATTTTCTTGTTTTCAGACATAGAAGGATTTCATTTCGATTCTGCCACATCCCCGCTCTTATGAAGCGACGATGCATCTTGCCGATCATGCACGCTGACGGCCCAAAGTTTTGGCGGGGCCGCGACTAGCGCCAGTCTGATCTCCACCTCGAGGGGCTCGTAAGAGGTCCATAGAGTCCTCGGCAGTTCCTCCATCAGCGAAGGCTGCAAGATCGAGTTTTGCGACCCTTGTGGGCTCATCTAATGAAGGAAACGGACCCCACGAACTGCGCGAGGACCTACGGTTCGTGCAGGCGAATAAGCCGGGGTCCTCGGAGATCTTGCGGGAGCCAGGTGAGGTGGTGCCCCAGTGTGAGGGTGCTATCCATCCGCCGGGTCAATTTATAATTAACAGTTGGCCGTTTTATTATTGAAAGCATGACATTTTTATTGTTGTTGACATTGTATTTTATTATAAAGAGGATGGCAGCTTTTAATGTTGAGAGGATGTTATTTTTTGTTTCTTAATTACATGGCAGTTTTTTTTATCCAAATAAAATATTTTTATCTAGAAGATGGCAGTTTTATAGTGTAGCCCGCCAATTTAAAAAAAAAATTAGAGCAGGGTATTTTTATAAATTTGTTTGTATTTTTTTATTCATGGAATTTTTTATCGAGGATGGTGGGTTTTGTTACCTAGAGGATGGCAGTTTTTAAGTTTAGCATGGCCGAAAAAAAAGATCACTCAACCTTTTTTTATAGTTATAAGGTGGCAACTTTAAACAAAAAAACACTTTTTTTAACACAGTACAGACGCAAGCGCTCATATACACGAGCATACACTCACCCCTATGAACGCACAGACGGACACCCTACCCCTATGAGCACCTCTGAAAGACTGAGCCGACATACCATCTTGAAATTTACGAAGTCACCATAGGCACCTCATCGTCGACGGGAATGTCTCCACCCACTGAATGCGCATCGCAGGAAATCCTGAAATAAATCCAGGAATAAATTGAAGGAAATATGCCCTAGAGGCAATAATAAAGTTGTTATTTATATTTCCTTATATCATGATAAATGTTTATTATTCATGCTAGAATTGTATTAACCGGAAACTTAATACATGTGTGAATACATAGACAAAACAAAGTGTCCCTAGTATGCCTCTACTTGACTAGCTCGTTAATCAAAGATGGTTAAGTTTCCTAACCATAGACATGTGTTGTCATTTGATGAACGGGATCACATCATTAGGAGAATGATGTGATGGACGAGACCCATCCATTAGCTTAGCATAATGATCGTTAAGTTTTATTGCTAAAGCTTTCTTCATGACTTATACATATTCCTCTAACTATGAGATTATGCAACTCCCGAATACCGGAGAAACACCTTGTGTGCTATCAAACATCACAACATAACTGGGTGATTATAAAGATGCTCTACAGGTGTCTCCGAAGGTGTTTGTTGGGTTGGCATAGATCGAGATTAGGATTTGTCACTCCGAGTATCAGAGAGGTATCTCTGGGCCCTCTCGATAATGCACATCATATGAAGCCTTGCAAGCAATGTGACTAATGAGTTAGTTGCGGGATGATGCATTACGGAACGAGTAAAGAGACTTGCCGGTAACGAGATTGAACTAGGTATGATGATACCGACGATCGAATCTCGGGCAAGTAACATACCGATGACAAAGGGAATAACGTATGTTGTTATGCGGTTTGACCGATAAAGATCTTCGTAGAATATGTAAGAGCCAATATGAGCATCCAGGTTCCTCTATTGGTTATTGACCGGAGATGTGTCTCGGTCATGTCTACATAGTTCTCGAACCCGTAGGGTCCGCACGCTTAACGTTCGATGACGATTTGTATTATGAATTATGTGATTTGATGACCGAAGTTTGTTCGGAGTCCCAGATGAGATCACGGACATGACGAGGAGTCTCGAAATGGTCGAGACATAAAGATTGATATATTGGACGATATTATTCGGACACCGGATGAGTTCCGAGAGGTACCGAGTAATTATCGGAGTGCCGGAAGGGTTACCGGAACCCCCCCGGGGAAGTAATGGGCCAACATGGGCCTTAGGGGAGAGAGAGGGAAGGCCACGAGGAGGTGGCACGCGTCCCCGCCCTTGGGGAGTCCGAATAGGACTAGGGGAGGGGGTGCGGCCCCCCTTTCCCTCTCCCTCTCCCTCTCCCTTCCTTCTTCCCCCTTCCACCAAGTGGAATCCTACTAGGACTTGGAGTCCTAGTAGGACTCCTCTCTCTTGGCGCGCCCTACAGGGGCCGGCTGGCCTCCCCTCTCCTCCTTTATATACGGAGGCAGGGGCACCCTAGAACACAACAAGATCAATTGTCTTAGCCATGTGTGGTGCACCCCTCCACAGTTTAACACCTCGGTCATATCGTCGTAGTGCTTAGGTGAAGCCCTACGCCGGTAACTTCATCATCACCGTCGCCACGCCGTCGTGCTGACGGAACTCTCCCTCGTCCTCAACTGGATCAAGAGCTCGAGGGACGTCATGGAGCTGAATGTGTGCTGAACTCGGAGGTGCCGTACGTTTGGTGCTTGATCGGTTGGATCACGAAGACGTTCGACTACATCAACCGCGTTAAGCTAACGCTTCCGCTTTCGGTCTACGAGGGTACGTGGACATACTCTCCCCCTCTCGTTGCTATGCATCTCCTAGATAGATCTTGCTTGAGCGTAGGAATTTTTTTGAAATTGCACGTTCCCCAAAAGTGGCATCCAAGCCAGGTCTATGCGTAGATGATATGCACGAGTAGAACACAAAGAGTTGTGGGCGATAATAGTCATACTGCTTACCACCAACGTCTTACTTTGATTTTGCGGTATTGTTGGATGAAGTGGCCCGGACCGACATTACATGACCGCGTTCATGAGACTGGTTCTACCAACGTGCTTTGCACAAAGGTGGCTGGCGGGTGTCTGTTTCTCCAACTTTAGTTGAATCGAGTTTGACTACGGTCGGTCCTTGTTGAAGGTTAAAACAACACACTTGACGAAAAATCGTTGTGGTTTTGATGCGTAGGTAAGAACGGTTCTTGCTAGAAGCCCGTAGCAGCCACGTAAAACTTGCAACAACAAAGTAGAGGACGTCTAACTTGTTTTTGCAGGGCATGCTGTGATGTGATATGGTCAAGACATGATGTGATATACGTTATTGTATGAGATGATCATGTTTTGTAAAAGTTATCGGCAACTGGCAGGAGCCTTATGGGTGTCACTTTATTGTATGAAATGCAATCGCCATGTAATTGCTTTACTTTATCACTATGCGGTAGCGATAGTCGTAGAAGCAATAGTTGGCGAGATGACAACGACGCTACGATGGAGATCAAGGTGTCAAGCCGGTGATGATGGAGATCATGATGGTGCTTTGGAGATGGAGATCAAAGGCACAAGATGATGATGGCCATATCATGTCACATATTTTGATTGCATGTGATGTTTATCTTTTATGCATCTTATTTTGCTTAGTACGGCGGTAGCATTATAAGATGATCCCTCACTAAATTTCAAGGTATACGTGTTCTCCCTGAGTATGCACCGTTGCGACAGTTCGTCGTGCCGAGACACCACGTGATGATCGGGTGTGATAAGCTCTACATTCACATACAATGGGTGCAAGCCAGTTTTGCACGTGCAGAATACTCGGGTTAAACTTGACGAGCCTAGCATATGCAGATATGGCCTCGGAACACTGAGACCGAAAGGTCGAACATGAATCATATAGTAGATATGATCAACATAGAGATGTTCACCATTGAAAACTATTCCATCTCATGTGATGATCGGACATGGTTTAGTTGATATGGATCACGTGATCATTTAGATGACTAGAGGGATGTCTATCTAAGTGGGAGTTCTTAAGTAATATGATTAATTGAAATTTAATTTATCATGAACTTAGTACCTGATAGTTTTTGCATATCTATGTTGTTGTAGATCAATCGCTCGTGCTACCGTTAACTTGAATTTTAATGCGTTCCTAGAGAAAGCTAAGTTGAAAGATGATGGTAGCAACTACACGGACTGGGTCCGTAACTTGAGGATTATCCTCATTGTTGAACGTCATGGAGCATATGAGATGTTCCAAGAGTTGAAGTTAATATTTCAAGCAAATGCCCGAGTTGAGAGATATGAAGTCTCCAACAAGTTCTATAGCTGCAAGATGGAGGAGAATAGTTCTGTCAGTGAACATATACTCAGAATGTCTGGGTACCATAACCACTTGACTCAGCTGGGAGTTAATCTTCCTGATGATAGTGTCATTGACAGAGTTCTTCAATCACTGCCACCAAGCTATAAAGGCTTCGTGATGAACTATAATATGCAAGGGATGGAAAAGACAATTCCCGAGCTCTTCGCGATGCTGAAGGCTGCGGAGGTAGAAATCAAGAAGGAGCATCAAGTGTTGATGGTTAACAAGACCACTAGTTTCAAGAAAAAGGGCAAAGGGAAGAAGGGGAACTTCAAAAAGAATAGCAAGCAAGTTGCTACTCCCGGGAAGAAGCCCAAGTCTGGACCTAAGCCTGAAACTGAGGCTTCTACTGCATAGGGACTGGTCACTGGAAGCGGAACTGCCCCAAGTATTTGGCGGATAAGAAGGATGGCAAAGTGAAAGGTATATTTGATATACATGTTATTGATGTGTACCTTACTAATGCTCGTAGTAGCTCCTGGGTATTGGATACTGGTTCTTTTGCTCATATTTGCAACTCGAAACAGGAGCTACGGATTAAACGAAGATTGGCTAAGGACGAGGTGATGAAGCGCGTGGGAAATGGTTCCAAAGTCGATGTGATCGCCATCGGCACGCTACCTCTACATCTACCTTCGGGATTAGTTTTAGACCTGAATAATTGTTATTTGGTGCCAGCGTTGAGCATGAACATTATATCTGGATCTTGTTTGATGCGAGACGGTTATTCATTTAAATCAGAGAATAATGATTGCTCTATTTATATGAGTAATATCTTTTATGGTCATGCACCCTTGAGGAGTGGTCTATTTTTGTTGAATCTCGACTGTAGTGATACACATATTCATAATATTGAAGCCAAAAGATGCAAAGTTAATAATGATAGTGCAACTTATTTGTGGCACTGCCGTTTAGGTCATATTGGTGTAAAGCGCATGAAGAAACTCCATGCTGATGGGCTTTTGGAATCACTTGATTATGAATCACTTGATACTTGTGAACCATGCCTCATGGGCAAGATGACTAAGACTCCGTTCTCCAGAACAATGGAGCGAGCAACTGACTTATTGGAAATAATACATACTGATGTATGCGGTCCGATGAGTGTTGAGGCTCGCGGCGGGTATCGTTATTTTCTGACCTTCACAGATGATTTGAGCAGATATGGGTATATCTACTTAATGAAACATAAGTCTGAAACATTTGAAAAGTTCAAAGAATTTCAGAGTGAAGTGGAAAATCATCGTAACAAGAAAATAAAGTTTCTACGACCTGATCGTGGAGGTGAATATTTGAGTTATGAGTTTGGTCTTCATTTGAAACAATGTGGAATAGTTTCGCAACTCACGCCACCTGGAACACCACAGCGTAATGGTGTGTCCGAACGTCGTAACCGTACTTTATTAGATATGGTGCGATCTATGATGTCTCTTACCGATTTACCACTATCATTTTGGGGTTATGCTTTAGAGACGGCTGCATTCATGTTAAATAGGGCACCATCTAAATCCGTTGAGATGACACCATATGAACTGTGGTTTGGCAAGAAACCTAAGTTGTCGTTTCTTAAAGTTTGGGGCTGCGATGCTTATGTGAAAAAGCTTCAACCTGATAAGCTCGAACCCAAATCGGAGAAATGCGTCTTCATAGGATACCCAAAGGAGACTGTTGGGTACATCTTCTATCACAGATCCGAAGGCAAGATATTCATTGCTAAGAATGGATCCTTTCTAGAGAATGAGTTTCTCTCGAAAGAAGTGAGTGGGAGGAAAGTAGAACTTGATGAGGTAATTGTACCTTCTCCCGAATTGGAAAGTAGTTCATCACAGAAATCAGTTCCAGTGATGCCTACACCAATTAGCGAGGAAGTTAATGATGATGATCATGAAACTTCGGATCAAGTTACTACAGAACCTCGTAGGTCAACCAGAGTACATTCCGCACCAGAGTGGTACGGTAATCCTGTTCTAGAAGTCATGTTACTAGACCATGACGAACCTACGAACTATGAGGAAGCGATGATGAGCCCAGATTCCGCGAAATGGCTTGAGGCCATGAAATCTGAGATGGGATCCATGTATGAGAACAAAGTGTGGACTTTGGTTGACTTGCCCGATGATCGGCAAAGCATAGAGAATAAATGGATCTTCAAGAAGAAGACTGACGCTGACGGTAATGTTACTGTCTACAAAGCTCGACTTGTTGCGAAAGGTTTTCGACAAGTTCAAGGAGTTGACTACGATGAGACCTTCTCACCCGTAGCGATGCTTAAGTCTGTCCGAATCATGTTAGCAATTGCCGCATTTTATGATTATGAAATTTGGCAAATGGATGTCAAAACTGCATTCCTTAATGGATTTCTTAAAGAAGAGTTGTATATGATGCAACCAGAAGGTTTTGTCGATCCTAAAGGTGCTAACAAAGTGTGCAAGCTCCAGCGATCCATTTATGGACTGGTGCAAGCATCTCGGAGTTGGAATATACGCTTTGATGAAGTGATCAAAGCATATGGTTTTATACAGACTTTTGGAGAAGCATGTATTTACAAGAAAGTGAGTGGGAGCTCTGTAGCATTTCTGATATTATATGTGGATGACATATTGTTGATTGGAAATGATATAGAATTTCTGGATAGCATAAAAGGATACTTGAATAAGAATTTTTCAATCAAAGACCTCGGTGAAGCTGCTTATATATTGGGCATCAAGATCTATAGGGATAGATCAAGATGCTTAATAGGACTTTCACAAAGCACATACCTTGATAAAGTTTTGAAGAAGTTCAAAATGGATCAGTCAAAGAAAGGGTTCTTGCCTGTGTTGCAAGGTGTGAAGTTGAGTAAGACTCAATGTCCGACCACTGCAGAAGATAGAGAGAAAATGAAAGTCATTCCCTATGCCTCAGCCATAGGTTCTATCATGTATGCAATGCTGTGTACCAGACCTGATATGTGCCTTGCTATAAGTTTAGCAGGGAGGTACCAAAGTAATCCAGGAGTGGATCACTGGACAGAGGTCAAGAACATCCTGAAATACCTGAAAAGGACTAAGGATAAGTTTCTCGTTTATGGATGTGACAAAGAGCTTGTCGTAAATGGTTACGTCGATGCAAGCTTTAACACTGATCCGGATGACTCTAAGTCACAAACCGGATACGTATTTATATTGAATGGTGGAGCTGTCAGTTGGTGCAGTTCCAAGCAGAGCGTCGTGGTGGGATCTACGTGTGAAGTGGAGTACATAGCTGCTTCGGAACCAGCAAATGAAGGAGTCTGGATGAAGGAGTTCATATCTGATCTAGGTGTAATACCTAGTGCATCGGGTACAATGAAAATCTTTTGTGACAATACTGGAGCAATTTCCTTGGCGAAGGAATCCAAATTTCACAAAAGAACCAACCACATCAAGAGACGCTTCAATTCCATCCGCGATCAAGTCAAGGAGGAAGACATAGAGATTTGCAAAATACATACGGATCTGAATGTTGCAGACCCGTTGACTAAGCCTCTTTCATGAGCAAAACATGATCAGCACCAAGACTCCATGGGTGTTAGAATCATTACTATGTAATGTAGATTATTGACTCTAGTGCAAGTGGGAGACTGAAGGAAATATGCCCTAGAGGCAATAATAAAGTTGTTATTTATATTTCATTATATCATGATAAATGTTTATTATTCATGCTAGAATTGTATTAACCGGAAACTTAATACATGTGTGAATACATAGACAAAACAAAGTGTCCCTAGTATGCCTCTACTTGACTAGCTCGTTTATCAAAGATGGTTAAGTTTCCTAACCATAGACATGTGTTGTCAGTTGATGAATGGGATCACATCATTAGGAGAATGATGTGATGGACGAGACCCATCCGTTAGCTTAGCATAATGATCGTTAAGTTTTATTGCTAAAGCTTTCTTCATGACTTATACATATTCATCTGACTAATAGATTATGCAACTCCCGAATACCGGAGGAACACCTTGTGTGCTATCAAACATCACAACGTAACTGGGTGATTATAAATATGCTCTACAGGTGTCTCCGAAGGTGTTTGTTGGGTTTGCATAGATCGAGATTAGGATTTGTCACTCCGAGTATCGGAGAGGTATCTTTGGGCCCTCTCGGTAATGCACATCATATGAAGCCTTGCAAGCAATGTGACTAATGAGTTAGTTGCGGGATGATGCATTACGGAACGAGTAAAGAGACTTGCCGGTAACGAGATTGAACTAGGTATGATGATACCGATGATCGAATCTCGGGCAAGTAACATACCGATGACAAAGGGAATAACGTATGTTGTTATGCGGTTTGACCGATAAAGATCTTCGTAGAATATGTAGGAGCCAATATGAGCATCCAGGTTCCGCTATTGGTTATTGATCGGAGATGTGTCTCGGTCATGTCTACATAGTTCTCGAACCCGTAGGGTCCGCACGCTTAACGTTCGATGACGATTTGTATTATGAGTTATGTGATTTGATGACCGAAGTTTGTTCGGAGTCCCGAATGAGATCACGGACATGACGAGGATTCTTGAAATGGTCGAGACATAAAGAATGATATATTGGATGATATTATTCGGACATCGGATGAGTTCCGAGAGGTATCGAGTAATTATCGGAGTGCCGGAAGGGTTACCGGAACCCCCCCCCCCCGGGGGAAGTAATGGGCCAACATGGGCCTTTGGGGAGAGAGAGGGCAGGCCACGAGGAGGTGGCGCGTGCCCCCCCCTTGGCGAGTCCGAATAGGACTAGGGGAGGGGCGCGGCCCCCCTTTCCCTCTGCCTCTCCCTATCCCTTCCTTCTTCCGCCTTCCACCAAGTGGAATCCTACTAGGACTTGGAGTCCTAGTAGGACTCCTCTCTCTTGGCGCGCCCTATAGGGGCCGGCTGGCCTCCCCTCCCCTCGTTTATATACGGAGGCAGGGGCACCCTAGAACAAAACAAGATCAATTGTCTTAGCCGTGTGCGGTGCCCCCTCCATAGTTTAACACCTCGGTCATATCGTCGTAGTGCTTAGGTGAAGCCCTGCGCCGGTAACTTCATCATCACCGTCGCCACGCCGTCGTGCTGATGGAACTCTCCCTCGTCCTCAACTGGATCAAGAGCTCGAGGGACGTCATCGAGCTGAACGTTTGCTGAACTCGGAGGTGTCGTACGTTCGGTGCTTGATCGGTTGGATCGCGAAGATGTTCGACTACATCAACCGCGTTAAGCTAACGCTTCCGCTTTCGGTCTACGAGGGTACATGGACATACTCTCCCCCTCTCGTTTCTATGCATCTCCTAGATAGATCTTGCGTGAGCATAGGAATTTTTTTGAAATTGCATGTTCCCCAACATAAATGCGAGCACCAGGACTTGAACCCTCGTGGGATGGGGATACCACAGTCCCTCTAACCATCCAACCACAGGTTGGTTCGCACAAAAAACACTTTTTTTTAAAGATCCGGCAATTGCTGGCATTTTCATTGATCATAGCAGAAAGCAGCGGGAAAAGAACAGTGGTGGTGCGGATCCTAAGATCAAAATGTGGGTTCGTCACGAACGGCAAATCCTAAACGAAAAGTGTATGTTTCATGGCGGTTCCCCGAAGGGGCTCTCGATGCATGTCGCTCCCGTTATCTGCCATAGCTCGACGATGTCCCTAATTTGCTTGACGATGCTTCTCTCGCATGGCAGGTGTGATCGGAAAGTGCAGTGGTTCCGCTCTTGCCAGATTTCCTAGCATGTCAACATGAGGATTATTCCCGCCCCCTTCCTCCATTGGGGCTCAGTCTGCTCCAAGGTGCTCTAGATGATCGTGGTGGTGTTCCCTTGGTGCCAGTTATCCTTTGGAGAGAGCGCGGAGCAGCCGTGCCATTGCCCAAGCTCGACCCAACCTTTCCTGGCCTCTGGGCAGTTCCAAAAGAGGTGGCACGAGGATTCCAAACTCCTGACGCATAGTTGACAGAAGTAGGCGTTTGTCCAGCCATGTCGCTGCAGTCTGTCGTTGCACCAGAGTCGATCTTGGAGCAGCAGCCAGGCAAAGATCTTGATCTTTCCGGGCGCCCATGCCTTCCAGACCAGGTGGTCAAAGTTGGTCGTCGTCCGGCCCTGGAACTGCACCTGGTAGGCCGACCTGGCCGAGTACACTCCTGAAATTGCCATGTTCCAAGAGAGCGTGTTCGGCTCACCTGGCCGCAGGTTCACGGCCGCTTCCTGCAGCATGTGCTGCAAAGCATGGACATCCGCAAGGAGCTGCTCGTGGTTTCCATGGGTGAGGTCGCGGATCCAAGTATCTTTGCTGATGGCTTCCTGCACTGATCTGTTCTTCCTTCGCTAGTGTTTGAAGAGTGCCGGGAATTGCTACGAGAGGCTGCCATGCCCTAGCCAGGGAGAGAGCCAGAAGGAGGCCCGAGCCCCATCTCCGATCGCCACGTTTGTTGAGGCCGTGAAGAGGGCTTTGTCTCCTTCATCGCATGGTAGCTCGGTGCCCACCCACGGCCGCTCCGGGTGGTGCCAGGCAATCCACAGGCAACGAAGCCGGAGCGCCCTGCCGAAGTGCTGGAGGTCGTGGATGCCCAGGCCCCCTTGCTCCGTCGGCGCGCACACCGCAGGCCATTTGACTTTGCAGCTGGCTCCAGAGATCTCTTCGTCTTGACGCCAGAGGAACCGTCGTCTGCATTTGTCGATCTCTCTGAGCAGCTTCTTAGGGACCCGAAGGACGGTGAGCACGAACATTGGCATGGCGCTTAGTACGTAGGGGACGAGCACACGGCGGCCCACCAGCGGCATCAGCTTGCCCTTCCAGCCAGCCAGCCTCGCCTTGATTCTGTCAATGATGAACTAGAGGTGGACTAGCCGAAGGCGCCCCGTTGAGACCGGCAGACCTAGGTATTTGATAGGGAAGGGGCAATAGAGCCAGCAAAACCCTGCAGCACTTCAGTGATGTTTATGCCCTCACATCGGATCAGTAAGACCATAGACTTGGCCGGGTTGATGCACAACCCTGTTGCTCGACCGAAGTCGTCGAGGATGCGCAAAAGGGAGTCCAGCACCTGCCGATCAGGGTTGATGAAGATGACGGCGTCGTCGGCGTAGAGGCTCACTTGGAGCGCTAGGTCTCTCCCCGGGAGGCGCTGCAGGAGCTGTTGCTCGACCGTTGCCTTGATCAGGTGGTGCAGCGGGTCTATGGCCAAAATGAAGAGGAAGGGGGATAGCGGGTCGCCCTGCCACAGCCCACGGTGATGGATGATGCGAGAGCCCGACGTGCTGTTGAGGGAGACCGACGAGGAGGCCGTGGCGAGAAGGCGTGCCACCCAGTCACGCCACCGCGCGTTGAAGCCAAGCTTCTGGAGCAGTTCGATGAGGTATTCCCATGACACGGTGTCGAACACTTTCGCGATATCAAGTTTCATTAGGAGGCAGGGTGTTCTGCGGCGATGGAGGGCGCGAACAGAGTTCTGCATGAAGAGGAAGCTGTCTTGGATGCATTTTGTCTTCAGGAATGCAGTTTGCGCCGGTGATATGATGGAGCTGATGACGGACGCTAGTCTAATAGAGAGCACTTTGGAGATGAGTTTTGCGACCGAATGGATTAAGCTGATGGGCCTGTAGTCGGTGACCGCTGTCGCCCCATCCTTCTTTGGCAGCAGGATGATCATCGCGTTGTTGATCGCCGACATGTCACCTCCTGTCAGGTGGTAGAATTGGTGAAAGGCCTCCATGACGTCCGTTTTGATGATGGGCCAGCACGTATGGAAGAATGTGTTGTTGAAGCCGTCCGGCACCGGTGATTTCTCTTGTGGTGACCTACAGATCGCCGCCCAAACCTCCTCCTCGGTGAACGGGTTTTCAAGGCCGGCCGCATGCAGGGAAGGTAGGTGGATGGAATCCGAGTCTATGGTGCAACTTCTGCTAGCCGTCGCCCCAAGCGTGGAGCTGAAATGCTCATGGATGATCCGCTCTTTGTCGTCGTGGGAGGTAGCTATGGAGTCGTGGGAGTGTAAGGCATGAATGAAGTTCTTGTGTCTCCTAGAGTTGATCTTAGCCTGGAAGAAGACTGTTTTTGCATCGCCCGCGCGTAGCCAAGTGACACGCGATGCCTGCCGCTTTCATGCCCGCTTGATCATGGCGAGTCCGAGGACATGCATCTTGAGTTGCTTCCGCAGCTGAAACTCGCTGCAAGATAGTTGCCTGCTTTCCTGGGTGATGTTGAGACAAAGGATGATCTCATTTGCAGTGTGCAGCTGGAGCTTGGTCTCACTGAAAAACCCTTTTGCCCAAATTTTTAGGTCATTGGCTACCCTACGTAGCTTTATGTTGAGTCGCCTGAACGCACGGTTGGAGGCAGCCGGGCGATCCCACGCGCGCTGGACCATGGTGTGGAAATGTGGGAACTGTGGCCAGAAGGACTCGAAACGGAACCGGGCCGCGCGGCGGGGCACGGCCGCCGCCAACAGCAGCAATGGGCAGTGGTCAGAGCATGATGTGGACGCCGCGTGAAGGAGGAAGGACGGGAACATGGAGTTCCAAGCTATGTTGCAGAAGAACTTATCTATGCTAACTAGGGTTGGTGATATGCGCTCATTGCTCCATGTGAACCTCCTATTTTTGCATTTGATCTCCTTGAGCCCTGCCGTATCGATCGCAGCTCGAAATTTTCCCATGATCCTACGGTTTATGTTGCTATTGTTCTTGTCTCTTGCTTCGAAGATTAGGTTGAAGTCGCCGTTGATTAGTCAAGGGTCACTAGGGGCCGGCGCGGCTCTCACGATCTCGGCGAAGAACTCGTCCTTCCTCCCGTCGTCGACAGGCCCGTAGACCGTCGTCAGCCAAAATGATGTTGCTATTGCCGCAATGGTGACTTTTGCTGTGATGGAGAAGCGGCCAATGGCGTGTGATTGCACCCCTACGTGGTTTCTGTCCTAGAAAATCGCTGCGCCTCCCCTGGTACCCATGACCGGAAGGACTACGCAGTCGGCTAGTCTGGTTCCTCCTACCTCCCTGACGAGCGCTCAGCTCCACTCATCTATCTTCGTCTCCTGGAGGCAGAGGAGAGCGAGCTTGTGTGTTTCCGCCATCTCGCACACTATTGCTCGCCGGGCTAGCGAGTTGAGCCCTCGAATGTTCCAACTCATAATGGGGCAGTTTGTGTCAATCATGGGGAAACTAGTAAATGCTCCGGCAACTAAACATACTAAAAGGGAAAGACATGCACACCACCATCCATCCGGGGGGTCGCCGGCGGCCACCAATAGGCCCCAAGTTCCGCCGGCGATCGACTACGCCTCTACTGCAAGAACTACCTAGACTGTTACAACACATTGTTGAACCTAACTTGAGGCAGCCGATCGCTGGGTGTCGCCGGAGGCTAAGACTACTAGGAAGCTCTAACATGGGGAGGGGGTGGCCTGCGAGGCCTCTCCGTTGGGTCCGTGCATGCCCGCCGCGATCCTGAGCGCTGCGGCGTCGAGGTTGGTGAGCTTTGCAATGGCCCTAATGTCGGAGTCGGACAAGGGCTTGTCGAAGCGGCGAATCAGCGCCTCCGCCGCCTTGGCCGTCATGGCCTCTTTGGGCCCCAGGATGCCAAGGTCGTGCATGATGCGCAGCACCGCTCGCTGACTGACCGGGACACTGGACGGGTTGCTCGCCCGGCGAGCGCTCTGGCGAGTCAGGGACGTGGCCGGCCTGGTGCGCTTCGGGGTCTTTGCTCGAGCAGGGGCCCTTCACAGCACCGACGGCACGTTACTGGCGAACAGCTGGCCCGGGGCACCGTCCCCGCCTGCATCGGCGATCTGCAGGTGACACACCTGGGAAGTCACCACGCCGAGCTGCAGGGAGTGCATGGTGGCCGCCCTAGGGGTGTGCCGAGCGAGGGAGAGGGTCGGGCCCATGGCGATGTCGTCCTCGTTGTTGCTGGCAGCGTCCGCGTCCTCTGTGAAGCAGAGGGGTTTGTCTACGGTTGTCGTGGCTGCCTTGTCGACAGCGGCGGCCCTCGGGTCCGCCCGTGGTTGGGGCGACAACTCCCTGTTCATGCCGACAAAGAAGGCCACCACCGGGTCAACTTCCAACATGGCTGCCGGACCCCTAGGCAGAGGCCGGGGAGGCGCCAGCAGGGGGTTTGCCGAGGCTGCCCCGTCCCGGACGATGATGAGCCGCACGAGTGTCCATTGCTCCCATCGGCGCCATTGCCGTGCACCTTGGAGGCATGGCCCGAGCTGCTACGCCGGCCATGGGGGTGGCTCTAGTGGTGGCGCGAGCTGGGAGTGCGGCTGCGGTGCCGTTCTGTCGAAGGGGCAAGCACGGCGGGCTCCTTGCCGCGGCTCCTCCCAAGAAGTGTGTCCTTCCATGACCTCCTCTGGCCGCCATTGTCATCATCGTGGTTGCGCCTGTGGCCAGCCGAGGGCATGCCCCTGCAGCCCGAGGGCGCCACCTGTGCAGGGGGCGTAGGCGCGGCTCCTGGCTCTGCGACGGCCTGCCGTCCCACACTCCGGACACCCAGCCCCCCGCCTGCGGGTAGCGCGGGTACAGGCGGTCGTCGGAGGAGGAGGAGGGGAGGCCTCTCTGCCCGGAGTGGGAGGAGCGCGGGGACAGGGGTATCCAGTCTTCCACGCGATCAATGTGCACCAGCACATCCCAGCGAAGCAGGTTTGGCGGTGGCGCGACCGCCCGGCTCGGTGGCGAGAAACCGAGCATCTCCTCCACCCGTCCCGCGCCCCTCGCGTGCTTGCACATCGTCCTCTTGGTGGGGATGTGCGGCAGCTGCCACACCCACACACAGATGGCAAACAGCTTCGTGTCCGCGCGGTCGAAAGTGCGGCTGTCGAGGCGGTCGATGATGACCTTGTCCCCCAGCGTGTCCTTCGCGCCCTCCAGAGTCCACAGCTGCATGGGAAGCTTCTCCAGGATGACGCGCACGTGCAGCATCCAGGTGTCGTGGACCGCGTGCATGTCCTCCCTCCATGGCTCCAGCTGGAAGGAGACTCCGTCCACCGTGATCGAGCCTCGCCGCACGATGAGGTCCTTGTGCGCCGGCATGGTGAAGTGGATGAAGAAATCATCGGGGTCATGGCTGGTGACGTGGAGGAGGTGCGTCGAGATCTGGAACTCCCGCTCGATTGCCCGGCCGATGGAGAGGGGCCGCCGGCTTGCAGCTTGCTCACCGCGGTGACCACCACCATGTGTTGTTGCAGCAGGAAGATCTGCTGCTCCATCTCCGGCGTGGAGGCGATCACCTTGTGGCTGGTTCTCGGCCGGCGCCCATGGTCGACATAGGGGGCGGCAGCCGGAGCCATCTGCGGCGGGGGAGGAACGCTTGCAAGGGCAGGGAACGCTAGTCGATCTTGCACCGGGCGGGCCTGCTGCCCGCTGCCTCTCTGGTTCCTCTGGTTCTTGGGGCACTCCCTGCCATAATGGCCAGGGAGCTTGCAGATGATGCATTGGAGCGGGTCGTGGCAGTCGACTCGACGGTGGTGGGGGCTGAGGCAATGGAAGCAGAGACCCTTTAACTTGATTAAGAAGGCCTCGCGCCCCGGCGAGTGGGGGCGGCTGGGGCGCAGCCTGGATCCGGTCCGACGGCGGTGCCCAGAGCGGACTAGTGGATTTCTGCTGGCCTTCTTGCTCCTGCGGGACTGGTAAGTAGTCCATCCTTCATCAATGGCGGCCGGCTCTGAAAAAGTCGACGGTGAGGGCACAACTACGATGGATCGAAGACGGGGTTGCTCTGGTGGGCGGGGGGGGGGGGGGGGGGGGGGGGGGGGGGGAGGCCCAGATCCAGCGGTCTGGGCGCAGCGTCGCCCTCGAGGTCTGCAGCCTGCTGCAGGATTTGCGGGGGCGTCCCCCACTCTAGCTTGGCCGGGGAGAGGGGGAAGCTAGGTGCCTTGGATGGACCAGGGGATCCAGATCTTCCCCTGGGACGAGGGCATTGAAGGTTGGCCGGTGGCGAAGCGGGATCCCGGGGAGACGTTGGGGCCGGCATGGGCAGCCGCGACATCCCAGACGGGGCAGTGGCTCGGGGAGGGGTGGCCGCCGCGGCTGGGGTGGCCAGCGGCACGGAGCGGAGAGGAGCCTAGCCTAGCAAGGGGACGTTTCACCGTTCCTATAGGTACTTCACCGTATCAACCTAAAAAAACACTTTTAACATGGCCTTTTGGGTCTGGAGGGGTCCCGCTGGGCCTTCGTGCTGGCGAAGAACAATTCATTCGATGGGGCAGCTCCTGGTGATCGAACGCTACATATTAGGGTCCTATTTTTTTTCATAAACTTGGTAAATTTCATAGAGTTTGATTAAGAAAATATTACTATGTAAAGTAATATGGAACGGAGGGAGCAAATTCTTCTGAAAGAAAATAATGAAACAAATGTGTGGCACAAAAGATTAAGGTGCCACCTTTTATCAGATGTTGTCACTTATGGTACCATGCATTATAGATTCTAGACAATCTATCTAGACTAGATAGATAAGCATGACTAGCTAGCAAGGATGTCCGTTTAATGACTACGTACCTCGTCCTGAAATCTGGGTATGTAAATTTTTGGGCATATTTTTTGATAAATATTTTCCTACAAGGCACTGTTCCAATCCCATACCAAGCATGAGATGTTACAACGGTAACATAGACAAGATACAATGATATATTGGTACAAATAAGGAAATAGACGAAAATGCATTGATGCGTATACACGAAAAAATGGTAAGAAACGCTTATACGCCAGCAAGTAAAAGAAAACACAACGCTTTCACTCTAGCAAACAACAAACCCGAGAATTCCAGTTGTCTGCTATCTGGATATTACCATACTCCTCACCGCGCACTGGCTATACATTAAAATGCCACGATAGACTACAAGCAAGTGCACAAGAGAACATTCATACAGATCTATAAATCATCCAGATCCCATCGAGGCAACTCGTCTCTCGATTTCACTCTGCAAAAATGGAGTCCTGCGGTTCTACCTGTCCGGTCGATCTGTCCTTGTCGCTGGCCATCCGTGTCGAGGACAAGAAGCTTGGACACAGGACCCCGATGGCATCGTCTCGCATGCCGTCATCGGGTTACAAGAGTGTGCAGGAGGTGTCCGTCCCGCCCACGTTCAACTGCAAGTTTTGCCCCCGCTCCTTCAAAATAGCCCGGGCGCTGGGCGGGCACCAGAAGGCGCACAGCACACTCCAACGCGCACGGTGCAACAGCCGGAAGGTGCACATGAGCTGTCGTCCCGCTTGGTACTCGGTCGCCAGTGCCCTGCGCACCGCTTGCCTCCACACGCGGCCCTTCGACGCATGGCACACCCACTACGACCCCTCCGTCCCGCTTTCGTTCCCATGGCAAACCGGGACCGGCCCTGGAGGTCTTGCTCCTGTTCAACCGTCATCGGTGGTTATGGCAGATGGGTATGGAGGGAATGGAGAAGGGGGTCATCTTGGACGCCCGCAAGCCATCAGTGAAGTGAATCAGGAGGAGACCCCCAACGGGATTGATCTAACCCTGAAGCTCTAGATTAGGGCTTTCAGCTTTGGATTGGTTTTGTCACCTCAAAGAATAAGTTGTTTCGTTATGTTTGATTGTTTGAATTTTCTGTTTGTTGCATCATCTTAATGTCGAGATTATTTAAGTGCATCTCGTTGTAATTCTGTACTAAACGCAAACTGTGATCAATCGATGTACTTGGCCGGTGATATTTCCAAAGCGTAATTCAAAGTGATTATCTGGATGAGTTTTTTTTAGGATATCTGGATGAGCTTTAACCATGGGCCTTTCCATATGATAGATGTTCATCTGGTCGTCTAGTATTGTTTAGAAGATGTTACATCTTTTAGTTAATCGGGAATTTGGGGGTCCTCTAATTGAAAGTTGTGTGGCGATTTTTTTTCAGTTGTGTAAGACTAACACTCTGTTATACCTGTAAAAAAGAGTAATACTGTATGAGTTGCACAAACAGACAATAACGAAATAATGTCTCAAATCGTTTAGTTCCCATATAGTAATTAATAAGAAAGTTGTACAATGATCTAGGTAAATATGATCTAATATTTTCCACATAAAATAATTGTTTAATTTTGTTTGTGTAGAGTTTAGCTGGGCAAGACACAAGTAAGAAAAGA
Source organism: Thinopyrum elongatum (assembly GCA_011799875.1). Taxonomy (NCBI): domain Eukaryota; kingdom Viridiplantae; phylum Streptophyta; class Magnoliopsida; order Poales; family Poaceae; genus Thinopyrum; species Thinopyrum elongatum. The sequence continues at coordinate 258,734,412 of CM022301.1, read as the reverse complement.
TCCAATGTAAATAAAGGGTGAAGACTAGAGCTAATCTCTTGAGTTACATAGGTACTAAGGTGTATTTTATATGTGAGGAGATATTAAGCTTCATCTCCTGTAATGTTCACAACATAAATCGATCTCCTCACTACCTAAAAACTCGTGGTGGCCCTGCGGGCACATTGCGATCTCTCAGTGACTCAGCCCCTTGGAATAGCAACATGCAGGGCCGTTGTACCACCGTCGAGTTGAGGAGCCCAATGCATTCAACATTGCAGTGAGGTGGCCAAGTGGTAATCCTGCCCAAGGAGACCGCCAAGGAGGAGCTCAGGGTGTATGTCATTCTAGATGTAGTTTACACTAATCGAGCAGAGGTATGACAGGGTGAGGTGGATATCCTCTCACGGCCAGGTCACCATTTGACTTCCAGATCATTCGCTGGGACAGTGTCTGGATGGTGCTAGGAGTGCCTCCAACTTCTTTCATGTGCATACTCTTGCAGCCGCTATACTAGTAGGATATCCAATGGACAATCCGACATCTCTTATTGAGCAATGCTCGAAATTTAGAAATCAAGAGAATGGTTCTATTTCAATTTAACTTGGCAAACCACCTCAGGTTTTTATGACTCACCTAAAATATTTGCACATGATGTCATAAGTAATAATTTCAATAGTCATCAATTTAAAGATGCATATGTGTAGTCAACATGACAATGAAAGGTGAAGTAAGACGAATGCACCGATATTGAAGATTAACTAACACTAGTAGAAAATAGGGTACTAGTCCCGGTTCCAGAGGGCCTTTAGTCCCGGTTCTGGAAAAAGGACAAATCAAACGGGACTAATGCCCAAAACCTTTAGTCCCGGTTTGTTTACGAACCAGGACCAAAGGAGGGCCACGTGGCCGCTATGGGGCGCCTAGGGAGGAGGACCTTTAGTCTCGGTTGGTAACACCAACCAGGACTAAAGGGCAGCCACGCGTCAGCAGCTCCCAGGCTCTGGGTTTTTTGTTTTTTTAAAGTGGTTTTTTAGGGGTTTTGGATGGTTTAATTAGGGGTTTCATATTGTGTTAGCTATAGCTACTACATATAGAGAGAAGTGACCTCTCTTTCTCCGTGCTTGGTCGACGCTAGCTACTACATATAGAGAGAACTCAACGCTACTAAGCAAATGAAGGAACCATTAATGACACAAGATCGTCATGAACATATACAGAGAGAAGTGTCCTCTCTTTCTCCGAGATTGGTCAAACAACAAGTTTTCGTATTTCTATCTGACGCTACTACATATATACAATATAACATATCTTACGATCCCTGACATCATCTACCGAAAGTCAGCTTCAATTTCCACATGGTATTCTCCGTCTTTATGTATGACGTAGTCAAGAAAGAATCCCGCCAATTCCTCTTGAATTGCTCGTATGCGATCATATGGTAGGAGTTCATCCCGCATCTGCCACATCTAATTTAAAGAAGGGGGTCAATACATATATATGAATGAAAGTCAACACAATTGATGGTAATAAAATAAAATTGTGAATATTATTGTTTACATACTTCATATTGTTTGTCAGAGTAGCCCCGCTCAGAGGTCGAGCTGCGCATGAACTCACAAACATAGTATCCACATAAATCAGTCCTGGGTGCCTGCAACAAGCACTTTACGAGAATAGAGTTCAATCAAACTGATAATCAAGCATGACAATGGTATTGATGAAACTAGAATCAATGAGAGATGCGCGGAACTAGCTAGTACTACTTACTTTGGGGGTGTGTAAATCGCAGCTCATTTGCCAGACCCGGAACCATTCCGGTGAACTTTTTCCAAACCTTGCCAGGGAAAGAAAATGATTACTTGATATCAGGAAATGAACGAAAGTTGCCGATATGGTGCGATAGTGATTGAAATTACTTCTGGAGCATTGCAGTCATGTCCGCATAATCATGGGGATCTTTCCGTCTCGAGTCTAAGACAGCTACTACTCCCCCATCAAGCTTAATGGATAGCAGAATAAAGTGGAAGCTGCGCACGCATAACTCATCAATTACATTACTTAACCTCGAGTAAGCGAAACTGAATATGCACAAGACAGTAAGACTCACTTGAAGTTGTAAGGAAAGAGTATTTTCCCTTTGTTTTGATGTCGAAGGAACGATTGTAGCAAGTTGTCCTCAGTATCTTTAACTCTCTCTTTTACCGACCATTCATTTACGTATTTGGACTAATGAACCCAATGTCATAGATTTGTCCTTTTTTGCATTCGACGATCTTCAATCTGCATAATATAGTGAGGATAATTATATATACATGCAATGAACGATCTGAGCTAGAGACTTAATTACAGAAGTAATACTTACAGACAGTAGCAAGTGATGAGTTGTTTGTCGAGGGCCTCTTGATTGAATAGCTGAAATAACTCCACAAATTCAACAGGCAACACCTCAACTCCAATGAGGTCGTGCTCCTCTTTAATTCTCAGCAACATACTGTCGGCCCCACTCTTCCTGCAGGTATCCATGTACCATTCATGCAATCTTCGCATCATCGTTGTTAGAGGAGGATGATCAGGTTTGACGAGAGGCTTCCCGTGCTCGTATCTGAAGATCTCTACTGTCTCTAACATTTCAAACTGTACATCATCGCCCACGTAATCACCAAGATTGGTATCGGGCAATAGCCCTGGATGATTAGCGACGATATCGCTAGACACCTTGAGCAGGGGGCACGATTGCTTTGCCTGTTCGCCGAGCTGGGGAATTTTTTTCCCACTTCTTCATTTTGCTTCTCTTGCAGCACTGCAAGTACTTCCCGACCACTGTGCTTCCTTATATGTCCTTTCAATAATGCGCTCATAGTTGGATTGCGGTGGAGACGGTGGTGGTCGCTTAAGGGCACGCAGAGTGCGCTTCACTTTCACCTGATCTATTGTTTCCTTCAGAGGTGGAGGTTTCCGTGCAAAATGGGCCTCCACTTCGGCAGCACTGATTTCCGCGTTTTCCTCGTCGGTCCTGTCATATGGTAACTTTTCTAGAGGCTTGAGGCTTGGGCCATATTTGAATTTCTTCCCGCCTCTTGTACTGCTAGCCGCTGGAGCGGCGCCGTCTTTCTTCCGCCGTTGCTGATGCGGCGGAGTCCGCTGACACACCGAAGGAGGCGGAGGAGGAGGCAGAGTGCTCCGACGCACCGGAGGAGGCGGAGGAGGAGGCGGAGTGCCCTCACGCGCTGGAGGAGGCGGGGGAGGAGGCAGAGTGCCCTGATCACTCATCGGAGGAGGAGGAGGAGTACCCTGACTTGTCGGAGGAGGAGGAGGAGGAGGCGTCCAGTTTGGAAGCTTGATGTACTCCTTTCTCCATAGACAGCTACCCCTTAAAGCATTTACCAGATGAATCTCCCCTTCACCTGTAGGGTAGTCAAGCTCCAGCTCCTCAAATCCCTCAATTATATCATCCACCATCACAACAGCATAGCCATGAGGAATCGGATGGCAATGAAAAGTTCCCTCAGCTTGAGGAGGTACAACAGAGCCGACTGCCGCCTTCAAGGTCAGGTTCTGGCATTTCGTCATTAGCATGCAATGTTTAGACTCCGTGATACTATCCACAGGGTAGCGAGGAGCCGTGAAATCAGGCTGAACGAGCTCTGTGGAAGCCACGCTGCTTCTCCACTGAGATGGTGGCGTAGCTTCTGGGGCAGCGTCGAAGCAAGGATCTTTGTGCCGCTGAGATGGTTGGCCGGTAGCTCGCTGGCTCTCAAGTTCCTCTAGCTTTGCTATTCTTGCATTGAGCTTCTGCATTTCGCTTGCTTCCACTTTCCTCTTTCTCTCTCGGCTTCTGTAACCACCACTGTCGGGAAACCCATGCACCCATGGAACAGAGCCTGGTGTGCCTCGTATTCGTCCAGGGTGCTCAAGATTCCCGAGGGCCTTTGTTAGCTCGTCCTTCTCTCTGTCGGGAATGAACGTCCCTTCCCGCGCTGCCTTGATTGCTGCCTGAAGCTTCTTGATGGGTATTGCAAGTTGCTCGTCCGTCCAACGACACTCCCCTGTTTCTGGGTCCAAAGTTCCCCCAACCCCAAAGAACCAAGTCCTTGAATGATCTGGCCAGTGCAATGTCGCTGGTTGGACCCCTTTAGCAAGAAGGTCTTGCTCAGCTTTGTCCCACAACGGCCGGGCTTTGTAGTAGCCACCTGACCCCGTGTGATGGTGATACAGCTTCTTTGCAGCATTTTTCTTGTTTGTCTGTGACCTTTTCTTACCCTTCTCCGATTTCTTGTAGGCCACAAATGCGGGCCAGTGATCTCTTATCTTCTCATATCGACCGATGAATTCTAGAGTCTTTCCTTTGTCGACAAACTTTGAGTTCAACTCTTTCTTCCAGTTCTTGAATAGTTCTGCCATCTTATTAAGAGCATACGCCTTGACCTTTGGCTCTATAACTGGGTTATTCGGCTCCTCCTCTGGCGGGAGGCTGAAATTTGTCATCAGCGAGGTCCAAAGATCATCTTTCTATCTATCCTGGACATAAGATACTTCAGGGTCGTCCTTACTCTTATTCCATTGCACGATGCTGATCGGGACGCTGTCCCTAACAACAACTCCGCACTGATGTACAAATGCGTCCTTGGTCCGCTTGGGAGCAATTGGTTGGCCATCTTTCGCCACTTCTGTGATCGTGAACCTTTCATCCTGGCGCAACCTTTTCTTCGGTCCTTGTCTCCTTATGGAAGTTTGGCTCGATCCGGAGGGCTGAAAGAAGAAAGAAGCATTAATATATGTACATACCAAAACAATTAATGCATCAAGTGAGCACAGGCTTAATTAATATATATACCTCGCCGGACTTTGCAACAACTCCCACCTCTGTTCGGTCACCGGAGCCATCATCATGATCTCCTTCCTCTGCCATTCAGTCACCAGAGCCGTCATGATCTCCTTCCTCCTCCATTGTTGGATTACCGGAGCCGTCATCCTCTCCTTCCTGACCATCGGTGTCGTTGAGAAACGACAAGGGATCAGCACCGGCTAGGATTATATCCCCCAACAACTGTTCTTGTTCTAAGTCTCTTTCCATAGTTTCTGCAAATATTACAACATGGCAATATACAAACATGAGAGATGGATTAGTGGCAAACATAGACCTAGCTAATCACAACAAGGAGTCATATGCATATATGAGCAATGGATTAGTCGCGGACCGCCTCTCTCATGCATGTCCGACGTCCCCCCTCATGTCGAAGTTATCGGGCCGGGGTTATACTTTCAGGAGAGGACACTTTGCAAAAAATAATCGCTATGCAGGGAGGGGGTAGATCGACAACGCTCTTTCTTTTAGGGTTTGGGTGGCCTTGAGAGTTGGTCGGGCGAGCGGACCGGGAGTAAATTAGTAACTTTTAACTTGGTAAATTTGGGTGGCCTCGACAACTCTTCTAGGGTTTGGGGTGGCCTCGACAACGCTCTTTTAACACATTTAACTCATTTAACTTGGTAAATTTGGGTGGCTTCGACAACGCTTCTAGGGTTTGGGGTGGCCTCGAAAATGCTCTTTTAACTTGGTAAATTTGGGTGGCCTCGACAACTCTTCTAGGGTTTGGGGTGGCCTCGACAATGCTCTTTTAACTCATTTAACTTAGTAAATTTGGGTGGCCTCGACAACGCTTCTAGGTTTGGGGTGGCCTCGACAACGCTCTTTCAGTCCCGGTTTGGGTGGACTCAAGAGTTGGTCGGGCGAGAGGGGGTTGATCGACGTCCCCCCTCATATCACCATAATGAAAATCATCTATATATCATCAATCCATCCATCCATCCATATATACATACATCAATCCATCCATCTATATATATGATAAAAAAATCTATGAGCACAAAAAAAAATCTATACACATCAATCCATCCATCCATCCATATATGAACAAAAAACTTTCTTCAATGAACAAAAAACTTTCTTCTATGAACAAAAAACTTTCTATGAACATCATTGCTCATATATCAATGCATACATCCATGGATCATCATTGCTCATATATCCATGGATCATATATAAAAACTTTCTATGAACAAAAAAATGTTCTATGAACAAAAAACATTCTATGAACATCATTGCTCATATATCACACTACTAGGGAAAAGCCTAGCAGTAGTGCAGGTTTTTGGCCTACCAGTAGCGCGGGTGACCGCGCTACTGCTACGATGCTACAGCTAAAGGTTAGCAGTAGCTTTGGTTAACCCGCGCTACTGCTATATGCACTTAGTAGCAGCGCTTCCTCCAGAAGGCGCTACTGGTAATTACTAGTAGCGCGTCTCTCTGCCCGCGCTACTATTATTATTCCATATTCTATTTCTTTTTTATTTTATGTCGTATTCATACACCTTTATACATATTTTCATACAGTAGCAATTTAGAGATTTTTTTTACATTATAATGAGTTATTAAATCACTAGGTGAAAGAACTATGGATTAGTTTCAAGTGGATGGATCCTAAGTGACCAAGTCATGGATTATCACGATAATCCATGACTTGATCACTTAGGATCCATCCACTTGAAACTAATCCGCGGTTCTTTCACCCAATGATATAATAACTCATCATCATCATCATATTAATATAAAAACTCTTGCATCATATCATCACCAACAACACTAGCTAATAATCATCATAGTCATTACCACCAACACTATTTAATCATCATAGTCATAGTGTAGCTATCTAATCATCACCAACACTAGCTAATAATAATCATCATAGTCATTACCACCAACACTAGCTATTTAATCATCGTAGTCATAGTGTAGCACATCATCATCTTCAAACTCATTCTAGCTAGCTAATCACTCCTGCTGCTCTCTCTCAGGTAAAATAGCATAGAACATGTGTGGCACTCCTGCTTCATCATATTGGAGCATGCAGATGAACCTGTCTCCTAATTGTGGGCTGCGCTTCTGATTGCTGCCCCCTAGTACTTCTCTGCGATCCTTCACAATGTTGCTCCAGTCTTTGACTATTAAGACTTGCTCGCTTTTAGAAATCCTGAATGCACTCATGTGCAATGTAGGATGTCTTGTCCGTAAGCTAACCATTGCCATGCGACCTTTAGGCTCGATCCAATGAGGCACAACTATCATTGGGAGTCCCTGTTGAAGAACATCGTAGTAACATACTTAGCAATGAAGTTTAGCTTAAAAAATAATGTATGCAAAAGATGCACTGAGGACAAATAGTAAAAATCTTACCATCTTTCCTAAATAGATGTGACCGTAGTTCAATACGCATGCTAGTGGTCGCACGTTTTGAGTACTAAGATTTTCAAGCCCAGGAAAATAATTTGTCTTGACAGTATCAAGATCCTCAAGCCATGAAACATAATGACTTATCTCCTCGCAGTTTAGTTCAGCCCCAGGACAGTAGTAGGTCATGTCTACCAAGCACCGGATATGTTTGCTTGAATGGAAATAAGCTGTCAATAGAAATTAGTTGTCAACTATTTTTGAATAAACAATATCCAAGACATAAATATGGTTGAGAAACTCACATAATGGTAGAACTGGAGGCGTCTGCACATCGACCCAGATGTCGATATTACCTTCAATATCATCTTCCGGACGAATATCAAAGGTGATAAGCATATTAGGCTCAAATGCATAAGCCTTGCATAGTGATCTCCAATTTTTGCATTCAAAATAGGTGTAGGTGTCTGCATTGTATAATTTTGCGGCAAAAGTATAACCATGCTCGGTCCTCAAGTGAACTCTCTTTACCTCCATAGTTTCCATAGGACTGAAACCAATCTTATCCAAGACATAAATTCTTGCATGGCAGGGGATACGCTAGTAGAATAGTAAAAAATTAAAATTATAAGTTGAAGCAAAAGAAGCAGAAGTCATGCTTAATTACGAAAAAAGACTTGTCGTTGTGACTTACTGTATCCACTTCAAAGGTCTCATCCAGCTTGATGCTGAAGCGCCTACCACCAACTAAGAACACTACTAGAAAAAAGGCTGTTAGTGGCGCACCAGTTTTTGCTATTAATGGCGCACTATAGGTGCGCCACTATTAACACGCCACTAGTAACAAATAGTAATGGCGCACATTTGGTGCGCCATTAGTATCCCAGATAATAGTGGCGCACCACATAGTGCGCCATTACTATGCCTAGAAGTGCGCAATTACTATCTGACTTAGTAATGGCGCACCACATAGAAGTGCGCCATTACTAACAATTTTTTTTCAAAAAAAATTTCAAAAAAAAATTGTTCAAATTTTTTTTTCATTTTTTTCTTAATCTCGGGTCACTATGGCTTAATCTCGGGTCAATATGCTTAATCTCAAGTCAAATCGCACTCCGTGGTCAAACTTCCCAGAAGGTCACCCATCCTCACACTACTCCAGCCCTAGCACGCTTAACTTCTCAGTTCTATCCAACCCCAGCACCAGCTCACTTAACAGGCACTTGTTGATATATCTATCATATCAATCCTATTAAACCTTGTTGATGTCTAGGACTTTGTTCATGTTATGAGTGTGATGAAATTTTGAAAAAATATTTCAAACTTCCCGATCATATTACGTATCATATTTTGAACATTTTTTCCAAAAAAAAATTTGAAACCAATTTTTTTTCTGTTACTAGTGGCGCACCTAGCAAATGGTGCGCCATTACTAAGTTTGAAATTTTTTCCATTTCCCCCCCTCTAGATCTTAAAAGCCTCGTATCTTTTATTTTGTTAGGTTTCCCCCCCCCCTATTGAATTCGGATATAACTTTTAGAGTAGATGATTTTTCATATAAAAAACTTTTTCATCGGAGTTCGTATGCAAAAGTTATGCCCATTTTACAAATTCTTGAGAGATTTTGCAAAAAAGTCGAAAATTCATGTTTGTAAATTTTGCTAACAACTAGACCACATATCACATGGGAATCTTCTTTTCTTTTATTTTTTTGGCATTTCTATCATTTTCTTTTATTTTTTTTGAAACTGAAAAGGTGGTCCACGGGAGGGGGGGGTGCATTTGGTGAATTTTTTGGCCACCTCAGAAAGTTAGTAATGGCGCACCTTCACAAAGTGCGCCATTACTATGTGTATGACTTGGTCAAACCTTGGTCAAAGTTAGTAATGGCGCACTTTGTATAGGTGCGCCATTACTAAGTTTGACATAGTAATGGCGCACCAATGCAAAGTGCGCCATTACTAAGTTTGACCAAGGTTTGACCCAGTCATACACATAGTAATGGCGCACTTTGTATAGGTGCGCCATTACTAAGTTGACATAGTAATGGCGCACCTTCACAAAGTGCGCCATAACTATGTGTATGACTGGGTCAAACCTTGGTCAAACTTAGTAATGGCGCACTTTTCACCTGGTGCGCCATTACTGTTTTGGTTACTAATGGCACACCTACACATGGTGCGCCATTACTATTTAGTAATGGCGCACCACATGTATAGTGCGCCTTAGTGTCGATATTGGCTATAGCTGTTTTTCTAGTAGTGGAAATTTCTGTCGCATAGGCCGCGCTCGTCTTCGTAGTATTCGCACATACCGAAATCCTTTTCATCGTCAGACATTTCCTATGTTCATAGTTGAAACAATAATCAAAAATCGATCGAAGGCAACTACCAGGAAACTCAACACACCGATCACTATTACTCAATATGCAACGGGTTGACTTTAGGTCTGTCGAGTCTTCCTTCCTATCTCATCTCACGTATATGGTGGGCACAACCTCTCTGATATTGCGACCGTCGGTGATGGTCGCTACTCATCCTTCCCCTAGTGCATTACAAATATCTAGCACAAGGAAAAGAAGGAGAAGTGACCCCATGACAATAGTCGGCATTCTTCCTCTCTCAAATATATATATGGTGGACACTCTCCCTCATTGAAAGACACACAAGGAGCCGAAACAGACCTAAAGTCAACACGTTCCATATATCGAGCAAAGACATAGAAAAAATGCCCTATGTTTTGCCGAAATATCATTGAATTCCCGTTCTGGCAAATCACAAGCACTCGATATGCCCTACATTATAGCACAAGTCATGCTAAAATTCATGAAAAATTTCAGCATGACCTTTGCTAAAGACAGGACATATCGAGCGCCTGAAATTTGCCGGGACGGAAATGAATCAATATTCCGGCAAAACATAGGCCACTCGGAATGCATCATCATCATCATCATCATCTATATTCAGATGCATCATCATCGACATCAATGACATGGCGACTAGCACTAGCATTTTCATCATCGACATTTACAACACATTATCCTCTATATCAACAACATGGGGACTTGACTATTCTCACCTAGAGGTCTTAAGGGGTCGGCGATGGGGACGACTGCGGGGACGAGGCAGGGGAAAATACTTAATTTCTGCATAAACAAACTAGTTCTATTAAGCACTTACTAAATAAACTAGTTCTATTAACTACTTACTAAATAAACTAGTTCTATTAAGCACTTACTATAAATAAACTAGTTCTATTAAGAACTTACTATAAATAAACTAGTTATATTAAGCACTTACTATAAACAGAACTAGTTATATTAAGCACTTACTATAAATAAAATTTCTAATCAAAAGACCTAAAAATTCCTATTCTATTCAAAACACCTAAAATAATCTAAAAAATTATTCTATTAAAAAACCTACATTCTACAATGTCTACATTCTAAAATCTACATTTAAATTACCTACATTCTATAAGAACAGAGACAAGGGAGGGAGGGAGGAGGGGTAGGAAGGAGGGAGGGAGGAGGGGGAGGAGGGAGGGAGGAGGAGGGAAGGGGGGGAGGAGGGAGGAGGGGGAGGGAGGAGGAGATCGTGGCGGGTGACGGCAAGGGGGGCGACAGCGGCGGGATGGAGGAGGGAGCTAGGGAGGAGGGGCGAGGTGGCGGGATGGAGGAGGGAAAGCTAGGGAGGGAGGGGGCGACGGTGGCGGGATGGAGGAGGGAGGGGGCAACGGCGGCAGCAGCTGGCGGCAATGCGGCGGCGGTAGACGAAGGGGTGAAGGAGGGGATGGAGGAGGGAGTGGAGAGGGGAGAGTGAGGGGCGGCCGGCCGGGCGGAGAAGAACCGCGCTGCCTTAGCAGTAGCGCTCTTTAGGGAAAAGCGCTACTGCTAAGATCAATAGCAGTAGCGCTCTTAGAAAACAGGCGCTACTACTAAACCTACTCTGGCGGCAACGTCGTGGCATTTGTAGTAGTAGCGCTGTTTTTTTCTAACGCGCTACTGCTACAAGGATGGTAGTAGCACAGTTTTTTTAAGCGCGCTACTGATAAGTAGCAGCAGCGCCTAGTTTTGAACCGCGCTGCTGGTAAGGTTCTGTGTATAAGGTTTTCCCTAGTAGTGTCAATGCATATATAAAAACTTTCTATGGATCATCATTGCTCATATATCAATGCATATAAAAAAACTTTCTATGGATCATCATTGCTCATATATATAAACTTTCTATGAAAAAAAAGCATACATCAATGGAAAAAAATTCTAACAACAAAAAAAATTATACATCAATGCATACATATCCATGGATCATCCATACATCTGCATATACATACATACAGCATCCATACGTACATACATCAATGGACAAAAAAAATGTATGAACTAAAAAAAGGCAGAGTAGGCCGGGGCGACGGTGGCGGCGCGGCAAGCAGAGCAGGGGCACGGCGCGGCAAGCAGAGTAGGGGCGGCGGCGCGGGGGAAGGGGGGCTCACTAGGGCGGTGTCGGGGCAGGGGCAGAGGCATGGCGGCGTCGGGGCAAGGCAGGGGCATGGGGAGCGGCGCCGGTGTCGGGGCAGGGAGCGCGTCGATGGAGCTGAAGGCCGCCGACGACGAGGAACGGGCTCGGGGGCGCACGTGGCGACAGGGAGGAGGGCGCGCGAGGAGGTCCGTGCTTGAGGGCGTCGGCGAGGGCGAGGGCGCGGTCTGGCAGCCTGGCAGCGTCACGGTGTTCAGCGCGGTGTCGGGGGGAAGAAGAACTGAGATTGGAAAATGCTAAGTGTCGGCTTATATAGCAAAGCCTTTAGTCCCGGTTGGTGGCACCAACCGGGACCAATGCCCCCCATTAGTCCCGGTTCGTGACACCAACCGGGACCAAAGGTCAGTTTTCATCAGCCCAAAGGGCGGGAAGCAGAGACATTTGGTCCTGGTTGGTGAAACGAACCGGGACTAAAGGGGGGCATTGGTCCCGATTGGTGCCACCAACCGGGACGAAAGGGGGACATTCGTCCCGGTTGGTGCCACCAACCGGGACGAAAGGGCTGCGGCTGGCACGGCGTCGGGCGGGTGGATGTTTAGTCCCACCTCGCTAGCTGAGGGGCGCCGATAGTGGTTTATAAGCGCTGCTGCACCACCCCTTTCGAGCTCCTCTCTTATGCAGGCCTACGGGCCTAAACGAGTCTCTCTGCCTGTGGGCCTACTGGGCCTGCTGTGGCCTGCATCCTGGCCTAACTAGCGGGTTGGGTTTCTAGTCGTATGCAGGCCGTGGTGGCCCAGTAGGCGGCATTTTTTATAATTTTTCCAGTATTTTTGTTTTGTTTCTTGCTTTATTTATTTTCTTTTGATTCTACTTATAGCTAAATACTTAGAGTTTTTGAGTGATTCTTTTTGCTTTAGGTCACAAAAATTATAAACTTTCTGTTAGTGCCATTAGTTTTCAAATTTGAATTCTTTGAAATTTGTGTGAATCACTAGTTTGTGAATAACTTTACTTTAAACACAGATTTTTGAGTGATTCCTTTTCCTGCTATTTAATATTAGTGTGTTTTATCATTATATTCAATTTGGTAATTTTTAGGTTATTTTAAATGGGTGTTTTAATCAAAAACATATTTTGTTATTTTAGTTTGCTATTAAAGTTTCTAACAAAAAAATACTTTATGAAAATACTTTTTGCTATTAATGTTTTGAACAAAAAATACTTTGATAATTTTAGTTGCATAAATTTTATATAATGTTAGTTTCAAAAATACTAGAGGTTTATAAAAGCTTTTTAATTGATTCTTTTTGCTATTGAAGAATATTATAGTTTTGTTTTAGTTGATCATAACAGAATATTTTAATTGATTCTTTTTAGTTCATTTTTTTTGCTCTTAGAGTTTTATAAAAGTTTTCTAGTTCATTCTTTTTGCTATTAGTTCATTCTTTGAGCTAAATGACCCTGAAATTGAAAAGCACTACAAATGAACTCTGAAAAGGTTGAAAGTTGGCATGGTATCATCATTTCACCCACATAGCATGTGCTAAAAAGTTGAGAGGGTTACGGCAAAAACTGGATGCACTTCATGTACAAAATGGACAATCTCTTTCGAAGTATCAGGGTTTCGGACGAAAACTCATCTGTTACAAAGGGATTTCATTTTTTTGAACTTATTTGAACTCCAGACTTTTTGTGTGTTCAAAATGCACCACTCAAAGCCACATCATAAATTTTCAACCCTTTCTGACTTCATTTGGTATTTTCATGCATTTATTGATTTTTTTGAGCTAAATGACCCTGAAATTGAAAAGCACTACAAATGAACTCTGAAAAGGTTGAAAGTTGGCATGGTATCATCATTTCACCCACATAGCATGTGCTAAAAAGTTAAGAGAGTTATGGCAAAAACTGGATGCACTTCGTGTACAAAATGGACAAGCTCTTTTGAAGTATCAGGGTGTGTGACGAAAACTCATCTGTTACAAAAGGCATTTCATTTCTTGACATGTAACTGCAGTGATATTCTGGATCAAAGGCATCATCAGAATAGTTGTGGAGAGAAAGGCTTCACTTTTTCTTCGCGTGTGTCCCTTGCTTATTGCGCCATAACCATGGATAATCTTCATCGTTTAACAGGGTGCTTGGGTCAGCCTTGACTTTGAAGGGAGGAATTTCATGAAACTTTTCATAATCTTCAGACATGTCTGCCTTGCCCTCCACTCCCACGATGTCTCTTTTCCCTGAAAGAACTATGTGGTGCTTTTGCTCATCGTATGATGTATTCGCTTCCTTATCTTTTCTTTTTCTCGGTTTGGTAGACATGTCCTTCGCATAGAAAACCTGCGCCACATCATTGGCTAGGACGAATGGTTCGTCTGTGTACCCAAGATTGTTGAGATCCACTGTTGTCATTCCGTACTGCGGGTCTACCTGTACCCCGCCTCCTGACAGATTAACCCATTTGCACCGAAACAAAGGGACCTTAAAATCATGTCCATAGTCAAGTTCCCATATGTCCACTATGTAACCATAATATGTGTTCTTTCCCTTGTTGGTTGCTGCATCAAAGCGGACACCACTATTTTGGTTGGTGCTCTTTTGATCTTGGGCGATCGTGTAAAATGTATTCCCATTTATCTCGTACCCTTTGTAAGTCAATACAGTCGAAGATGGTCCCCTGGCCAACGAGTACAGCTCATCTGCAACAGTGTTGTCACCCATGAGATGTGTTTGCAACCAACTGCCGAAAGTCCTGATGTATTCACATGTAATCAAGTTGTCACACTGCTCCGGGTGTTTGGAGCGCAGAATATTCTTGTGTTCATTGACATACGGGGTCACCAAGGTAGAATTCTGTAGAACTGTGTAGTGTGCTTGAGACCAAGAATGCCCGTCCCTACATATTATTGAGTCTGCTCCTAGCGTGCCTTTTCCAGTCAGTCTCCCCTCATACCGCGATTGAGGGAGACCAATGTTCTTAAGGTCAGGAATGAAGTCAACACAAAACCCAATGACCTCCTCTGTTTGATGGCCCGTGGAGATGCTTCCTTCTGGCCTAGCATGGTTGCGAACATATTTCTTTAAGACTCCCATGGACCTCTCAAAGGGGAACATATTGTGTAGAAATACAGGGCCCAGAATGGCAATCTCGTTGACTAGATGAACTAGGACGTGCGTCATGATATTGAAGAAGGATTGTGGGAACACCAGCTCGAAACTGACAAGACATTGCACCAAATCACTCCTTAACCTTGGTAGGATTTCTGGATCGATTACCTTCTGAGAGATTGCATTGAGGAATGCACATAGCTTCACAATGGCAAATCGAACATTTTCCGGTAGAAGCCCCCTCAATGCAACCGAAAGCAGTTGCGTCATAATCACGTGGAAGTCATGAGACTTTAGGTTCTGGAACTTTTTCTCTACCATATTTATTATTCCCTTTATATTCGACGAGAAGCCAGATGGGACCTTCATACTGAGCAGGCATTCAAAGAAGATTTCCTTCTCTTCTTTGGTAAGAGCGTAGCTGGCAGGACCTTCATACTGCTTTGGACGCATGTCGTCTTTTTCGTGCACACGTTGCTGGTCCTCCCCTGCCTCCGGTGTATCTTTTGTCTTCCCATACACGCCCAAGAAGCCTAGCAGGTTCATGCAAAGATTCTTCGTCATGTGCATCACTTCGATTGCAAAGCGGACCTCTAGGTCTTTCCAATAGGGTAGGTCCCAAAATATAGATTTCTTCTTCCACATGGGTGCGCGTCCCTCAGCGTCATTTGGAACAGATAGTCCGCCGGGACCCTTTCCAAAGATTACTTGTAAATCATTGACCATAGCAAGTATGTGATCACTAGTACGGACGGCGGGCTTCTTTCGGTGATCTGCCTCACCTTTGAAATGCTTGCCTTTCTTTCGACATTGATGGTTGGTCGGAAGAAATCGACGATGTCCCAGGTACACATTCTTCCTGCATTTGTCCAAATATATACTTTTGGTGTCATCTAAACAGTGCGTGCATGCGTGGTATCCCTTGTTTGTCTATCCTGAAAGGTTACTGAGAGTAGGACAATCATTGATGGTTACAAACAGCAACGCATATAGGTCAAATTCCTCCTGGTCGTGCTCATCCCACACACATACACCTTTTCCATTCCACAGCTATAAAAGTTCTTCAACTAATGGCCTTGGGTACACATCAATGTCGTTGCCGGGTTGCTTAGGGCCTTGGATGAGCACTGGCATCATAATGAACTTCCGCTTCATGCACAACCAAGGAGGTAGGTTATAGATACATAGAGTCACGGGCCAGGTGCTATGATTGCTGCTCTGCTCCCCAAAAGGATTAATGCCATCCGCGCTTAAACCAAACCATACGTTCCTTGCGTCACCTGCAAAGTCCCCCCACGTTCTCTCGATTTTTCTCCACTGTGACCCGTCAGTGGGTGCTCTCAACTTCCCGTCTTTCTTACGGTCCTCTTTGTGCCATCGCATCAACTTGGCATGCTCTTTGTTTCTGAACAGACATTTCAACCGTGGTATTATAGGAGCATACCACATCACCTTGGCAGGAACCCTCTTCCTGGGGCGCTCGCCCTCAACATCACCAGGGTCATCTCGTCTGATCTTATACCGCAATGCACTGCATACCGGGCATGCGTTCAATTCCTCGTACTCACCGCGGTAGAGGATGCAGTCATTAGGGCGTGCATGTATCTTCTGCACCTCTAATCCTAGAGGGCAGACAACCTTCTTTGCTTTGTACATACTGTCGGGCAATTCGTTATCCTTTGGAAGCTTCTTCTTCAATATTTTCAGTAGCTTCCCAAATCCCTTGTCAGTTACACCATTCTCTGCATTCCATTGCAGCAATTTCAGTGCAGTACCGAGCTTTGTGTTGCCATCTTCGCAATTTTGGTACAACCCTTTTTTGTGATCCTCTAACATGTGATCGAACTTCAACTTCTCCCTTTCACTTTCGCATTCTCTTTGTGCATCAACAATGACCCGGCGAAGATCATCATCGGCCACATCGTCTGGTTCCTCTTGATGTTTAGCTTCCCCCATTGCAGCATCACCATATTGAGGGGGCGGATAGTTGTCATCATCCTCTTCTTCTTAGTTGTCTTCCATCATAACACCTCTTTCTCCATGCTTGGTCCAAACATTATAGTGTGGCATGAAACCCTTCTCAAGCAGGTGGATGTGAAGGATTTTCGAGTCAGAGTAAGCCTTCGTATTCCCACAGATAGGGCATGGACAACAGATAAAACCATTCTTCTTGTTTGCCTCGGCCACTTTGAGAAAATTATGCAGGCCCTTAATGTACTCGGAGGTGCGTCTGTCACCGTACATCCATTGCCGGTTCATCTGTGTGCATTATATATAATTAAGTGTGTCAAAAACCATTACACAACATCATGAATAGAGAAGTGACCAAATTAATAGAAGTTCATCATCACATTAAAACCAAAGTACAGTAGTGATCAAATGTTATTACTAAAAAAAATACATAAAGTTCATACATAGTTCTCATTGAATAACATATAGCTCTCTAGAGCATCTAATTAAAACATACATTGAAACTATGTAAACCATTTCAATGCAACAACAAATGCGATCATAATCGCAACTAAGGTAACAATTGATCCAACGGCATAATGATACCAAGCCTCAGTATGAATGGCATATTTTTTAATCTTTCTAATCTTCAAGCGCATTTTATCCATCTTGATCTTGTGATCATCGACGACATCCGCAACATGCAACTCCAATTCCATCTTCTCCTCCTCAATTCTTTTCAATTTTTTCTTCAAGTAATCATTTTCTTTTTCAACTAAATTTAACCTCTCGACAAGAGGGTCGGTTGGAATTTCCGGTTCACATACCTCCTAGATAAAAACATCTATGTCACGTTGGTCGGCATAATTGTCATAAACACTAAATGAAACAAATAGTTGTAAAAGATAATATACCACATCCGAATCATAGACAAGATGAGGGCCGACGGGGGCGGATACCAAAACCATCGCACTATATAATAACAAACAATAATAAAATTAAGAAAATTATACAAGTATCTATCTAAATCATACAAGTAAGATTTTTTTTTTCTTTTAGAAAGGAGATAAGAAGAAGAGGCTCACCACGGTGGTGCCGGCAACGAGATCGGCACGGGCGATCGATGGCGGTGAGGACAGGGACGGGACAGGACGGACCGGCAAACCTAGACAAATCTTGAGGAAAATGGAGCTTGGACAAGGAGCTTCGAGAGGAGAAAGCTTAAGTGTGGCTCGGGCATTTCATCGAACACCTCATGTGCATAGGAGGTGAGCTAGAGCAACACACACCTCTACCACGGCCGGCCAAAAAAAGAGAGCAGCGGCTCTGTTCGCGGGCAGGGGCGGGGGTATATATAGGGATCTCTT
This sequence comes from Thinopyrum elongatum, assembly GCA_011799875.1. Lineage (NCBI taxonomy): Eukaryota > Viridiplantae > Streptophyta > Magnoliopsida > Poales > Poaceae > Thinopyrum > Thinopyrum elongatum. The sequence goes on along the minus strand of CM022301.1, from coordinate 258,716,305 downwards.
TAGTCCCGGTTGGTGGCTAAAACCGGGACTAAAGGACAACATTTGGTCCCAGTTCTAGCCACCAACCGGGACTAAAGGTGCTGGGCCAAGAGCGAGGCCCATTGGTCCCGGTTCGTGTCTGGAACCGGGACCAAAGGGGTCAGACGAACCGGGACCAATGGCCCCCGAGGCCCGGCCGGCGCCCTGGCCTCACGAACTGGGACTGATGCACCCTTTGGTCCCGGTTCGTGAGTGAAACGGGATTAATGCCCTTACCCAGGCCTCAACCAAAGCCCTGTTTTCTACTAGTGTAAGCAGGAGGAGCATGTCACTGACTAGAGGGCGTGTTGGGAGTCTCTGGCAACACATATGAAGTCAACACGAGTCATGATCGCATGCAAGGGTGCACAAGAGAATGAGCATTGAAATTGTCTTGCTTAATCAAGGATGGAGATAGGCCACTGCATTAGTCTGCCCACGGAATAGGCTACGACTAAGATATAGGAAGGCTTACTAGTGATAAATGCATTTTGAACTTTGATCAGTGGTGATCTAGGCGCTTGTCAATGGTGAATCACTACTATTAAGTGGATGCAAGTGACGAGTGGCTCGCTCATCACTTGTAAGTTCATGGCAGTGACAAGAATGTGGCTCGTCACTTGTAACCATCTCAATAGGGGTGGATGCTCCCCGGGGGCAATAAGCCTTTACTCTTTGTTTTGGTTTGTCCGAGCTAATGATTACTACATGCTGGTATGTCTAGTGGAAAGGTAGACATGCGGTGTAGGATGAAATTGTTCAGAGGCCAACCACGATGGCTCATGCGGTCACAACTATGACTACAAACTATTTTCGAGCTGGGAAAGGGGAGATGGAACAAGGACTAGAAAAATAGTAGGAAAGGGAGGGAGGAAGGGATGAGAGAGAGAGAGAGAAGGGGAGGTAAAGGGAATGTAGAAAGAGAGCAGAATAAAGTGGACGAATTTTGGAGAAAAGGATGGGAAACAGGGGCAAAGGGTTGTAAAAAGTAAGGATGGCAATTTTATCCATGGACATAGATATCCGACCCAAATGGATAGGTTTTGGATATGCTTTTGTGTCCATGGGCGTAGCCCAAACCCGACCCGATTGCTTGTGGGCAGGGCATGGGTATAATCTTGTACCCGTCGGTATACCCAAACCCGACCCGATAGTACGACTTAATGGGCAAAAATCTGCTATCCCTACCCCATAGTCACATGTACCACAACAATTTTATACTTTGTGATCTAAAATATGCAAAAGAAATTACACAATCCCCGTCGCACCCTTTATTAGTTGACATTCAATCCCCTCCGTAACATACTCCAATTCCCCTTCCCTTATTTTTATGTCCTTGTTAAATGACTCGTCATTCTCATCTGTTAGAAAAATACTAAATGATCTTAGGTTGTTAGTGGACGTTGATTTACCATAAGTTGATGTTTACTATAAGTGAAGCCTAGCCTGCCACGAGGTGAAGAATGGAAGAGCTTAGGTTAACGTTGTGTTATGTCTTATTTATATGTCTCGAGAGGACCCAATGGATATCTTGTGGGTATGGATATGCATCGGGTTTGGACATGAACACAAATTTTCACCCATGAATTTTTTCATAGGAGGGCAAAGACTATCTTCATGGATATGGATTTGATATTATTCAATCTGATACAAACCCGTCCCCACGACCTCCTATCAGCTCATCGCTGAGGTCGATTCTGGCGACCCCTCGACCTCCCACTTAGCTACTTGTATGCAAACCATCTAGAGCTCCTCCCTGGTGCCCTCAGTGCGACAAACCGCGGCCTCTAGCGCCACTTTGGTGAGCCATCGTTGTGTCTGTGTGTCATTGATGTTTAGTCGCCGACGTAGCACTCCATTAGGGCCTAACCAGACTGCTAATTACCCCCGCAGTCACTGATAACCCGGCCCTGCACCGGTCAAAACACAGTAAATGCAGGATTAAACCCCAGTTAGTTAACTGAGTCACTAACCGGTGGGTCCCGCTAGTCAGGTTGACTCTATTGGCCTGCTGACGCCACTATTGATTGTGCTGACGCATCAAATACTTTTTCTGGATTTTAAATAAATCAGAAATGATTTGTTATTTTCAGAATATCCCCTAAACTTGCAAAAATTCACAGAAAAATATCACTGTTTATGCTGTGTTCATGCATGTTTGAACAAGTTGCCACCACTGTTTAGAAAAAATCATGATTTGCTCAATTTTGATAATTATTTTTGGAGTTGAAATTTAATATATATTTGAATTCCACTTCAATTAATATGACTAACCATTGCATTAGGTCAATTGAGTACCTTAACATGTCAAGCCATTCACTTGGTTGTGCATAGCATTGAATGTGTTTCCTTTTCCTGTTTGCCAGTGTTTGTTCCTTCTCGGTAGAAGACTATTCCGATTCTGTGATCTTTAACACTGTGGAAGAGCAGTACTATCTTTGGAAGTGCCAGGGAAGCTACCCCCTTGAGCATTACAATACAATCCTACTCTCTTGCTCCTGCTCTCTATTATTCTATTAGGACAACAATTATTCAACTGTTACATGTTTCGGTAGTTGAATCCATTCCTCTGCATGACCTGTCATTGTCACAATAAATAGCTAAACCTTCCTAGCATGATTAGGAGTTGCTTGAGCCATGTTGTGACTTCATCAATGCCATGATTTCTATTGCTTAGAGTTGTGTCTGGTCTTATTCATCTGGGATGAATTGGGGTGTTATGTTCATGTTTTGATGTTGAGAGTTAAGTGTGTGAACATGATTTGGTAAAGGTAGCGCTAAGAGGCCACGTAGGAGTACATGGTGGGTTGTGTTGTTGAGACCGTCCATAAGAACTAAGTTATATGTATGTTATCCAAGAATAGTTACTACCACACATTGGGTTCCGGTAAATCGGCCCCTCTCGACTTATTAATTACCCTGATCTTTGTCCAGGTGTTACAACTAGTTTCGGGTATTTGTTGGTTGTGCTATTTGTCTACCAAGTGGCACCCCGTACAGGTGGGCTTGGGACAGTCTACACACCGTGGCCCGGTGTACCAAGCGTAGTTCCATCCGTTGAGGTGGGCTTGGGAACACTGCACACATCGTTTGGGGCCATGATGGAAACTTCGGCCGGACTTTGCTTGTGGGCTCAGCCTCAGATAGGCGATAAACCTAGACTAGAGTCTTGCGTGGTTACTCGCGTTGTGGCTGGCACCCTCGCCAGGCTTCCTCTTCACTGGTGCAAAGACATCCTATACAAATGGTTTTAAACCCCTTTCCACAACGGAGTTTTAAACCGTCGCCTAGCCAGTGTGGGCGATAGGGGGGTCCTTCCCACATGACCCAGAAACCATCGGGGATAGGTCCTCCGGTCACACACATGGGGCAAAATGAGCTCGTGTGCGATCGGGTGAGGCAACGGAGACAAATATGCAGGCCCAATCATTTCTATTCATATGTACATCCCACACAGTGAACCCAGAAAAACGTTTCCATTCGTATGTATATCACACATGATTTTTTATGTGGAAACGTTTGTCCAAGGTGGCCTAACGCAAATAGTTCTCTGGCTGAAGTCGTGTGTGATTCTTCATTGATCCAAGACGCCTACTTTCTAGAAACCGTGTGGGTTATTTGAGTTCATCGCCCACGGTGTTATCTGAGAAACCGTCTACAATAGAAAACAAGAATAAACAGGCTAATTGGCCTATTATTGATAATCCATTTAGTAATAAAATTGTAATTTCTTATAAAACACACCGTGTATTTCATATCTGTATTACGGCAACCAGGATTTTATAATTGAATTACATCAGATAGCTCCAGCACTTAGTTACACCATATAGGCATATAGCTAGCTACGCCATTACACAACAGCACCAAGTTTCACATGCAACATCGAAAGCATTTGGAAAGTAGCATCATACACGGTAAATAGACAGATGAATCTCATCTGGGAAACTACTGAAGTGGAAGGCGAATATTGTGCCTTTAGTGATGTTGAATGTCCTTGCAACTTTAGGCCAGTGGCTATGGATAATTGCCCGCCCAACCTTCGTCCTCTTGAGGAAGACTTCAATATTGTAGCGTGGGTGTTGAATGAATACCTTCCTCGCCTCTTGACCATGCTGGTGGTTTGAGAGGTAATCATCGGTGAAATGCTTTGGAAAGTACTGAAAACAAAGATATGCATAAATAACTGTTCTGAAATTTGAAATGTCACAAGGGGAAAAACAAGGTAAAAGAGTTAGTACCATCCTATAGTTGACTGATGTCTTCTTCATTGTGCAAACAAAGATCTTCCTGTTATTCGTCGCAAGTTTCTTTATCCTAACAATCTTTCTGAGTTTCTTGTCTTGACTGATATTCATGGACATCTCATTTCCCCATATGCAAAATGGGTCGAAGAGTGGGTCTAAACCACTGACAGCAGGACCTACATGTGCAAGACAAAATTGTTAAAAAAACTAAATATTAGAATGATTCAAGCAACATCACAATAATTTTCTATTAGCTAAAGGACCATGCATGTGCAAACCTCGATGGTAAACCTCATTGCCTCCCATTGTTTATCTGCAACACACATAAGGCAGATCTTGATCAGGTTATCTGAGAGTTGTCATACTATCAGTAGAATATGTTAATGAAGATAGAAAAATTGCAGATCCAACAGATTAACTCAACCTAGACCAACCTCGTGCCATTGGCGATGAGGCAAATCACAGAGCAACCAAGCCGCTACACACCAACGCCGAAGACCTCTACAACACTATGAAGAACCAAGGATAACACAGACCTTGCTAAAAAACTTTGAAATAGAGCAATTGTATATGTTTCTCATGTATTTAGTACAACCAAACTCGATTTATTTCTCACATGCATAACAATACACAACTGTACCCACGACAAATGAACCAAACAGTTAACTAAGCACCACATTACACAAAACACCATACACTATAAGATAACAGTTAACCAAACCAATAATGTTGATTACTACTAGGAAATGAAGCAATTGTTGGACCAAACTATTAACTGAACATTACATTTCAGAAGATCAGATTACATATTAACATTACAGAGGACAATTCACTACTCCCTCCTTTCCTAAATACAAGTCTTTCTAGAGATTCCAACATGAACTACATACGGAGCAAAATGAGTGAACCTACACTCTAAACTATGTCTATATACATCCGTATGTAGTCCATATTGAAATCTCTAGAAGTACTTAAATTTATGAACAGACGAAGTAGAAGGCACCAGCAGTGGCGTCTAGAAAATACCACGAGCTATATTTTAAAGTAGCCAGCTGTGTGGCGGCGTCAACGGTGGCCTCGAAGGCGAGGTGCTCATCCAAGATCTAGCGGTCGGCGCGCATGGCAGCCATCGTGTCCACATCCACGTGTGCGGCCGTGATTTGCCTCTCCGCTGCCAGATGCTCCTGAGCTCCTCACTATACTGCGTGCAAAATGGCTGTGGGCGGCGCTTATTTGGGGGACGGGGCAGTGATTTGGGCGGAAGGTGTCGCGCTGTCAGTCAGGGCATATGGGATGGAGAAGGAGGAGGAGGAGGATGGGGATGGGGTGTGGATTACCTGACTACATCAACGAGGTCGCGCAGCAAGAAGAAGGGTCACTGACGAGGAGGCGGCGCTGCAAGTTAGCAGAAAAGGTTTCAACTTGGAAAGGAAGGAGGAACAATGGAAATGTGGCTTTTGGTCGGGGGAAGGGGCGGGGAGCTAGATATTTCCGCGGTGGCCGAAAATAAATAAAAAGTGCCACAAGAAACTGGCGCGCAAGTGTGGTTGAAGTGCGGGCAATGGATTGTAGATGACGAAGCTTCCGGCGTAAGCCATACAAGAGGGTGCGCCAAGATATTTTATATCGCATCGCACACGTTTCTTGCTAGTAAACTGTTTGTGGTGTATCTGGTTTTTTTCATTTTGATTTGAAATACAAAATGGTGTTATGGAGGGAAAGGATTGTGTTTGAATTGCTAGAACATTTATCTGCAGTGAACATGCAACTATATGAGTGGCGTGTTAAAATTTGGAATTATTCAGGGTTCGTTTGGCCTTTTTAATGCATTAATTGAGTTTCTAGGCATTTAATCTACATAATTCAAATTTGAACTACAAGCACATGCTCGAGTGCACCGAAATGAGTTGAAAAATCATATATGTGTACTTGGGTGAATGTTTAGGTCCCATGCAAAAAATGGGAATGAATTTCAAACACCTCGGCATCGTGGCTCGGCTGGAAACATTGAGATACTTGGTTTTTAAATTCCTGTAAATCCAAAAAATTGCCTGAAAAACACGAAACTTGGCATGGTATCATGAAATGGTACCAACATGCTGTAGTAAAGGAATTGTCTAATTTGGGACAAGTTTTTGTGTAAGCTTCGTAAAAAATGGAGCTTCTCTCAAGAAGCGTCATGGTTCTGAGAGGGGACGTGTCACCTCTGTGTGCAAAATAACATAGGCCGCCTCTTCCCGCCTTGATTTTTTTTATGGAGGCAACATAGATCAATAGGAGTATATTGCTAATTTTAGGAATTAATTCGGGTTCGTCTGGCCTTTTTATACATTAACTGGGTTTTATAGGCATTCAATGTGCATAATTCAAATTTGAACTACATGCACATGCTCCAGTGCACCACAGCTAGTTGAAAAAAATCATATGTCTATCCTTGAGTGAATGTTTAGGTCCCATGCAAGAAATGAAAATGAATTTAAAACATCTGGGCGTCGTGGCTCGGCTGAAAACATTAAGAAATTTGGTTTTTATATTCTTGTAAATCCCAAACTCGCCCGAAAATCATGAAACTTGGCATGGTCTCATGACATGGCACCAACATGCTGTGGTAAAAATTTCGTCTGATTTGGGACAAGGTTTGGTGTAAGCTTCTTACAAAACGGAGGTTCTCTCAAGAAGCCTCATAGTTTCGAGAGGGGACGTGTCACTCTGTGTGCGAAATGACATAGACCACCTCTTCCCGCCTTGATTTATTTACAGAGCCAACATAGACCAATAGGAGTATCGTGCTAACTTTAGGAATTAATCTGGGTTCATTTGTCCTTTTTATACATTATCTGAGTTTTATAGGCATTTAATATGCATAATTCAAATTTGAACTACATGCACTTGCTCCAGTGCACCAAAACTGGTTGAAAAGTCATATGTCTGTCCTTGCGTGAATGTTTAGGTCCCATGCAAGAAATGGGAATGAATTTCAAATATCTAGGCGTCATGGCTAGGCCGGAAAGATAGAGAAACTTGGTTTTGAAATTCCTGTAAATCCAAAACTCGCCTGAAAATCATGAAACTCAGCATGTTGCCTTCACATGGCACCAACATGCTGTGGTAAATTTTTTGTCCGATTTGCGAAGTCGCACACATTAACAACCAACAAAGTCATTTTGGAACAAGAGTTGTCACTTTACAATCGGAAACACATGTATTATTGAAACCGTGGGCGTTCTACTAACCATTTACGTGCCGCCACACATCCCTTTTTTTATTGGCTAGGAGGCGCCGTGCGGGGTAGCTATTTGAGTATGGGAGGCGTGCGAGCAGACCCCGGCACGTGCTTATTGGGAGGTGAGGCCTTTGACCTCCATCCGCCGCCCACCTCTCTTCCCACTTCTCCATTAATGACGCCCGAGCCCCTGTTTTATGGTGTTGTTATGTCTCAATTGACTGAGATTTAAGAAAGAAAAAAGAAAATATGAAAAGAAAATTTTGCACGGATCTTGATGTGAGATCTAACGGACATATATAGCATCGACTGAGACTTATAGCAAGACTGAAATAAATATAATGACGATGACAGTGGATAATAATTGTCTTACATACTACTATTTAGGAAGATAATTAAAAATGCCACATGCGGCAACACCCAAAATACACAAGGGCAAAAGTAGAAGGAAGACATAGGCAACGAACTGGCTCGCTGATCTCTACTTTCTCGATGCGTTGCTGCAAGGGCGCGGAGACTAGTTCTCACAGCGATCGGCGATGATCTCTTTCATGTCCTCAATATGCTGCTTGGCAGCATCCACGGATTGCTCCACCATCTTTTCGCACTCGATGCGGAGCATGTCATTCTTTTCCATAAGTTTCTTGATGATGTCGTCGGTCCTCTTCAACAATGCAGTGTTCTCCTCCTGTTGCTTCACACTTTCGGCGATCTGCGCCCTCAGCAGGTCGCTCTCGGTGCAGAGCTTCGCCTTGTGCTCCATTAGTCACCGGATGACGACGGTAGCATTTTCAAATGAGGCATTCATCTCGTCCTGCAGCTTCATCCAACCGGAGATCCGATCCATCAGGTTATCGAGCATAGTGCGCATGCGCATGTGAGAGTCCTCGCCTGCCCGCGAGACATTTTCCCATGCCGCCAGGGTGCAGGAGGACCTCTCTGCTGTATTTGGTGTGCGGCGGGACATCGCTGCTGCTTCCGCACCGCGGTCGGACCAGTCTGCCGCTTCGACGGTGCGGCGAGACCTCTGTGCTACTACAGCGGCGTGGCGGGACCTTTGTGCTGCTACGACGGCGTGGCGGGACATGTCGGCTGCTTTCGCGGTGAGGCGGGACATCTCTTGTGCTTCCGCTTCCATGCTCGCCTCTCCCTGGTAGTAATTTCTCGACCCAGAACTCATGCGGGCCATGGCAGATGGAACGGAATGATGATGAAAGACTTTTTTTTTGTTGATGAGGGATTGAGGAGGAATGTGCAGTCATCCTGGAGTAGGTAGTATTTATAACCGACTAATACGCTGCTAAGTGGGAAACCGTTTAGGTTTTGATCGGTGTGAACAGGCTCGCAAATTAAATATAGTGTGGTAGTAATTTGGAATGTGACTGGAAGCAAGCTCAAAATTTATTGACGGTTCTAGTTTCGTAATACGGCATGATTCCCGGATGGCATAACGTGGGCACGCGTTCTCAGATGCGTACGTGGTGTTTGCACCATAGGATGCACTACAATAGGCGATGTGAGCACATGACTTGTTCCATCAACCGTGCGTGCTCGTTATTACCATCGCACACGCTTATTTTAATTAGAATGTATACCCGTCTAGTGCCCACACCTTATCTGTCTGACCGTTTCTGTTTGTTGTGGCTAATCGCAAATAGTTTATTCGTGTGAAGTGTATGTCGTCAATAGCACACACCCTTGATTTGGCTGACCGTTTCTGTTGTGTTGCCTAATCGAAAACAGTTCATCCGAGTGAATCGTATGCCGTATATCGCACACACCTTGATCTCACTGACCGTTTCTGTTGCGTCCCTAAATGCAAACAGTTCATTCGAGTGAACTGTATGCCGTATATCACACACACCTTGATATGGCTGCCCATTTCTGTTGTTTTGGCTCATCGCAAACAGTTCTTCTGGATTAGCCGTATGCCACTCATTGCCCACACAACTATAATCTGAATCGTGTTTGATGTCTCCACCATCGCAAATGTTTTGTATCTTTTTTGACCGTTTTTGTACAACACCGTTTGCGATTAATGCATCACACACAATTTTGTCAAAGGGTCTCTGATTGTAGTGTCACATTTGGACCATCCTGTAGTAGTGCTTGAAGGTTGCCGAGATACATGATGTGTATATGATGGTAAGTGGTAAGAGCATGTGTGAAGAAGTACACTCCTGCAGGGTTATCAAACTATGCGAATTGTCGTGTCCTTGGATATGGACTACTTGGATCTTATATGGTTCATAGACAACTTGAAATGGATACTCTAAAATGCGCAAGATAAGTGTGAGTGATATGGATGACCTTCTCATAGGTAGATGAGAGAGGATCCACAATGGTGTATTGATGTGGTGATTAGTGGACTCGTGTGCGATCTATTGCCTCAAAGAAATTACTGGTAGTCGTAGTACAGGATAGCCACTGAGTCAAAGCTGGCTTGCTGCAGTTAACCCCCACAACAGCCTTCTTGATACTGATGCATATGTAGTTAGTTCTGATGTAAGTCTTGTTGAGTACCTTTGTACTCACGGTTGCTTAATTTATGTTTTTGCAGAGGAGACTTCAGTCTCACTTTTGATTTCTGCGATGAGTTCGTCGTTGGCCGATTAGCTTGGGAATCCCAGACAGAGGTGTGGTTCCTAAGGAGGGTCTTGTAGATAGTCAGGCTTCTCAGCCTTTTTCTTTCTAGTTGTTTGCACTAAAAAAAGACACATCCGTGACATTTTGGTCCGAACGAATTTTTTTCCTGTCATGCTTATGCCACTTCTATGACGATAAGTGTGACAAAAGCTCGTATCATCATAGATGTGGTGGGCTCCTACTTCTATGACAAAAAATCATGACAGAAAATGGGCTTTCCATCCTGGGCGGGCCGGGGACGCACCTGCATGACATTCTTTGGGCCGTCCATGACGGAAAAAATCGTAGAAGCAAGGGCGAGGAAAATATCGGGGATTTCCCAGTTATGGTGGGTGGTCGGGGCCGAGCGATGCATGGAGGTTTGCGCGTTTCTCTCATACACGTCCGCGCGTGTGTGCGAGGCGTTGGGCTCTAAATGAACCTGAGCGAGGCGTTCACTTACTGAACCCGAGTGATTGCACTAGCTACGTTACTGAACCCGAGCGATCGATCCCTTGGCTGTTAACTGAACCCGAGCGATTCCTTTGCTACTGCTTCTAACTGAAGCCGATCGAACCTGCTGCCTCTTGATGAACAGTGACCATTGTTGGGGGTTGGATGAACAGTTCCCGGTGGGGGTTGGATGAACAGTTCCCGGTGGGGGTTGGATGAACAGGACCCCGTGGTAGTAGAGGCTGTTGCCGCTATATGAACAGGACCGCCACACCCCAGCCAATTGGGGGTGGATGAATAGGACCCCGTGGAGGCAGGATGAACAGTAGTCGGTGGAGGCTGGAGGAGGGCGACGGTGGATGAACAGTAGAACGTGGAGGCTGGAGCAAGTCGACGGTGGATGAACAGTAGCTCGTGGAGGCTGGAGCGAGGTAGTAGACGGTGGATGAACAGTAGCCCGTGGAGTCCCATTTTGCGGTACGCCACACCCCTCCCGATGAACAGGACCCCGTTTCGACTGTAGGCGATCCAACACAAGTCAGGTTCCTCTGTTTTGTGGTATGCCACACCCCTCCCGATCAACAGCACCCCATTTGGACCGTAGGAGCTCAAACACAAGTCCATTTCCTTCGTTTTGCGGTACGCCATACCATTCCCGATGAACAGAACCCCATTTCGACCGTAGGCGGTTGAACAGAAGGCCGTTTCGTCCATTCTGCGGTATGTCAAACCTTGTGTCAGCTGTTCCGTAGAAGCCGGTTGGCTCCCGATGAACAAGACATATTCCGACCCAGTCGGTTACCTCCCGATAAATACAACGTTGTTTCCTCTGTTCTGACCCAGCCGGTTGGCTGTCGATGAAAAGGACGCCGTTGTTGTACGCGTTCTAGACCACGCCCATATGTACGTACATGGCCGTCTTTTTTGCAGCTAGCTGTCGTATGTGTACAGGATTTAGACGGTACTGCCTGAACTTCTACCGCTCCTTACTCGGCCACGGTTCATCATGGCAGACAGACCGATCGACCGGTATGTACATAGACAATGCTATGTACGCTTCGACCGGGTGGGCCCAGCTGTCAGGGAGGACAAGGAGGCACTTTCTTGTCTGCGAATATATAGCTGGCGGGTCCCAGCGGTCAGGGGCGGAATCATATTTTTTTTCCCGTAATAAGGAGGCACTTCCTTGCGTGCAAAGATGTTGTTGGTGGGTCCCAGCTGTCAGGGGAAGGAATAAGGAGGCACTTCCTTCCTTTCGAAGATATATGTGGTGGGTCCCAGCTTTCAGGGGGAGGAATAATTTTATTTTTGTGTACTAAGGAGGCGGTTGCATGCGTGCGTCCATGGACCTGGTGCATCCCCATTGTCAGTCTCTCCACGTGCAGTCCTCTTCCGATGACTCTCGTTTGTTGACCACGTTAACCACGTCGCGCCGAGCGCACCAAGGCGGTGGACGACGGTGAGGCCCCGGACGGCAATGAGCCGGTGATGGGAAGATGTGGCAGTGGAGTCACAGACGGAGAGGTGTATGAGGGTTAACTGGTTCAGGTGCGGCGTGGTTCTACAGTCGGCGAAGAATAACAGGAGGTGTGGAGGGGTGGAGGGATGGCTTGGCCGGCGGTGGGGTAGCACTTCGCAGCGAAGCGTGCTAAGCAGAGCTGCTAGCAGCCGGAGGCGGGAGCAGGTGGTCCCAGCGGCGCTGGAGGAAGAAGATGAGAGATTGAAGATGAATGTCGGCCGTTGGATGTAAATCCAACGACTATCGATGTCAAAATCATTTGTTGACTAAGTTGACAACACCTTGCGTTGGCTTCGACCTATTGGCCCACATTTCAGCCTCCAAAAATGTCAGACATATTCCACCCATTTTTTTAGAATTTACAGTCCATTTGCTGGGCTGGGTGAACAAATAATGTAGCGTCCATGCGGCCCATTTATTTTTTTTTCTAAAAAACTACAGCCCATTTGCACTTTCTCGAAATACACGAATTTGCTGGCTAGGGTGAACAAATAATGTAGCGTCCATGTGGCCCATTTATTTTTTCCTAAAAAAATTAGAGCCCATTTGCACTTTCTCGAAATACACGATTTTGTGGGGCTGGTTCTAATTATAATGTTGCGTTGGGCGCAACAATGTTATCAAAAAATAAACAGGGGTTGAGCATTTTGTTATAAATATATTTAAATAAGAAGTGCTTTATTTACATTGGTCCTTAAATCTTACCAAGTTTTTGTACACAAGCACCTGGATTTTCGTTGATCTTAATGTAAAAAAACCCAGGATTTTATTGTTAAACATTAATTTTTATAAGTTCATAAGACATTGGATTTTTTTTCTTATATATGTAAGTATCTGTTAAATATATGATAATAATAACAATAATATATAATAACATATAAAATAATTTAAATATATGTAATATAGTTAGAAGGGAAACATAAGTTGGACCTGGCATTCCTATTCTTATATAGAAAAATAGAACAGACCTCTGCGTTTTCTTCAAAAAAAAAATATGTTGGGCTGCGGATGTTTAAGAAAAAATAAAACCTAGGATGGGAGGGCCACAGGCCGGTCGATACATGACAGCCCTAAAAAAAATACAAACCGGCATGTCGTGGGCTGCACATGTTAAAAAAGAAAGCCTAGACTAGGCAGACCACAACCCAGCTGATACTTGTTGGCCCACTGATAATAAATGATACCTGCCAGCTTCCCGATGACTAGCTTCATTGTAAATTTATCTCCTTTAGTAACTACATTGACAAACCCCTGGCCCCCAACGTCAGTATAGCATTAGGAGGAAGTATTTTTTTCAATGAGGCACTTGCTTGCATACGGTCATGGACCTGGTGGGTCCCGACTGTCCGCCTCTCGACGTACAGTACTCTCCAGATTCCTCTCGGTTGTTGAGCATGTCCACAATGGCAGACAGCGGCGCCGCGGCGAGCGCACAAAGGCAGAGGATGACATCAAGGCCCCGGACGAGAACGCACCGCAGCCGCGGAAGACGTGCTACAGTAGTCGTAGATGTTGTGCCTAATTTCTAGCGAAAGTACTGGAGTAGCCAAGTGGCCAAATTCCACTCCCCAACCGCTGCTCCACCCGGGTTCGATTCCACCTGATGTAGTGAAAATATCCACAAATGTTTGCCTCTGCCTCTGACGTGTGGGTGCCCATTGTCATCTACACACACCACCTCCAACATTTGCCAAAACTTCGTTCCTCGGTTTCTCTTTCTTTCGCACACTCGACATTGTGTGGGCATTTTGAAAATAGCATATCTTTTTGACCGTGCATCATATGAAGATATGCTATGCATGAATGTTGATCAGCATGATGTTAACTGGCTGGTAGTTCCATTTTCGATCATGAATAAAACTTCCAACATGATGTTATCCCTATTTGAAAAGGGCGTGTCAATATAAATGCTCTGCCTCTGAAACTTGCAGTTTCTTATCTGAACCTGAAACTTGCAGTTTCTTCTCTGAGAATCACATTGTCTACACTTTTATATGAAACTACATTTTTTAAAGTGCTAAAAATAGATCTCTAGAATTCATAAAATACTTCATATGCTCAATACTGCAAATCTGAAATTCAAAAGATATTCATATCTGAAAGTACTCTCAAAATACGCAACACAAAACACAATTCACAACCTACAAATATTGACAACCCTAAGCTCCTCCTCAGACTATTTGGGGGGGGGAGTCCCCTCCCCTCCTGCCACGACGTCGTCCACCTCACCTGAGCTGCTCCATCGCCAGAAGCATCCACCTTACCAGACATCACGACTCCTGACTATCTTTCTCTGCCTCAGATCTCCTTCCCTGCCATCAGCACCCACCGCAACTGCATCATCATCATCGACTCAGCAGATGAACCTGAGGAGTACACGGGTCCACAAGAGAGGTCGTACTCTTTTGTTTCTGCTTATATTATGCATTGCTTAATATTACCCAATATTGGGGATATCGCTTATCGGGAACTTATCGGTCGACCTATGATAAGCGGTAAATCGGCCAGTTTATCGGCATATCGGCTGATTTATCACCATATCGGCTGATTTATCAGTCGATTTATCTTATCGGTCAGACCACGGTAAGCGATAAATCGGCCGATTTATCGGAATATCGGAAGATATCTTGAACAGTGATATTACCTACTACTTTATCGTCCTGTTCACGTCTTAGACTCCAAGTCAGGTCCAAATTAATGTTCAAACTTGAGTTTTAAAATGCTTGTTGGGCACATATCGAGGCACCAATGAATAGTATCTCTGTCTACTATCTGGTTCACCTAGGGTATGTCTATGTTGTTCATCTTGGGTGGGAAACAAACTGTACAACAATCATCATCTTTCTTTTCATTAAATTAAAGCTATCATCAGGCTCCTATCATTATTTTTGGATCTATCCACTGGTTCTTACCGTCACTCTAGATTTCTACATGCTCTCCTTACATAATCTCACTATATATTTTTCGTATGCATGTCAGATATTGTACGCAGTCATGCTGAACATGTAGAGAAAAAGAGAAGAGTTTTGCGCAGCAATACAATGTCATGCAGACATCACTCCATGGTGGGCGCAGTGGAAAACCCTCCCCCTCCTCCAGATTGTAATCCAGAGGAAGATATCTGTTCAGAGGCGGATTCAGACAGAGCTGACCACTCCTATTTACCCCCCGAGGTGTTTGCTCTAACTTGGCATATGATGTTGGTCATACCATGCATATGTTGCCCTACAGTGCTTACTATCGACATCATATATGTCATCTGCTTAGTTTAGACATGTTCTGTAACACCACCTATTTAGTTTCTATATCATATATGTGAATTATGCAATCTCATGTTTTTTAGCTCGCCATAATATATGTCAAATATGCAATGCCATCCTGTTTAGCCTGGCAACATATATTTGAATTATATCTTGCATTCCTATTCTTCATTACATTTGCATTTGTCAACAATGTTTGTACATTCAACTACTCTTCCTGTGAATCAGCCATTTGAGTGGGTGATGGAAAAATCTAAAGTGAAAACAAGGTCTTCAAAGAAGACAGTGCTACATGTCAAAGTAGATCTCTTGCTTGGTCCAGATAGCTCCTCGGAGATGGATTCAGAGGAAGATGACCACTCCTATTCCCCCACCAAGGTGTATGCTCTAACTTGGCATGGTTATACTGCTCATATCATGCATATGGTGTCTTGCATTGCATAGTTTAGACATCATATACACAATATTCAATACCATGTCCTTAGTTCAGACATCATATATGCGAATGCCATCTGCTTAGTATATAAATCACATATGTGAATTATAGCATGCGATCCTGATTACCTAGATAACATGTATGTGAATTATGTCATGTGAACCTGTTTTCTAAAGACATCATATAATTATCTCATGCCATTGTGTTTAGTTAGTCATCATATCTTTGAATTATGTCATGCTATGCTATCCAGTTTAGATAGACATCTTATATGTGAAATTATGTCATGCTATCCTTTTTAGTTAAACAATATATATGTCAACTATTTCATGCCGTCTTTTTTCCACACTATCTATTGCATATGTCTCTCATACAAGGTCTGTACATTCAACTACTTTTCTTGTTTATCAACCATTTGAACTGGAGGGGGTGATGGCAGTATCTAGCGGAGTAAAAACACGGTCTTCAAATAAAATAGTGCTACCTCTTGGTGGAGAAGCACCCCGGTTGTACATGCACAAGAACCAGCCCTACCACACATAACCCAGACTCTCGCAGATTGTACCCGTACTCCGATGGACAGAGAACCAGCTTCACCCAATCTAACCCCAACCCCAGTAGATAGTAACCCAGTTCCAGTTGACACATCACCATCTCCACCACAGAGCTCCCAAACAAGAGCAGTTAGTAAGGCAGCTTCAGTGCCCAAACCACCAGGACTACCACGGTGAACCCCAACTCCACCAGTTAGTACACCTATTCCTGTGGATGAAGCACAACCAGCCATTCGTAGTTTAGCATCTATCGCATTTGATGTTGTTAAATTCTATGTGCGTATCTTCCCATCATGGAAATACTATACTGAAGATAAAGGGAAAAAGCTAGTTGCAGGTGTTCGTCTAGGAGTTATATGTAAGTAATGTTATTCATGGCAATTACTTTTCTTTGTCCGATACATTCTACCTCCATGCTGGTTATAATACAGAAAATGTTCCCATTTTTCTCTATAGAGAAGGGCCGATTTGGAAACTCAGGATGAGGTAGCCTGTGCTAATACCTCTGCTATCTTCAAGAATGCTTTGTGGCAGTATCAAAATTACCTGAAGAAAACATACTTCACTGGCAAGGAAACTCATCAAATTCCCTTACTTTCTGCCGAGACACATTTACGGGACGATGACTGGGAGCGCCTTGTTCTGTACTGGTCATGAACCAAGAATGTGGTAAGGTCTATGAGATCATTTTTATTTTGAAGTACTATATGTCTGTGTCTTACTGTACTCTGTTGGTGTAGAACAAGTGCTTAAACCTGAAGAACAAATGTTCTCATTTAAGATTCTGTTGCTATGGTGCATACTGCTTTGCTCTTGTATCACTGTATTTACTCATACAATCTTATTTTTAAATTGAAGGATCAAATCAAAACTCCAATGGCACAACAGGTATGTTTAAACATGTTTCTTTAACTGGTTTGTTCTTCTAAATTGCTCTGCTGATTTTAATTTCAATTCTGTATACAGTTGACTTCTCACATCATGCACATTACTAGCATCACAACATAGCCAATAGTGTTGTTGTACATGTATACCCGTGGTACCCATCTGAAATCTTGTTGTGCCATGTAGTTTCTCACAGTTGTATTCTTTCAATGCTGCTTTGTCTTGAACTGATATGATTTGAACCGTGTCTCTATTCTGATTTGGCAAGACAATGCAATTACCATAGCACATAGATATATGTTTGTTTAATGCTTTTATTATGTACTACTTCACAATAGAAAACTTGGTAGTTTAATCCTATCCACCTTACTACTGATGTGGTTCACCGAAGTGAGTTTCATATACTACATGCTAAACCTGTTATGTGTCTGCTTGTTTCTTCTTTTAGAATGCTGACAGAATATTGGGGAAGAGTACCTTATTAAGAAATGGTAAAGGAAGTAATGCAGATAAGGTTCAGGATAGTGAGACATCCTTGTTGGTCTCCAACAAAGCTGATAAAACAGCTAAGGAAAACTATCTTGAAGACAGTGAGGTAACCCCAAAGTCCCGTCTTGATGTAAAGCCCTACGTCATGCTCTTGTTTATATTGCGGGTGTATCAAGGTACAGAGTTGATCTGCCTCGAGATCGTAAGTTGTGGACTAAAACTCTAAGGCTAATGATGATAACGATTCCTCCCCCTCTAGGGGTTACATACCAAACCTAATCGATATACTTGGAGTACACACCAAGTCTTCTGTGACGCTCGATGTGTTCACACCACAGGCTAGAAGCTTCCGGAGTCCTCCCTCATCCACGGGCCGTCAGTCCGGCCCATGGACTAAATCGGCTAAACCAGGACCCCCTAGTCTAGGGAACCATCAGTATCCCCCAAAGTGGTCTTCGATGCCGAGGAGGACAATGTTCTTCGGATGTACAACTTCGGCAAGGAGTCTTTGGCTCGAAAGGCGATTTCCTATTCGTGATTTGAATTCGGCTATACAGGATCCCCTCAGCCCTGGTCGCACCGTGCGCCATCTCGAGTATCGCGCAACCTAGGGAATCAAGCCACTTTACGGCCAGACGTTGAAGGGTCGCCCTGCCTTGTCTTTATTAACAGGTGCCTATCGCAAAGTCACGTGAAAGCGCATTTTGGCCTTCCGCTTTCACCGCTCAACACAAATTTCTTCTCCCAAAGTTCAGCTTCGATAGCTCCAGTAATGGCAAACGATGCGGGCTCTTCTAAGCGCCCCCATGGTCCCCTCAAGGGTGACTAGGGAAGCTGCTCCGTCACGCGTCTCCAATTGAATCGGCTTCCCACCCAGGGCTATCTGCCGGATCCAGGTTTAGCTCCACCTGCCCGGGCTTAATATCCGTGGATGGGCAGACACGTGCTGACAGCCATCCCACACCTCACGGGGATGAACGGGTATGCTTTCTTCCTTTTCTCCTCCGCGTCCTAGGATTCCCTATGCACCCCTTTGTCCGGGGCCAAAAACAAAGAAATTCTATCTTGGGAACTAAAAAAGAATTGAATGGGAGTATTTATTTCTTGATTTTCCGGCTAGCATCCTTACTTCCTTCTTCAATGGAAATTCTATGTTTTGGCTCGGTATAAACCAAAAAATGAGAAATTCTCTTATTTGTAGAAAAGTCTTCTTTTGGTTAAATAAGGGGAACCTAGTCGAAACTCTGATTGATGTTTGTGGATTTTAATAGCTCTCCTATCTACCCGGAAATGATCTTCTACCTTTACTGTCTGCGTTCTTTACATATTTTTTGATTGTTTTTCAAATCAACGTGTTGTTACAAATTCAGTGGTTGCACCCCCTGACTCCCAATTCAACCTTACACATCACAGGGTTCATCGCCCTTTGTGAAATGTACCTTGGATGCGCAGCCCATTTCAGGTTGTGGAGGAAATATTTTTGCATCATGCCATGTTCCCGGGATGGGAAATTACACGAAATGGGGGCAGCTGAGGTTAGCCGAATAGCCGGGACCGGCTACCCCACAGGCACCCCTCGAGAAGAATTCGACACGTTGGCATTCTAATGGTTTTATATGGCCGACATTTCACTACATGAACCAGTTCGGCCCAGGCTCCCGTCCTTCACCTCGAATCCTCCGAAGAAGCGCATTAGCCAAATACTATAGAGCACCGCTCAAAACGACGATACCGATGTGGCCCGCCTGGCTGCTAAGGTGAGGCGTCTGATGAACATCGGCCTTAGCATCATAGATGTGATGGAAACGACCATCAGCCGAAGTGTCCAACCTCTTCGGCAACATCAGCATCTGTTGTGTATGTATAATGTGGCACCCTGGCTCAGAGGAAACCGGAACGCCCCATATTCCAGCCCAGAGACAAGTCTTCTAGAATACGGAACTGTTGGCATAGAACAAATCAGCTCTTTATTACTATGAATAAGGTTACAAGGGTACAAGGATTATAGCGGCACGGTGACACTACGCCTGCCTAGGGTAGTTCTATGCTAACAGCGGGACAACCTGAGGAAGCGGAGCAACTCCTGGCAGTGGAACAACAACGCCGGTGATGGACTCCACTCCGCAGGGACTCTGGCTAGAACGCGTATCCTAGATCGCAAACTCAGGATCCTCAACAAGCAAGCAATCATGGCATGACCTGCAAACTGGCATGACACGCCAGGTAAGTACTTTGAATGTACTCGCAAGCTCACAGCAACCAAAGCAATCAAGACAAGCAACAGTATGGCATTTACAAGTTAAGCAGGTGTAAACATGATGATGCTAGAACAATATAACATGGCATGGCATATACTACATGCAACAGGTTGCAACTTACTCTGTCGTGAGGTTACCCCATAACCACCACATGTAAGAACTTACCCTCCAGTGTGCCACATGATAACCTCAGGATCAACCAAACTTGGTATTACAATACCGTAGTGATAACATGATCACAAGGAGCTTGGTCTTTACCCGAGATCACCACATAACACTATCAACCAAATCCGGTATCCACGATACCACAGTGATCCTCACATGATCACGATCAACCAACGTCGGTATCCTTGATACCACGGTGATCCTCTCGCGATCACATAAAGATCAACCAACTTCTTTCTCATCGAACGGGGTTGTTATAAACAAGATTATTATACTGTTGACCCATAGAGTGTCCTACTACGAACTGTGCCCATATCTAAGGACGCGGCTATCGATAGATTATACACTCTGCAGAGGTTAGTACACTGTACCCACACCATGGAACTCATGGCCTCGTGCTCCCATTCAGGTGGGCCAACGATGTTCTGACAAAACCCAATCTATTGCATGGCACTCTCCCGGCCACTCTGACAAACTCCCCTTTGGGCTATGTCATGGGTGACCCCTGTGTCCTTCCGACACCTACCACCGTCGTGGCCAAACAAAACTGTCCCAAACGGGGACCTGGATCCAATAACTCAACTGGGTTCACAAGGTTATAGCCGCCTACCTAATCAGGGTAGCACGCACTCATAACCTTCCCTAGTTGGAGGTACCGGCGAGAGGCATGACAAATTCTGAATTAGGGCTGCCCCATCCCAGCAAGTGTGGTTGCACTGGTGAGCTCGATTCAGTCCGCACTATGACTCAGCCAACAGGTGTTCAAATTCGATTAACATCCGGTTAAATTTGAATGCTAATGTGCTGAGTCATGATAACAGGATGAACCATAACAACTGATAAAGAAACATGAAGATATGTCATTATCTTTGCATGAACTACTGCCAGTGTTAACCATGAGCATAATGCTACCAGCGAGTATCTGGTAACTAGCAAGATGCACATAGACAGATTATAAGGATGAGCACCGAACATGAACATATATAGTAGTTTCAGACAGAATAACATGCACACATTAAATAACTATTCATGTAGGAAACCATAGCTACTGCAAATCCATCATGCAAGTGGCTGTCGTGGCTTGCCTGGGGATGAAGGAACCATCAGAAAAAAGTGCGAGAAGCTCGCAGAAGGAATCGCCGGAAATAGTTCTCTGTTGGAGGGGCTGTTTACGGACAAGGGCAAAATGGTCATTTCCACTATGTAAACATATGATGAAAATGGTACCAACATGACGGGCTCGAAGAGACGAAGACGTGGGCTTTGGATTCACCTCGATCGGAGTTAAGGTTGAAGAGATGTGAGGGTTTGAAGGACAGGGAGCTTTCTGTAAAAATTGATTACTTTCGGGTCCCTGGCTATATTCTGGAAAAGAATAAATCGCACTGTGCTTCTCCGGGCTGCCTTCGGCCAGAACTGGCTACTGCCGCCGCTGCAACTGGGCCGGCCCAATAGCTGCTGCCTCCTTTTAAAAAATGGAGGAGAGGCTGGGCCACTGCCGAGCCTAGCCCGCTGGCCAATCTCCTTCCTCCTCCCGCTCCTGAACGCACCGGCCGAGAGGGGAGCTCACCCCAATGATGATCGCCGGTGACTCCGGCCACCGTAGGGGGACGTCCGACCTACCAAAATGCTCAGCGGAGCGAGCCGCATCGGTGGGTGGAGGTCTCCACCGCCGGGGAGCTCCGGAACGGTGGTGGTACTGGCTGCGGCGAACGGTGGCTCGGCCGGAGTTGGGCACGGCGCTCCAGCCAGTAAAAGGAGGGGGCGAGCTACTGGGAGGGTCCAGAGATGCTGGTGGATGCTCAAGGTGGAGGTTAGAGGGAGAGACAGGCTTGAACTCGCCAGAATTTAGGAGGAGGGCCGCGGCGGCCATGGCGGTGATTGAGGATGAGGAGGAGCTCCGGGGCTCGGGGAAGGGGCTAGGGAGGGGTATTCAAGGGTGGTGAATGCGATGGTGAGTTCAGAATGGCTCGGGGAGGCCTATTTATAGGCGAGCGACGGAGAGGGCCGAGCACCACCGCGGCGACGCGTGTGCCGGCATCCCGGAGGTTCGGGAGCTCACCTAGAGAGGGAGAGAGGGTTCCAGGGAGGTCTTGGAGGAGCTGAGAGGGTTCAGGCGAAGTCGGGAGAGCTCGGGAGGGCTCGGTCGACTAGACTCTACGGCGGCAGAGTACGGACACGGCGGTTAAACCGCGATGGAGGGGACGGGAGAGGGGGAAGCTTATCTAGGGAGGAAGACGACGACGTGGAGAAGTTGTTGGACATGTTGATACGTGCGGAAACGACGAGCAGGGGAGGGGCCCGAGCTGACAAGCACGCAGCTCGCATCCATGGCATGCCAGGGCGGCGGTCACCGCATGGACGCGACATTGCCACGTGTTCTGGACAACCCCACCGTGTCAACTCAATCGGTCATTCAACAGATGAGGTCAAGAAGGAAAGAAACAAGCTTAGTGGCACATGAGTTGACCACAGCTTGCAGGTTTTGTCTAGAATAGGAAGGTGTTTGTGCCGTGGTGAGGAAGGCTCGACTGGAGATTGGCTCTGATCTTTGGCATGTTGTGATCATACACTAAGATGAGTCTTGTGGCCAAGTTTCAGCCCAAATCGAGGAGTTTAGCTAGCACTTGCAGTTCAAATGACCACACTGTCCAGAATTGCAAATCTTGAAGTGGCACTCATATACTGGCTTGGATTGAGCTGAAATTTGGAGGAGGCTAGTTATTTAGGCATATGAAGACACTGTATAAATTTCATACCATTTGGATAAACCAAAATGGTACTTCCTACACACAGCATCCCACTGGACAAAATTTTAGAAAAATAATTGAGGATAAATGGCTAGATGAAATGAGCCCAAATTTGTTGGAGAGGTGTTATATGGGTGGGAGAATGATCTGGTAAATTTTCAGCAATTATGAAGCAATATAAAATATAGTTGCTTCACAACAGGATAATATGACCAGTAGCAAAGATTTGACGCTGTGATCACATAGATAATGGAATGATGCTCAAATTTGGTGGAGAGCTATTATTTGAGCATATGAAGGTGCTTGAACAATTTCAACTCATTTGGATGTGCCTAACTTGCACTTCCTTCACAAGGCCTCTGTTTGAACAGAAACTTTATTTACTAGGCAAATGAAGTTGAAATTTGGCATGAGGAAGTTATATGGATGGGAAAGAGAGCAAAAAAACTTTGAGAGCAAGCAAGCAAAGATAATGGGTACTTGCTTCACAAACTGCCAGCTAGGGCAGAATCAGAAAAGGAGTATTGGTGGAATATTTTTTGGTCATGGCAAGGAAGGATTTTGACATATCTGAGGAATATTTGACCCAAACAATTTATGGGAATTATTTGGGAATCTTTGGAATGATGGAAGTGTGGGTTGCTTCACAACCCAGGGCAGACAGGGTTATTCCTTTAATAGAAAAAGGAATATTCCCAAGAAAAAGAATATTGGGATTGGGTCCAAGATGGAAATGGCAAGGTCTTGGGATGGTTTTGAGGTTGACAAGCCACTTGGGAGAGGAATCAAAGGTGATCTCTTCAGGTTTCAAGACCACTAAGCCACAGAAAAGCAAAACCAAACCAAAATCAAAAGAAAAAGAAAATGGGCAAAATCCAGGGTGTTACAAATCTACCCCCCTTAAAGAAATCTCGTCCTCGAGATTTGGTTGCTCAGGGGTCAAACATGAATATTCTGACTTGAGGAAACCGTTTCCAACTCGGGTTTCCTTTCTCCTTGATATAATGCTTATATTGAATTTCATCTGGCTGACTACCTGACTTCAGGGTGGTTTGTTTCACTGGATCCTTATTCTGACAGACCTTACCTCATATATTACTCTGACTTTAATCCTTTTATGTCTGCCGACTTATCTGAGTGCGATGAATTATCCTGACTGAAATACCTGTCCTTCTCGCAAGTTCGAGAGTTGTTCCTTATGGACGTGTTGTAATGAAGTCCATTGAGTTGTGAACAGATCCTCTCAGTGGACACAAAAGCTTTTACTCCTTGCATTGGGCTGCTTCGAATGGCTGTGTGTCCTCCAGGTGTAAAACAATACCGTGAATCGTACCGCTCTCTTGGCAGAATCTGACCTTTCGCACGGGTTGCTGAATCATCTTGGGTATCTTCACTGTCTCGGGTATCACATTCGTACCAAACACTACAGGAATCAGGCAGTTTGCCGTCTGCCATGGCTGACGGCAAAGGCATGCCTGGCGGACGGCAAAGGCCTTTGCCATCAGCCAGCAGACGGCACCACGTCCGGCTGAACGAGCTACGGTAAAGGGCACTTTGCCGTCTGCTGGCAGATGGCAAAGAACTTTGCTTCTTTGCCATCTGCCAGCAGACGGCAAAGAGCTGCAGCTGACATCAGGCGTCGGCTGGGCCAACGCAGGCTCTTTGCCGTCTGCTGGCAGACGGCAAAGAAGCAAAGCTCTTTGTCGTCTGTCAGCAGACGGCAAAGATGCCAAATAGGCCAGCCCAGGTTGCACAGGCTGGTGCCACATGGCCTCTTTGCCGTATGTTGGCGGATGGCAAACCACTTTGCCGTCTGCTAGCAGATGGCAAAGTGGCTATATAGCCCCTGTTTTTTCTGTTTTTTGTTATATCAATTCATTTTCACAGAAATTCAAACACACATATATATATATTCAGAATCACATAGTTTCAAACATCAAACATCATACATCAAACATAGTTTCAAACATCAAACATAGTTTCACCATAGTTTCACCATCGTCATCAAACATCAAACATCATACATCCAATTCATATATACATAGTTTCACAAACATCCAATAGTTTCACAAACATCCAATACATCAAACATCTAACATCTAAACCGTAGCATTCTGCCCTTCCATGAAGTGATCTTCCAAATCTTCAACAGCTTGAAGATCTTCCAAACCACCATCAACTTGTTTACCTTTGGGAAACCTGCAACAGATCAACCGATCGGAAACTCAAAATGGAGCTCTTGTTTCAGATTTTAAATCGACACATTAAAGGTTTTGACGTGTTGCAATTTAACTCATCGGCATAAATAAAAATCTGCTAAATGTGCTACACTAAATCATCACAGCAAGCTTTGGCATATGAAATTTGCACAAGGCTTTGGCTGCTCACACTGATGGCAAGGCATGGCTGCCCACACTGAGACATGTATGTGCCTTTTTGATTTGCAAACTTATGCTAAATGTGAGGCTTTTGTTCTCTGTATGCTCTCTGTACACAGTTAAATATGAGTTGAGGATGTCGTGGCTGTGGTGGGTTGCCGAATAGGCCCCAAGTAACTAGATCACTTTGATTTGCAAGAATTAAGTTCGGAGAAGTAAAACATTAGTATAAAAGCTAACGAAATAGATGGCAACTAATGTATTCTGTTTTAAAAATTCTAAAACATTACTAAGGTACGAAGTTTTGTAGCATTCTAAAAATCTCATCCTTGTGACAAAACATAGAAGCTTGATACAGAACTTTTTCAACTACAGAGAAAACAAAATCAACATCTATGAACTAACAAAATTGTAACATCAAAACAAGAAAAGATAAAAACACTGAATAAGGGACAAAGCAACGGATATGGCAGCTGACATGTATATTTACTAGAAAATTTTCAGACTTTCAGTGTGTATATATCTATAGCAATATTACTATGGCTGATTATAAATGACAAATTTTGACACTCCCAAGTACAATTTTTTTGCTGCTACACACTGGCATTAAAGACAACAGCCAAGAACTTAAAATGTCATCAAAGGCCACTAGCATGTGAGCGCCTATGGAGTTCACAACAATTAGAATCCACAATTATTAGTACAATTCATATCAAAACCTTAACATCTTTGTATAGGAGCTTGTTATTTGCAAACCATGACATCTTCATAAATGGTTCTATGGCAGGCAGACCAACGACTCTGTGTCAAGTATTGCCCAATAACAAAAGACTAAGCTTCAGAATAAACATGATATGCTTATCAGAAGATGCACGCTGATCACAGAACAAACAATCAAAAAAGTTTATTTCATCAAAGGCACCCAGTGAAAATTAAAGAACAGTTCATAAGAATTACATATAGGAGAAAAGAGCTAGGTACTCAACTAGCCTCATGACTCAGCTAGCCTTATAACTAGAATCCACGATTATAATTTCTGTACAATTTATATCAAAACTTTGAGATCTTTGTACTGGAACTTTTTATTTACAAAGTCGTTATTATTATTAAGCAAAGAACAAGAGCTTGTTATTCAATTTACTTTGAGAAGGCAATACCTATCTTCTTCATAAATGGTTATATGGCAGGTAGACCAACAAGTCTGTGTCAAGTACTACCTAATAATAAAATACTAAGCTTCGGAATACACAGGGCATGTGAAAGCTCAGTTCTGAATACACAGGGCGTGCTTACTAGAAGATGCATGCTCACAGGAGAACTGGAATAGGCAGCAATACATCAGTCGAATCTACCTATTGGCTCATCAATCACACAATACCCCTCTAGTTTTCTTGTATAGTTCTACTCCAGACTCCAAACTTATCTCCATGCCCCCACAGTTTATATTTGACCAATAGTAGCCTGAAAACATTTAGATATAAATTTTTTTACTGTCATTCAGATATCAATAATCATCCTAATTTTCTTGTATAGATCTACTCCAAAGTCTAAACTGATCTCCATGCTCCCACATTTTATATTTGACCGATAGCAGCTTAAAACATTCAGATATCAACAATCTACAGTCGCAACCCTTAAATCCTAGGAGTTGGCTGATCGAGGGGATCACGCATGGCAGGCGCAGAAATGAGGACGCATGTTTGATTGAGATTTATGCAAGGGGAAACATACAGAGAGAAGGGAGGACGGAAGGGGATGCTCACGGGGAGGTTGGAGGAGGGCTCCTGCTCGTGGCCGCTTACAAATTCTTATGACAGTGGATTATAAGATAGAAATCTTAACAGAAGAGTTTACTTCTGAATTTTTGTTTTTATATTCAAGTTCATCTCAACAAAATTACACCTAATGTTGTTTCTGCTCTATGCAGGTGTACACATCAAGTTCTATGATTTATGGCTCCGCTGTTCGTCTAAGAAATATGTCGGTTTGACAGGACTAATAGTATGACATGATGATCAGTCAAGGATTTGATATAAAATGGTAGATTGCTCTTGGCTTCTGTCCACTCACGAGTTAGTTGCAACTTTACATCATTAATTTGCATGCATCTAATTTACTGGCATGGTCATCATTTTGATTGCGCTGTTGGATTAAACACCATTCATGCCATGTTTGAAGTGTAATAATCTAAACACGAAATGCTGCAATTTTCATGTTGTATTTTTTTGTGTAAGTCGACAAAATGGTTGTATATCCATCTGCACTTTTGGACCAAAACCACCTTTACCTGGTCATTTCTATAAAAATTGGTTCAGAGCTTCTCCGGAGAAAAGAAATCCCACCTAAACTTTTAGTTCTCAAAGACCAGTTTGGATGTGTTCTTCCTATAGGAAGACTCTGAATGCATCATGATATGTTGTAGTTTTTTGTTTTGTCCTAGAATGTGGTTTGTGGTTTGGAACTGTATCCATCTCAAAAGTCAATGTAAAAACTCTATCTGACCTCGGGGCGGAACCACTGCTGCGCGAGGACGGTGGCACGCTGCTCAGCCTCGCCGCCGTCGGCCCCAGACGCCTCGGCCATGGCAACCTGCGCGAGCTCCTCCTGCAGCGCGTATGCTATGACGTCGTCGTTCTCCACCGCGTCGACCCTGACCTCGGAGGCGGCGGGGGCGGCTGCGGCCATCTTGTAGCCGTCGAGAACGGCGCAGGCGCGCTGGGGCTGTGGCGGCGGCTGCCATGGCGACCTGCAGCAAAGGGACGGATCGGAAGAGAAGGCAAGGTGAGGAGGAGAGGATGGACCCGAGCAAGGAAGGAGGGGAAGGGCCTACCTGGGCAATGCCTGTGACGGATTCAGCAAGCTCCGACCTCGCCATCGCTGATTGTGGCGGATTCCGGCAAGAACACGGGAGGCACCCGAAACCCTAGCCGCGGGCAAGGGTGCAGGCCTTGAGGCATGGATCTGGACGGAGGGGAGGGAGGGGCGGAGCTTGGGGGAGTGTTGCGCGCGGTCGGTGCTCGCCGGAACCGGCCGGTGTGGGTGGTAGCGACGGCGAGGAGATCATGGGGAGAGGAGCCGGGGTGGCGGTGAGTTCGTGAGAGAGTTTTTTTAGGGATGAGAGAGAGAGAGAGTGGTGGGGTGGGAGTGGATCGGGCCGGTGTGGTGGGGCTGGGGAGAGAGAGAGGGGGTGGCTACGATGGGGCACCTCTTTGCCGTCTGCCAGCAGACGACAAAGATTCTTTGCCATCTACTGGCAGACGGCAAAGAGGTGGGGCTGGTGGGCCGTTACAGCGCTGGCGTCCACTGGACCCCACCCACCTCTTTGCCGTCTGCCAGCGGACGGCAAAGATTCTTTGCCATCTGCTGGCAGACGGCAAAGAGCTGCCTGATGGCAACCAGGTTCTTTGCGGTCTGTCAGTTCTTTGTCGTCTGTTTTTTGCAAGCAGACGGCAAAGACCTTCTTTGACGTCCGCTAGCAGACGGAAAAGATCTGACAGATGGCAAATTCCCTGTTTCCAGTAGTGAAAGACTCGACTGTCACCTGTCGTGACCAGCATAAAGGTGTATAGTCTTTTTACGATATTATCCATAGACCTGACTGACAGTGGTCCTGGCAGCAGAATGTTGTTCACAGCAAGTTATTCTTTAATTGATTCCCATATGTGAGGACATATGCTTCGAGACGGTTGCTCGTCCTTTTGAGTGCTCAGTCTGACGGCATTTCTATGTGGATGGTAGGCCAAGTAATACTTTAACACTATTGCTGCAATCAAACTGCTGAATTGACACTTCAGTCTTACCTGACAAGCTTGAATATCCTTTTCTGACGATTCTAAGAATAAATAGCTGGCTGAGTGGGTTGACTCGATATGGGGTCCTTGCAAATGAGATAGACCCCGTGGGTGTGTACCCATGGTGATCGGTACCGATCCATATTGTCCGGAGTATCTGTACCATGCATCCATTGCCATACCTGTATGGACGATCTTGTTCTCTTATTGTGGTTTTCTTTGCCTGGATCCTTAACTGAAAGAGTTTGGCCTTATGTATTCTTGATTCTTCGGGTGACCATGGGTGCTATCAGGTGCAATATTCCGGCAGGCATATTACTTTATAGGTTGTAGCTGTAGGGTAACGACCGTCTGAACCCTTGATGAAATCAGCAAATAAACCAGTAGCCACCAGAACGGTCTTTACAACTCAGATCTGGGACATTACTGGAGTAACTCAACCCCGACTCAAGACGGCTGAAAAGCAGCTCAGAGCATGAGATGGTGTCGATAAGAAGAAAGTAGCAGTTCCCTAAGACGGCCGAAAAACAGCTCAGAACATAGGGTCACTACTACGGAAAGAAATTCAACAGCTGCTCGAGACGGCCGAAAAGCAGCTCAGAACACGGACAGTTGCTGACAAGAGAAATAAAAGTTGGCATCCACCCCAGACGGCCGTAAACAGCTCAGAACACAGGCGTGGTGCCGTTGCTAAAGAAAGGCAGGCAAGGGTTCAGTAGCGTCCCATACAGCTCACGGGCTGGTATCATTATATGAGTAACTCATATAACCTTGGCAGCATGTTCACCATATCTATGGAAACATGTGTAGCTGGGCATTTGATTTCTGAGGCAGACTTGCATCCTGACCGATTCTTGCCTTTTGACCAAACTGTTGTGGAGCTGATCCTTGGGATGCATGGTCATATGCGGCCAACTGACTGGGAATTATCTTGTACTGGTGAGGATGTGATGCCTTACTGACGAAGGTTGCTTGGCTTGTGTTGGAAGCCATTGCGAATATCTTGCTGAGGAAGGCTGAATAGCTTGTGCCTAAAGCTTCTGCTGGGATAGCATGCTTGCATCACAAGATGTCCATGTGCCGTGCCGAGGAAGACACAGGAACCCTTGCGTTGTACGCTTCTCAGATGGCTTGTGAAGGAAGACTGAGTTGCTTTCATCTAAAGCTTTCTTTTTGCCATATGCGAACTGGGTGCAGATATATATATACCTTGATGTTACTGTTGTCGGTCACTTGTTGTATGAAGAAAGTTGTTCGACTATCCTTCTTGCTGAATTGATCATTACTGTTGTGAAAATTGCACACTGATGTATACTTGATGCTAATAATCCGTCCAGAATACCATTTGTGGTCAGACCAGATATTCCCAATATCAGGCAGTCGGCGGAAAATTTCCATATTGTTGAGCCGAGCTTCCAAATGCTTGCCTCTTCACTGATTCTTTGAGTCCGGTGTCGGTGAGCAATTTCCATAAGGGGAAATAAGTTAACACCAAGGGCCTAAAGAAAGAAGCAAAAGAAAAAACTAACAAAAACACACAAAGTAACGAGATCACACACAAGCAATACAACTATCCACAGCAATAATATGCATGCCTACCTAAACACACAAATCTCGCGGAAACTCCGGTACTACGGTCTAACATGCTGTGGCGATGTGCACGAAAGTGAATCCATGTGTGGAAGGGGTTGGTGTAAACAAAGCTACACCAAACACGGGCTTAACACTGGTTGCAGCTGGATGAAGACGGAGGTGAGGACAGACTTGGTGACCAGGGGTCAAAACACGAAGGTCACGACCATATCATCATCAAGCGTACGGAAGAAACCGTACTTGTCCAGGGAATGGATGGCAGAGTGGGATAATTGATGGAAAGAAAGGCTTGCGGCATTGCCCTTTTCTGATAACTAAGATTAGTAAGGGTTGCCAAAGCGGCTAGAGGGATGGCACGATCCGGGATAGAAACATGTCTATCACCGAAACGATAGGAGTGGCTAAAAAGGATATATTGGTGTGGTCCCGGTGCATCAATCCTGCAAGTGATTAACAACACCAAGCACCTTGGCATCACTCTGCTGGGACAGAGATGACACCACACCAAGGAGAAAATATGCATCTGGAGGGTGCAGGTAGTGGGTCAAAACCGATGCCACCTACACTCACCAGATCCATCGTTAGTGATAAAATATCTAGTCTATATGCATGCTATGCACAAGCAAATGCAGCAAACAAGTGCAGCAAACCAACTGAATCCTATACTATCGATTTCTAACGTTCGCATGGTCTAGGGCGTCCTACAGCCAAACCTGGCTCTGATACCAACTCTTGTGGCACCCCGGCTCAGAGGAAACCGAACGCCCCGTATTCCAGCCCAGAGACAAGTCTTCTGGAATATGGCACTGTTGGCATATAACAAATCAGCTCTTTATTACTATGAATAAGGTTACAAGGGTACAAGGATTATAGCGGCACAGCGACACTACGCCTGCCTAGGGTAGTTCTATGCTAACAGCGGGACAACCTGAGGAAGCGGAGAAACTCCTGGCAGCGGAACAACGACGCCGGTGATGGACTCCACTCCGCAGGGACTCTGGCTGGAACGCGTATCCTAGATCGCAAACTCGGGATCCTCAACAAGCAAGCAATCATGGCATGACCTGCAAACTGGCATGACACGCCAGGTGAGTACTTTGAATGTACTCGCAAGCTCACAACAACCAAAGCGAAATCAAGACAAGCAACAGTATGGCATTTACAGGTTAAGCAGGTGTAAACATGATGATGCTAGAACAATATAACATGGCATGGCATATACTACATGCAACAGGTTGCAACTTACTCTGTCGTGAGGTTACCCCATAACCACCACATGTATGAACTTACCCTCCAGTGTGCCACATGATAACCTCGGGATCAACCAAACTTGGTATTACAATACCGTAGAGATAACATGATCACAAGGAGCTTGGTCTTTACCCGAGATCACCACATAACACTATCAACCAAATCCGGTATCCACGATACCACAGTGATCCTCACATGATCACGATCAACCAACGTCGGTATCCTTGATACCACGGTGATCCTCTCGTGATCACATAAAGATCGACCAACTTCTTTCTCATCGAACGGGGTTATTATAAACAAGATTATTATACTGTTGACCCATAGTGTGTCCTACTACGAACTGTGCCCATATCCGAGGACGCGGCTATCGATAGATTATACACTCTGCAGAGGTTAGTACACTGTACCCACACCACGGAACTCATGGCCTCGTGCTCCCATTCGGGTGGGCCAACGACGTTCCGACAAAACCCAATCTATTGCATGGCACTCTCCCGGCCACTCCGACAAACTCCCCTTTGGTCTATGTCATGGGTGACCCCTGTGTCCTTCCGACACCTGCCACTATCGTGGCCAAACAAAAATGTCCCAAACGGGGACCTGGATCCAATAACTCAACTGGGTTCACAAGGTTATAGCCGCCTACCTGATCAGGGTAGCACGCACTCATAACCTTCCCTAGTTGGAGGTACCGGCGAGAGGCATGACAATAGACTGAATTAGGGCTACCCCATCCCAGCAAGTGTGGTTGCACTGGTGAGCCTGATTCAGTCCGCACTATGACTCAGCCAATAGGTGTTCAAATTCGATTAACATCCGGTTAAATTTGAATGCTGATGTGCTGAGTCAAGATAACAGGATGAACCATAACAACTGATAAAGAAACATGAAGATATGTCATTATCTTAGCATGAACTACTGCCAGTGTTAACCATGAGCATAATGCTACCAGTGAGTATCTGGTAACTAGCAAGATGCACATAGATAGATTATAAGGATGAGCACCGAACATGAGCATATATAGTAGTTTTAGACAGAATAACATGCACACATTAAATAACTATTCATGTAGGAAACCATAGCTACTGCAAATCCGTCATGCAAGTGGCTGTCGTGGCTTGCCTGGGGATGAAGGAACCATCGGGAAAAAGTGCGAGAAGCTCGCAGCAGGAATCATCGAAAACAGTTCTCTCGGATGGGCTGTTTACGGACAAGGGCAAAATGGTCATTTCCACTATGCAAACATATGATGAAAATGGTACCAACATGACGGGCTCGAAGAGACGAAGACGTGGGCTTTGGATTCACCTCGGTCGGAGTTACGGTTGAAGAGATGTGAGGGTTTGAAGGACAGGGACCTTTATGTAAAAATTGATTACTTTTAGGTCCCTGGCTATATTCTGGAAAAGAATAAATCGCACTGTGCTTCTCCGGGCTGCCTTGGGCCAGAACTGGCTGCTGCCGCCGCTGCAACTGGGCCGGCCCAACAGCCGCTGCCTCCTTTTAAAAAAACGGAGGAGAGGCTGGGCCACTGCCGAGCCTGGCCTGCTGGCTAATCTCCTTCCTCCTCCCGCTCCTGCACGCACCGGCCGAGAGGTGAGCTCACCCCGACGACGATCGCCGGCGACTCCGGCCACCGTAGGGGACGTCCGACCTACCAAAATGCTCAGCGGAGCGAGCCGCATCGATGGGTGGAGGTCTCCACCGCCGAGGAGCTCCGGAACGGTGGTGGTGCTGGCTGCGGCGGACGGCGGCTCGGCCGAAGTTGGGCACGGCGCTCCGGCCAACAAAAGGAGGGGGCGAGCTATTGGGAGGGTCCAGAGATGTTGGTGGATGCTCAAGGTGGAGGTTAGAGGGAGAGACAGGCTTGAACTCGCCGAAATTTAGGAGGAGGGCCGCGGCGGCCATGGCGGTGATTGAGGATGAGGAGGGGCTCGGGGAAGGGGCTAGGGAGGGGTATTCAAGGGTGGTAAATGCGATGGTGAGCTCAGAATGGCTCGGCGAGGCCTATTTATAGGCGAGCGACGGAGAGGGCCGAGCACCGCCGCGGCAACGCGTGTGCCGGTGTCCCGGAGGTTCGGGAGCTCGCCTAGAGAGGGAGAGAGGGTTCCAGGGAGGTCTTGGAGGAGCTGAGAGGGTTCAGGCGAAGTCGGGAGAGCATGGGAGGGCTCGGTCGACTAGACTCGACGGCGGCAGACTATGGGCATGGCGGCTACACCGCGATGGAGGGGACGGGAGAGGGGGAAGCTTATCTAGGGAGGAAGACGACGACGTGGGGAAGCTGTTGGACATGATGATACACGCGGAAACGACGAGCAGGGGTGGGGCCCGAGCTGACAAGCACGCAGCTCGTGTCCATAGCATGCCCAGGCGGCGGTCACCGCATGGACGCGACGTTGCCACGTGTTCTGGTCAACCCCACCATGTCAACTCGATCGGTCATTCAACAGATGAGGTCAAGAAGGAAAGAAACGAGCGTAGTGGCACATGAGTTGACCACAGCTTGCAGGTTTTGTCTGGAACAGGTAGGTGTTTGTGCCGTGGTGAGGAAGGCTCGACTGGAGATTGGCTCTGATCTTTGGCATGTTGTGATCATACACTAAGATGAGTCTTGTGGCCAAGTTTCAGCCCAAATGGAGGAGTTTAGCTAGCACTTGCAGTTCAAATGACCACACTGTCCAGAATTGCAAATCTTGAAGTGGCACTCATATACTGGCTTGGATTGAGCTAAAATTTGGAGGAGGCTAGTTATTTAGGCATATGAAGACACTGTATAAATTCATACCATTTGGATAAACCAAAATGGTACTTCCTACACACAGCATCCCACTGGACAGAATTTTAGAAAAATAACTGAGGATAAATGGCTAGATGAAATGAGCCCAAATTTGTTGGAGAGGTGTTATATGGGTGGGAGAATGATCTGGTAAATTTTCAGCAATTATGAAGCAATATAAAATATAGTTGCTTCACAACAGGATAATATGACCAGTAGCAAAGATTTGACGCTGTGATCACATAGATAATGGAATGATGCTCAAATTTGGTGGAGAGCTATTATTTGAGCATATGAAGGTGCTTGAAAAATTTCAACTCATTTGGATGAGCCTAGCTTGCACTTCCTTCACAAGGCCTCTGTTTGAACAGAAACTTTATTTACTAGGCAAATGAAGTTGAAATTTGGCATGAGGAAGTTATATGGATGGGAAAGAGAGCACAAAAAGTTTGAGAGCAAGCAAGCAAAGATAATGGGTACTTGCTTCACAAACTTCCAGCTAGGGCAGAATCCGAAAAGGAATATTGGTGGAATATTTTTGGTCATGGCAAGGAAGGATTTTGACATATCTGAGGAATATTTGACCCGAACATTTTATGGGAATTATTTGGGAATCTTTGGAATGATGGAAGTGTGGGTTGCTTCACAACCCAGGGCAGACAGTGTTATTCCTTTAATAGAAAAAGGAATATTCCCAAGAAAAAGAATATTGGGATTGGGTCCAAGATGGAAATGGCAAGGTCTTGGGATGGTTTTGAGGTTGACAAGCCACTTGGGAGAGGAATCAAAGGTGATCTCTCCAGGTTTCAAGACCACTAAGCCACAGAAAAGCAAAACCAAACCAAAATCAAAAGAAAAAGAAAATGGGCAAAATCCAGGGTGTTACAAATCTACCCCCCTTAAAGAGATGGTGATACAAGTGTAGTATGGATAGTAGATATCGGTTTTTGTAATCTGAAAATATAAAAACAGCAAGATAGCAAGTGATAAAAGTGAGCACAAACGATATTGCAATCACCGGTACAGCGAGGTGCTATACAAACAGTTTCTAACCCCTTTCCGCGACAGCATTTTGAACCATCGCCTAGTGAGTGACTGCGATAGGGGGGTCCTTCCCACACGACCCAGAAACCGTCGGGGATAGGCCCTCTGGTCACACACGCTCGGCAAAATGAGGTCGTGTGTGACCGGCGAGCGATCAAATACGGTTATACAGGTCCAATCGGTTCCAGTCGTAAGTACATCCCACACAGTCAGTCCCACACAAACGTTTCCGTTTGTTATGTACATTCCACATAGTCAATCCAAGTAATACGTTTCCATTCTTATGTACATCCCACACAGTCAATCCAGGGAAAACGTTTCTGTTCGTATGTACATCCCACACAGTCAATCTAGGGAAAACGTTTCCGTTCGTATATACATCCCACATAGTTTTATGTATAGCCTCGTGTGTGATAGGTGTAACTATCACACACGCTCCGCCTCGGTTAACCGTTTGCTTTTATTCAACTACATCACACATGATTTGATGAAGAAAACTGTATGGCATTGGGCTATCCATCACAAGCACTTTTACTGCTAGAACCGTTTGCAAAGTTCCAGGACCCATGTAGCAGGTTTATTAGTTTACAATTAATAATTCCAGTATTACGCAAATTCACATTTCATATGGAACAGCTGTTTGCCAATTTCATATCAGGCACATAAATATATTTTAACATCACAGTACGATAGCTACCTGAAAATAGAAGAGTACATCATATAGCTAGTTCACCTTCATAAGAACAATATTAGAACAATATATTCATTTCCCTAATCGAGATCATCCAGGCTCGTCTTATCCACCTCTGCTTTCAGTTCAGTAAGAACCTGTTTTGCACTGGCCAACTGGGAAAGTGCCTCCTCCTTCGCCAACACCATCTTAGTAAAGTCTAATTTAAAAAATCTGAGCTCATTCTACATCTTCCTCTTTTTATCCCACATCTTCAAATATTCTTCAGCGTTGACAACACTTTCTCTAAGCTTACCTCTGTTCTCTTCCTCATACATGCTCCAGAGCTTTGCTAGGCACATCTTCAAAGACTGTGGCTACTCTTGATTAACCCACTCTAGGTAAGAACACTTCCGTTCATTCTATAATATTTAAAACTATATCAGTAACAATTGTAGGGGAAATGGGTTTCTAGCAACATAGAAAATCACCAAATACATATTTTAAAAAACTGAAGGAATAGGTTAATTATGATATATCTTCTCAAAAAGATCAATGTGCAAATGAATTAATTGCTACTGAGGCAACAACCAAATTCTGAGACATCAGAAGCTATAATTAACTATAACAACACTACAAGTTCTTAGTCATGTACTATAAATAACAAATTGAACATTTTATGAGGAAGCTAAATATAACTGCAACAACATGGTGACAGTGTTTGGATGATAGCAAATTGATACTAACAGGTGTGTACATGCACAAATTTAGTAACATAGAACTAATAGCACTAAGGCCGTCCACTATGTATGAGAAAACCGGTGTAAAGACAACTGTTGCTACATTTGGCACCGGTGCCCTGCACTGGCGAGCCGATGCAGCGGGAAAAATCAGGGACCCGGACTCCGGAGCACCTAGTTGCTCCGATGCCCAGGTCCTTCATGCCATAAAGATTTAGTATTTTACTGCTTGGCTGCTCGGATGTGTGGACCAAAGTTGGCTGCACAAACTGCTAAAGCGGTGCCAAATAATTTTCTAATGGCCCCGCTGATGAGTTGGAAACATTTTTAGATACTAGGTACAAACTGTGACACTTTCTTAACATCCAGAATAACATAGCACAGTGACAGTGTCTGAATCACATCTACCAAATGATTTGTAACAACGAAAGTGGGGCTAACCTTCTCTGCACATGCCAGAAACTTCCTCCCACTGTCCACATATTCAAACGCAACTAGCTTCACGCATGGAGATTGATGGTGACAACGAGCAGGCAGATCTTCAGCCACCCCGCTCCAGTCGTTGCAACTGATGGTCCTAGGGAGCTACAAGAGCAAGAAATGAATCAAATCGACCACCGGGTTAAAATCCTTCATTCCAAGTCATAACCCGAGAGAGAGAAGAGAGGCATACCTAGGTGCTAAAAAATTCGTCGTCGGAGGAGGAACCACTGGAGAGGTCATTGAAGAAGACCATGGCGACCCCGGCGGTAGGATGCGAGACGGCGAGAGCGAGGAAGCAAGCGAGGAAGCAGCTATAGCTTCGGAAGGAAGGAAGGAGGAAATAGGGGAAATGTGACTTGTGGTCAGGGAGAAAAGGGGGTGGGGAGGGGGCGGGGGTAGATATTTCAGCGGTAGGCCAAAAATTTTGAAATGTGGAGGGAAACTTTGCGCGCGGTGCCGCCGGACACCATTCACTTTGAACGATTGTGTGCACCGCAAACGATTCTTCTGCTTTATACGCATGGGATGAGTTTGATAATTCAAATTTTGGTGGAAATTTTCCTGGGTACTGTCCTCATCCACGTCATTGCATAATTTAACATTGCTTGCTAATTTGGGCACACAAAAGAGCTTACAGCACACATACCACACTTACTGAATCCAGCAATTTTAGTAATTAAACAGAGCCAGTTGACTAGAACATTGCTCTAACAAAAGACCAGCATTAAAAACAAAGCCTAAGTACGCATAATTTTAACAAAGCCACCGCCGCGCTGGCCTATGCATCACCGGTGTGAGATGAGACGTCGATGACTTGTCATGGCGACATGCCGCCCTTGGTGGACTCCGCGTCCCCCCTGCTGAAGTCAACCGCGTCCTCGTCCTCATCCTCGGCGCCGCCCTCAAGGTTCCAGTACTCATAGTAGTGGCTGTGCCAGAGCTCGCGTTGGTACTCCACCGCCGATTCCTCGACGGAGAGACTCTTCTCTACCTCGACCTCGGCCACGTGCAACTCCTCCTTCCGGCGCTCCTCGATCTCCACCGCCTCCTGCATCTCCAACTCCTGTGAGACGATGAGGAAGCAGGTGCTCCATGGACACCGCCACCTTTTCGGACGTGGGTTGCATGCTGGATTCCGATGTGGCCTGGAATATCTTGGCGTGTGCGTCCTCGATCTTGGCGTGGATGGACTCGACCCGGGCCAGGGCGACATCGGCGGCGCGGACAGCAGCTCGAGCGCTCTCGGCATTTGCAGTTGCCGTCACAGCAGCTGCTACAGCCGTCTTAGCTGCTGCAGCTGCCCTGTCAGCTGCCGCAGATGCCCTCTTGGCAGATGCGGCCGTGCTCAATGCGGATGCGGTGGCACTCTCGGCGTAGGCGGCCGTGCTCTCGGCGCAGGCGGCGGCGCTCGGGGAGGACGCGGCCACCGTACGGGCCCTCACGAAGCGTTACCGCAACGTCATCTTTGCAAGAAGGGGTTGCGGGAATGGGGATCGGGATTCGTGGATTTGGGGGTTGCCGGCACTGGAGCAGATGAGCCGGCGAAGCTTAAGGAGGAAGACTTAAATAGACCCACAAATTTTCATCGCAAACGGTTCCTACAAAATAACTGTGTGTGATGTTGTTGATATTTTTTTATTAGCTGTGAAAGACGAGTTTGGAGTAAAGTGGCAACGGATGGTGTTTTAAATGTACGAGAAAATTTGTAGTACTAATACAACTATCATGTCAAAAACTGTAAAATTTCAAGGGGCATTTGACCTTTTAAGACATTTTAAGTGATCCTCTAGCCATTTAATGATCGTAATTCAAATTTGAACTACATCTACATGCAACGGCTAACCATAACGGTTTGAAAAATCATATTTGTGTACTTGTGTGCGAGTTAATTCCATGTGCAGTAAATTGGAAGGAATTTTCAAAAGTATTGGTGTCACGGCCTGGACCCGTGCATGGAGTGCCATGGCATTTAAATTCCAAAAAATTAAAAAATGATCAGAAACACATGAAACCTTGCTTGATGTAATGTCATGCCACCAAGATGATGTGGTAAATTTTTTGACATGTTTGACGAAAGTTTGGATACACACCCCTCACAAACCGGAGCAACTCACTAGAAGGCTCGTTGTTCCAAGAGGGAACAATGCATGTTTGATGACGAACAGGGGATAGATTCCTCTTACGGCCTTCAAATTTTTTCTACATTTAACGTGCACTAATACATCTGTCATGTGAAAAATTGGAAAATTCTAGGGGTCATTTGACCTTTTTAAGACATTTAAGTGATTTTCTAGCCATTTAATGACCATAATTCAAATTTGAACTACATCTACATGCAACGGCTAACCATAACGGTTTGAAAAATCATATTTGTGTACTTGTGTGCGAGTCAATTCCATGTGCAGTAAATTGGAAGGAATTTTCAAACATATTGGTGCCACGGCCTGGACACATGCATGGAGTGCCATGCCATTTAAATTCCAAAAAATTAAAAAATGATTAGAAACACATGAAACCTTGCTTGATGTAATGTCATGCCACCAAGATGATGTGGTAAAAAATTTGGCATGTTTGACGAAAGTTTGGACACACACCCCTCATAAACCGGAGCAACTCACTAGAAGGCTCCAGGTTCCGAGAGGGAACAATGCATGTTTGATGACGAATGGGAGATAGCTTCCTCTTATGGCCTTCAATTTTTTTCTACATTTAACGTGCACTAATACAACTGTCATGTAAAAAAATGGAAAATTCTAGGGGTCATTTGACCTTTTTAAGACATTTAAGTGATTTTCAAGATATTTAATGACCATAATTCAAATTTAAACTACATCTACATGCAACGGCTAACCATAACAGTTTGAAAAATCATATTTTTGTGTACTTGTGTGCTAGTTAATTCCATGTGCAGTAAATTCGAAGGAATTTTCAAACATATTGGTATCACGGCCTGGACACATGCATGGAGTGCCATGCCATTTAAATTCCAAAAAATTAAAAAATGATCAGAAACACATGAAACCTTGCTTGACGTAATGTCATGCCATCAAGATGATGTGGTAAAAAATTGGCCTATTTGACAAAAGTTTGGACAGACACCCCTCACAAACCGGAGCAACTCACTAGAAGGCTCGTGCTTTCGAGAGGGAACAATGCATGTTTGATGACGAATCGACGATAGCTTCCTCTTATGGGCTTCAAAAAATTTCTACAGTTAACGTGCACTAATACAACTGTCATGTAAAAATTTGGAAAATTTCGAGGGTCATTTGACCTTTTTAAGACATTTAAGTGACTTCCTAGACATTTAATGACCGTAATCCAAATTTGAACTACATCTGCATGCAGCGGCTAACCATAACGGTTTGGAAAATCATATTTGTGTACTTATGTGCGAGTTAATTCCATGTGCAGTAAATTGGAACAAATTTTCAAACATATTGGTGTCATGGCTTGGACACATGCATGGAGTGCCATGGCATTTAAATTCCAAAAAAATTAGAAATGACCAGACGATGTAAATATCTAGTGTTCAAAAAAGAAAGATCTGGCAAGACAACCGGGCCCCACACGATTGGCACTCTATTTCGCGCCTCAAGGTTTGGAAGGTGAGTGGCACAGGTTATTAATCAGACACGGTTCTGTATTGGAAACCGTCAGCTATTAAGTTCACACATGGATTTTGCTGCGGGAATCGTGTGTAATTCAAACTACAGTACTCGTAAATTCCGGCGACCGGCGTGTGTACTGTTCCTGTCGATCTAGATTCTGGCTGCTAATAAATACTACCTTCCTCACATCGTCCCACCTGCATTCTCATCTACATCCTTCCCTCGCTCGCCCTCTCTCTCTCAAATATCTGCCATGGCACCGCCGATCTGCCCATGAGTGGACGAGGAGGCGCCACCCCCGAGGACGCTTAGTCGAAGAGGAGCGATGAGGAGGACCCCTACGCGCCGCCGGACGAGGTTGCGTAGGACCCCCCAACTTTGGAGTGGTTTTGGGCCTAGTACAATCTTTGTATGTGGAAGTCGCTGCCGCCGGCTGAGAAAGCCAGGCAAGTGGCGTTCAAGAAGGAGATGGCGAAGGAGGAAGCCAGGTACCAGGCGGCCTGTGAAGCCCGTGATGCCACCTGGAAAAAGGAGGCGGTGGAGCTTTGGGGGAGGGCTCGTCGTCGTGTGGAGGAGATGTACAAAGACGGGTACTTCGCGAGGAAGGTCAAAGGCGCTAGGCGGCTCATCGCTACATGGAGGTGGGCCGATAAGCTCCAGTGTGCCACCGACGAGGAGCTTTGGTGGGCGCCCAACGAAAAGGCAATATCGTTCGCGCTCGTCCGCCAGCAAGAGGCAGATCGGTACGCCAAGCACTGCGAGGCGGAGGAGGCGGAGTACTGCCTCCGCGCTGGGAAGACGCCACGCACCAGGGAGCTGCTGTTGAGGGGCTGCAGGAATACTACCCCTAGGAGGGATTATTAGTTTCAGTATTGTTCGTTTTCAATTTTATGCATTGTACCTAGTAGTTAAGTATCATCACGTATATGTGATGATATTAGATATATTCTATGATGAACTAATGAACAATTAATATATATTATGAATTCCATTTTCTATCTGTTTTCTTATACTAATTTGTATCTAGCTGTTATCATCCACATATACAGAATGGAAAGCATGTACACAGACATTGAAACAGAACATATAAGAACGGAAAACAGAGTACACACATTGAAACAGAGTAATAAACAGAGCAATATTATGATTGCTGTGAATACATAGCGATCCACATCGAAATGACTCAACAAAATAAAACGCGTCCATGAGACCATGACCAGCAGCCCTTGCCTACAGTAGCTCTTGGCTCTGCCTGAACTCGTGCAGGCGTTCATCCAAGCGGTCGACACGCTCGCGGTATATCTGGAGCGCGATCTCGAGCTCCAAGTTGGCTATTTCATCGGAGATCACCAGCTCGAGGATGCGACGGCCATGTTCCTTTACTGCGCCTAGGTGGACACCTGGGCCAAGGAGGTGGTCGAGCCTAGCGACCAGCGCGTTGGCATCGAGCAGGCCGCGGACAAGGCGAATGGCGCGACCCATGCAAATGGCGTGGCGGGCGTCCAGTGCAAGTACGGCGCGGCCGGCCTCTAGTGCAAGTATGGCGCAGACGGCCTCTGCCCACTCCTGGCGAGGAATGGGGTACTGACGGGACTTGTACCCAGCTGCGACGCCCTGTCGACAGCAGGCAAGCGCCAATGGATCCACTCTTGCTGTGCGGCGCGCCGCACCTCTCGCTCTACGGCACTCCAACGGTCTCGCGGTGCGGCGAGCCATAGCCTATCGGTGCGGACGCGCCTACCTTGCTCTGCGGCGCGCCATCAATCATGTTGTGCGGCGAGCTGCAGCCTCTCGGCGCTGACATGCCTATCCTGATCCGCGCCACTGAAGCGCCATGCGCCAAGGGTCTGCTCAACCCTGGCGATGACGCGCATCACGGCGTC
Source organism: Thinopyrum elongatum (assembly GCA_011799875.1). Taxonomy (NCBI): domain Eukaryota; kingdom Viridiplantae; phylum Streptophyta; class Magnoliopsida; order Poales; family Poaceae; genus Thinopyrum; species Thinopyrum elongatum. The sequence continues at coordinate 258,673,203 of CM022301.1, read as the reverse complement.
GTCCATCGCATTGCCGGGGAGCGCCTCGGCCTTGACGGGCCATGGCGCCTTCTCATTTTCCTCGTCGAGGAGGTTGATGGCAGAGGCGGCGCTTTGGTGGGCTGGCATGCTTGGAAAAGGTGAATGTGCTATAGGCTGCGCTTGTTGCCTCCGTGCGTCGCGCGCCGCGTGCAATATCACTGGGTGGTGGCGGGGAACCGGTGAGGAAATGGCGGGAAATGGTGGCGTGTTCATAAAACGCCATCAATTAATGTAAAGTTAGCATAGAAGGAACATCGAGCTATCACGACCCGTGCGGGCACATTGCTCGCCCAAGGCTATGATCCATATACTTGTGTGCCCAACAGAGCACACTATTCATAGTAAAGAATACTGTTCCGTTCATCCGAGTGAACTGTATGCCGTATATCACACACACATTCATCGGGCTGACCATTTCTTTTGTGTTGCCTAATCACAAACAGTTCATCCGAGTGAACTGTATGCCGTATATCGCACACACCTTCATCTGGCTGCCCGTTTCTGTTGTTCCGCCTCATCACAAATAGTTTATCCGAGTGAACTGTATGCCGTATACCGCACACGCCTCCATCTGGCTGCCTATTTCTTTTGTTCTACCTCATCACAAACAGTTCATTGAACTTAACCGTATGCCCCACAACGCACACGCAACTAAAATCTGGACCGTGTTTGATGTATCCGCCATCGCAAACGTTTTGCATCTTTTTTGACGGTTTTTTACATCACCGTTTGTGATTAATGCATCGCACACAATTCCGTCGAAGGGTGTCTGATTGTAGTGTTGCGTTAGCAGCATCCTGCAGTAGTGAATGCTTGAAAACAATACCTAGGGTTCATACTTTCACTAGTGCAATCTCTCAACTGTGCTAACATAATTGAATCATATAACAATCCCTCAACGTGCGACAAAGAGTCACTCCAAAGTTCTTATCAAGCAGAGAATATAAGATGAAATTGTTTGTAGGGTACGAAACCACCTCACAGTTATCCTGTCCGATCAATCTATTGAGCTATTCCTATAAGTGTCACAAATAGCCCTAGAATTCGTACTAAAATAATAACATATGATACACATCAACCAACCCTAATGTCACCTAGATACTCTAATGTCACCACAAGTATCCGTGAGTTGATTATACGATATGCATCAAACAACTTCAGATTCATAATATTCAATCCAACACAAAGAACTTCAAAGAGTGCCCCAAGATTTCTACCGGAGAAAGTAGGACGAAAACATTCATCAACCCCTATGGATAGATTACCCCAATGTCACCTCGGGAATCCGTGAGTTGAGTGCCAAAACATACATCAAGTGAATCAATATAATACCCCATTATCACCACGGGTATTCATATGCAAGACATACATCAAGTGTTCTCAAATCCATAAAAATATTCAATCCAATAATAGTGAAACCTTAAAGGTAAAACTCAATTCATCACAGCAAGATAGAGAGGGAGAAACACCATATGATCCAACTATATTAACAAAGCTCGCAGTGCATCAAGATCGTACCAAATCAAGAACACGAGACAGAGAGAGAAACAGACAGATCAAACACATAGCTACTCGTACATCCCTTAGCCCTGAGGGTGAACTACTCCCTCTTCATCATGGAGACCACAGGGATGATGAAGATGGCCTCCGATGATGATTTCCCCCTCTGGCAGGGTGCCAGAACAAGGTCCTGATTGATTTTTCGTGGATACAGAGGCTTGCGACGGCGGAACTTCTCATCTAGCGTTCTTTTCGGGGGTTTGGGTATTTATAGGATTTTTCAGCGTCGATCTCATGCCAGGGGGCCCACGAGGAAGCGATAAGATCGGGGGGCGCACCCTTGGGGGGCCCAGGCTTGTCGTGCCCTTGTGGCTCTTCTGGCCTCGCTCTGGTGCTCCATGCGTCTCTTCTGGTCCATAAAAAATCACCTTAAATTTTAAGCCATTTTCGAGAACTTTTATTTCTTCATAAAAACAACACCAAGGTAGTTCTGCTGAAAACAGCGTCAGTCAGGTTAGTTCCATTCAAATCATACCAAAACCATATAAAATTGTTGCAAACATGGCATCAATACTTCATAAATTATAGATACGTTGGAGACGTATCAGCATCCCCAAGCTTAATTCCTGCTCGTCCTCGAGTAGGTAAATGTTAAAAGAAATAATTTATGAAGTATGAATGATAGCATGGTGCATAAGTTTGATCAATGATAATTTCAATCACTTTTCCTAGCATCATAATAGCAACTCTTTCTTATAAAACTCATCATGATAAACTATCAATCAATTCACATGTGATGGTTCAAACAATGCATTCTCTTGAAACTTGACAACCTATGTTCTTAGTCACCAAACAATTGCAATTCAACTTATTTTCAATAATGTCTAAGTAAGAGATCCACATACTCAATTATCATTTAGTCTTCCATGATTGCTAGTACTCAAAGCATATTTTTAGAACAAATAGCATCCATCGAACACAGAGAAAGATAGGGGCTTAATGTTTCGCCTCCCAACTCATTTATCATAGAGATAATTGTCAACAATAATAATTCGTGATCAATTATATTTGACGGGATAGATATGTCTGGATCTTTCCCCACCACATGATTCTTGCCAACTAGAGAATAATTGAGTTTGAAATGAGAAGTAATACTATTGACTCTTTCATAAAAGGTAAATACATAAAGTAAAAGATAGGCCCTTCGCAGAGGGAAGCAGATGTTGTCATGCGCTTTTTATTTTTGGATGTGCAAACTCTTAATGCAAAGGAACGTCACGTTATATTGCCCCTTGTGATAGAAACCTTTATTATGTAGTCTGTCGCTTTTATTTCTTTACCATCACAAGTTCGTACAATGTTTATTTTCCCTTGCAATAAAAGATCATACATATTTTAGGAGCAATTTTTATTGCTTTTTCACCGACGACAACTTACTTGAAGGATCTTATTCAATCCATAGGTAGATATGATGGGCACTCATGGCAAGAAACTGGGTTTAAGGGTTTTCGTATGCACAAGTAGTATCTCTACTTAGTACTAATTTTTGGCTAGCAAAAGATCCAAAGCAAGCACCACATGTTGGAGGATCCATAACAATATAACTTCTATGCAAATATACCCACACATAACTCATTACGTTGTCTTCCTTCTACAACTTCAACTAATTTGCTCAAGTTTGAAAATAATTAATGGGTATTCACAATCATAAAAGATGTCCAAGATAATATATTTATATATGAAAGTACTCTTCCTTATACTAATCATGAGTGAATTGCTTGTATGACTAATATTGTGATTGTCAAGCTTCAATAGTTTTTCTTTCTAAACCCAATGTGAAATAATTCTGAGCATGAGACAAGCATATGAAGCACATATAATTTCAACTTTATGATATTCAATTCATTCAATAATTTACTCATAGGATATAAGTGAAGCACAAGAATGAATGACAAACTACTCCAAAAGATATAAGTAAAGATCAATGAGTAGTCAAACAATTAAGTAGCTATGCGAAGACTCTCTCCAAATAAACATTTCAGATCCAAGTATTTTATTAAAACAGCAAGAAAAATGAAAATAAAAGGACAAACCAAGGATAGCACACATCATGTGAAGAAGCAAAAACTTAGGCTCAACCGGAATTGACCGTTAGTTGTTGAAGAAGAAAGGTGGGATGCCTAACGGGGCATCCCCAAGCTTAGATGCTTGAGACTTCTTGAAATATAAACTTGGGATGCCTGGGGAATCCCCAAGCTTGAGCTTTTGTGTCCCCTTAATTCCTCTCATATCACGGTTTCCTAATTCTCAAAAACTTCATCCACACAAAACTCAACAAGAACTCATGGGATAAGTTAGTATAAATCCATGCAAAACCTTATCATTCTCTACTATACAAAATCACTAAAATTATAATTTAACATTGCATACTAAATGCCCCTACATATTTAATACTCCTGTCCTCAAATAGAATCATTAAACAAGCAAACATATGCAAACATAACAGCAATCTGTCTAAACAAAACAGTCGGTAAAGGATGAAGCAAGATCCATATTTGTTTAACTCCAAGAATTCTAAAAATTTACCATACTGTAGAAAATTTATCATAGCTTACTGCGTCAAAATTTCAAGATTTTATCTCATTTTGAGTTTTTTGAAGAATTCAAACAATCACGGCAAACTTTCTGTTTTGAAACAACTCATATACTTGCCAAATGAGCATGGTAAAGGCTATCCTTGAGAGTTTTATTGAAATAAAAGATACAAAACATTATTATAAATAACAGCAAGTAAATCTAAACAAAAGAAACTGACGCTCCAAGCAAAACACATATCATGTGACGAATAAAAATATAGCCCCAAGTAAGGTTACTGATAATGTTGAAGATGAAAGAGGGGATGCCTTCCGGGGCATCCCCAAGCTTAGTTGCTCGGATCTTCCTTGATTATTACTTTGGGGTGCCTTGGGAATCCCCAAGCTTAAGTTATTTCCACTCCTTGTTCTCCTCATATAGATATCTCACCCAAAACTTGAAAACTTCAATCACACAAAACTTAGCGGAACCTTGTGAGATGCGTTAGTATAGTAAAACAAATCATTCACTTGGGTACTGTCAACACAAGTTTCATAATTGTTTCCTCATAATTCCTACTATAATATATAATTTCCACAATTTATATTGAGCAATATAAGCCATAGAAACTATAAAACAAGCAAACTATGCACTGAAAGCAGAATCTGTCAAAAACATAACATTCTCTAATGATCTGAAAAATGACTATACTTATGTAACTCCAAAAATTCTGAAAAATTAGGAAAACGTAGGAAATTTGTATATCAATCATGTGTAAAAAACTCAGAATTTTTTCACGATCCATTTAACTTAGATAATTCCATTACTTGTCACACAAGTTTCTGTTTTTGCATAGAATGAAGTCAACTATAATCCACACTACCCCAAAGGCTTTACTTGGCACTTTATTGAAACAAAAGCTATAAACATGATTACTACAGTAGATTAATCATGTGAACACACAAAAACAGTAGGTACAAATATTGGGTTGTCTCCCAACAAGCGCTTTTCTTTAATGCCTTTCTAGCTAGGCATGATGATTTCAATGATGCTCACCTAAAACTAAAGAATTGAAACACAAAGAGAGCATCATGAATCACATGGGAAGCACATGTAAGCCTAACATACGTCCTATTCATAGAGATTTTGTGAGGAAATAATTTATGGGAGAAAGAATCAACTAGCATAGGAAGGCAAAACAAGCAATACTTCAAAACTTTCAACATATAGAGAGGAAATTTGATATTAGTGAGATATGTAAAAGCATATGTTCCTCTCTCATAATAATTTTCAGGAGCATAATGAATGAATTCAACAATATAGCTATCACATAAAGCATTCTTTTCATGATCCACAAGCATAAAAATTTTGTTACTCTCCACATAGGCAAATTTCTTCTCATTCATAATAGTGGGAGCAAACTCAACAAAATAAGTATCATGCGATTCTTGATTGGCATAATCCAATTGAAAATTAAAATCATGATGACAAGTTTCATGGTTATTATTATTTTTTATAGCATACATGTCATCACAATAATCATCATAGATAGCAATTTTGTTGTCAAAATCAATTGAAACCTCTTCCAAGATAGTGGAATCATCATTAAATAAAGTCATGACCTCTCCAAATCCACTTTTATCAATATTGCAATAAGATTCAACGCCCTCCAAAATAGCTGGATCATTATTACATCGAGTTGACACTCTTCCAAACCCACTCTCATCAATATAATCGTCATAAATAGGAGGTGTAACACCCTGGTTTTCGCTCTTGGATTTTTTTCTTTCGCGGGATTTGACTCCCGTCTTTTTTCTCGGTGTTATCGGATTTCTTTAGCTCTTGGGTATATGAAGATGGTCATTTAATATTGCCTTCCCTATCCAACCATAGATTCTCTCCAGTCCAACCTTGCCACCCAAGATATATTCTCAGGGTTTTGCCACCGAAACCCTACCTTCCGAGTTACCGGAAGGGAAACCCTAATTCTTGCAGTTACAAAGGAACCCCAATTTCCTTTGATCTGCTGACTCCCAAACTTCTCCCAGTGATCATCCTTTATCTATAAACCCTGGATATGCAAAAATATTGCCAAGTCATTTGCAATATTTTTCATTTATAATTAATTCCTTTTTCTGCCAGTTAAAGGAATTAAATCCAGGAAAATATCTATCCATCTCCAAAGTTCATGAAAACTTGCGGAGATATTCTTTGTGATCATATTGAGCTCCCATGAAAATATTGGCCATAATTAAATAGGGGAAATTGCCTTTTCCTATTTAAAGCCAATATTGCATTTTGGGCCGTTTCTAAAGGAACTACCATTTTGGTAGCCAGGAAGAATCCCAAATAAATTGTGGAGCTTCTCCTAACGATATATTCACCATTTCCATCAATAACCCAAGTTCCATAGTTCAAATTTTGAGCACAACATCAATTTGCAAATTCTGTACAGTTGGGCAAATTGCAAAGGAAGTGCTTGAACCCTTGATCTATTGGAGCTAAAACATTTCATGGTGATTAATATTGATAAATCACTCATGGAAACCAAAAACGAGCTCAATCCATCCATCTATATTCCCACAGCAATTTTCCTAAGTTTCTGTCCATTTGGAAGCTTTGTGAAGCAAGTACCATTTTGGTGTACCCAAATGATATGAAACTTTTCCAGTGGCTTCACATGTTCAAATCACTCACCTCCTCCAAATTTCAGCTCAATGCAAGCTAGTATGTGAGTTCCACATCAAAGTTTGCATTGCTGACCAGTGGGGTCCATTCTACAGCAAGTGCCCTCAATTCTTATCCAAATGGCCTCAAAATTTACCAGGGTAGTCACCTTGGTAGATCTTTGCTCCATGCCAAGAACCAGCTCATTTCACTCAGTGATCTCTCAAGAAATCTCTACAAATACCTTGCTGTCAGAATCTTACTCTGCAAGTTTCACCCTCCTCAGAGCCTCCCAGATGGTTCTATCCACATAGCTCCTCTATTTGAGCAGTGGTACACTTGTTGGACAAGCTTGGACACATAGGAGCCTTCCAGAGCAGGTAGTGCACGTGGTGACCGCGTGAACAACGAGCAAAAAGCATGCTCCACGCGGTCGTCGCGTCAGCCAGCTAGCTCCGGCCATCCCCGGTTTGTTCGAGCATGTCCTACAGTTCCCCTGCGTCCACGCGCCCCCCTCTAGCTCCTTCTTCCCTCCTCTCCCTTCCTCCTTGCACCACGGCAGTCGTCGCCGCGGCACTGTCCCACGCGTGAACTAATCTGTCGCCTCACCTCCGCTGTCTTCTTCCTCCCCGAACCCTCTCGAGCTCACCAGCTCGTTCCCCTGCTCCTCCGCGAAGCTCCTTGACGCCAGGTAACATCCTCGGCATCGCATCCGAGCTCGTGGCACCGTGTTCTGACAGGGACGACGACGAATAGAGTACTGTTGTTCCCGTGTCTCGCCACTGTGTCCTTCCCCTTCGTCTCCTTCCTTGCACCATGTTGAGCTGTCCTCAGTGTCAGGTCGGCACCACCCCTCGCTCGGCACCTCGCCGGAAGCTCCAGGGAGCAGATGAGGATGCCACGGCGCCATCCTCACCCGTTCGCCACGGCCGCTTATAAGTGGGCCATGGCCCGAGCCTCCCCGGGCACCCACGGCACCTCCAGCTCGTCCTCTACCTCCTAGCACCCCGCCCTATCTCTCATTTGAGCTCAAGCCACTCTCCCCGCCTCCCATTCCCACCATGGCTGCCGTCGGGCGCCGCTTAAATTCGAGCAAGCCGCAGCCCTTCCCTTCCCCCTTTCTCCACCGGGAAGCTCCATCGGCCACGGTGAAGCTCTGCCCAACCTCCTCCTCACCTCTCCGCCACCGCAGCCCCGTGCCCCAAGCTCATCCCCCCGCCATCCGCCGCCATCTACCGTCCGGCTGCCTCCGTCCATCCCTGCTTTCTCCACGGGTACGGGCAGGTGCGGCTTCGGCTGCTGCTTCGATCCCGCCCCTCGCCGCAGCCCCTCGGCCACCGGAGCGATGACAATGGCGACGACCAGCCGCTCTCTATAATCGGCGTCAGGGAGAGGTGGGAGGAAGAAGAGAAGAAGAGTGGGAGGAGAGAGAAGGCAGGCGGGGCCCGCCTGTACATGGCCCAGCCACCGGGCCCGCAGGCTTAAGTGGACGCGCCCCGCTGCACTTGCGTTTCCCTTGCGGGAAAACGTATTCTTTTGGAGTGCGCGACCCGCCGAACCACTAGGGACCCTGTTGTGAATATTCTTTTTACAAATAGGTCCCTGACAGAAAAACCTTTGTAACTTTTTGCTCGTAACTCCGATTGAGGTAAAACCAACGCCCACATCTTCAGTTCGTCGAGCCCGTTCTGATGGTATCATTTTCATAATGTTTTCACACTATGAAAATGACCATTTTGCCCTTGCCTCTAAACAGCCCCCTCCGAGAGAGAACGGTTTCCGGTGATCCTTTTCGCGGACTCTCCGCACTTCTTCCCGGAGTATTCTTCGACCCCAGGCAAGCCGACCATCTGATATATGCCCTAAAGCATTGCTTTGTGTTATTCCTGCATGTTTAAATTAATATGCTTGTTATTGTATGCATAGTAGTGGGCTGTATGTGACTCTGACGAACCCTTGTTTGTACTTTCTTCGACGACGGCACCACGCCTGTGTCTGAGCTGCTTTTGGCTGTCCGGGGTGGATGCCGACTTTATGTTTTCTTTTCAACGACAGGCCGTGTTCTGAGCTGTTTTGCGGCCGTCTCAGACAGTGGTTGAATTTCTTTCTGTAGTAGTGACCCTCTGCTCTGAGCTGTTTTTCGGCCGTCTTAGGGAACTGCTACATTCTTTTTATCAACACCGTCTCATGCTCTGAGCTGCTTTCCAGCCGTCTTGAGCCGGGGTTGATTTATTCCGGTAATGTCCCAGATCTGAGTTGTAAAGACCGTTCTGGTGGCTACTGGTTTCTTTGCCGGTTTTATGCAAGGGTTCCGATGGTCGTAACTTACAGCTAGAACTTGTAAAGTGATAACTTGCCATTTAAATGCTGTTTCACTAGTGACTCATTGTGATGTTATGTGGAGATAGGTTGTTATGTTTCCACAGTTGTTACCTCATACATAGTTACCACCATGTTAAGTTATTCATGATAAACAACCATGCTTGCTAAGTACCTGCTAAAGCTAAACCTAGTCGGTTGATCCAGAGTCACCTGTCCGGACTTACCCGTGCAGCCACATTTGCCGGTATGGGACGGCCTTGACTTGGTCTGATCGCATGCTCTTTTATCGGTACAACCAAGCAGGGAAGGTTATGCACGCGCGCTACCCTGGCCCGGTAGGCGGCGATAACCTTGTGAGCCCAGTTGATTGTTTAACCCGGGAGTCCCCGTTTGGGACAGTTGTTTGGCCACGACGGTGGCAGGTGTCACGAGGTGACACAAGGGCCACCTAGGGTAGGACTCTGGGGGAGTATGAATGCTGGTGGTACGGTGGAGGAGTCATGGGTTAGGCAGGTTTCGTTGGAGCAACATTGGTCCACCCGAATGGGATCTCGAGGCCAGGTGCTCCATGGTGTGGGTAAAGTGTGCAACCTCTGCAGAGTGTAAGAATCTATTTGAATAGCCGCGTCCATGGTATTGGACAGTCCGTCCAGACCTCACTAGGTGGTCAGCCGTAATAACATAATAATGATGGAAGAACTCATCTTATGATCGGAAGTACTCAGTGGATCGTGAGTATTCTGAGGGTTGTGGGACAACCCGGAAGAGAGTAACTTTATCAGATTTACAGTGGAGATGCATAGCCATCAGATGATGTCAGGGATATGATATGTTAGTCATGGGATGGCTATGAAAGAGACGGTCGGATGACCGAAAGAGTTGGATTGGATCATGAGAATGTTCGGAGTATGGATTATTTACTTGCTATGCTTTACTGTATTTTACTTTAGTAGTTATATTGCTGGATAAACCTTTTATGCCATGATAATTAATATTGCTCTAATAACAAATGCATGCTTGAATGCTATGGATTGCATTTCTTGGTGTATATGTTAGTTTGGTTTGCTTGCGAGTACATTCAAAAGTACTCAGCGGCCTTTAACGTGGCCAGGTTCACATAAGGATCTGTCGTCCATCGTCGAGGAGCCGGAGCGTTCGTGGGCTAGGAGAGTAACCCAGTCAGATCCCTGTGGATTGGAGCCGCACCAAGACCATGCTGCCTTATATATAGCTTTTTCGTTGCCGTCACTCTTGTGAGATATCATGTAAGACCTATATATCCATTAATAGAAATGCCTGTGTTCATGATACTTGTTGTAAACGCACATGCCAGAGTGATTTCCTGGGCTGGCATGCGTGGCGACCGTCTGGCTACAGTGGTAATCAGGCGGGGCGCCACAACAGATGGTATCAGAGCAGCCAGGCTGACGATAGGTTACCCTAGCCAGACTTCACTGTCTTGTGTTCAGTAGAAAGCTCGGATGGATTTCAACCATCTTTTGCCAAGCTGGCACGGCTACTATTGATCATAAGGCAACCCCATAGGTATTTGGCTCCATCAGACCCCAACTCTCGTGGCCTTTGCCTCCGGTGTGAAATGCTCGCACCCGACAACGACCCGTGAGCCTTGAACCCCTAGGTGAACCAGATATCCCTTACCTTGCTTGCTAGCCATGGAATTTCTCTTCTTAAATCTAGTTTCCTTTGGGAAACGCTTATAAATTCCATCTCTCCCCAACAACCTTAGGATCGTTGACTAAGCCACTTTGGCTATGGTCGTGCGTCGAGTTTAATGTTCCCTAAGGAAGTTGTAGGAGCTTGACACCAGTGCTACCAGGAGCATTGTCTGATTTTGCTTCTAAATCCTTAGAGGTACATTGAGTGCGCTATAATAGTTATACTAGTGGATCCTCGGCCACGTGTGTAAGGTCTGCAACATTTTGAGCTTCATTTGCTTTTTGGTTTTCGCGGTTCTTGTTTCTTTTGTCAGTTCCGTTTCTTCGCTCCGACTGGATCCATCCATAGGTGCCGTCAAGAAGACCAGCATACAACTTGGATAATACCCAATAATCCAAATTCAGCAAGAGTCAAGCCAAGCCAACTGCCTGGTATTCAGAATAGCAGCACCGGATCTGTCCAGAATGAAGAATGGGTCAGAAGCAGAATCTGTGTGCGACAGATAAGGACAGAATACACCTAAGAGAGTTTACTTCAGAGCAAATCACATCTAAGAAGCAGTTAGATGAGCTATCAGGAATGGACACCAGCAAGGACAAATCATTCCGTCCGCGATACAAGGATTATTTCGGTCATTGAGGTGAACCGAGTCTTTCACAATGGATCCAAGAACCATGTATTACCTACCGGAGACATATTTCAAGAATGTGAAAGTGCCAAGAGCAACAACAAAACTCTGGTATGATGATATAAATTTCAAAGCATATTCTGGAGTTCACCGGTGCAAATACAAAATTTTCTGGGCACTGTAAACAAGGTTTGCGAGGAATATGGATGAATTTACGGCTGCCGAGAATCAATGAGAACTTCACATGCTTGGAAGCTCAGCTCCACCGAATGGAATTATCCGTCAACTACTTATTATCGGCAACACTTGGTTTGAATACAAATAGTATTCCTAATTGATTATCAACATGAGGGTTGCATCAGTCGTGCAACCTTTACAGCAGCAAGGATCAGACCAGCAGAAGGACAAGCAGTGTGCATGACAACAGAATATCTGCAGTCAAGGTATGGCCTATACCAGGTTTGGCTCCCCTATGGGTAAATTTTGGATACTTTGGAAGGAGGCCAGAATCGGCCATAGATCTGACTGAGTACACAGTGAAAGGCTTCTGGTATAAGGAACCCAGCCTTCCTTCGCAAGCTACCAGACTGCCAATCTTTCTCGGTACGCCACTTGGTGAAAAGAAAATCTTTTGGGGTACCACACTCCAATCATCCACATCGTGCTGCCACGAAAAACTTCCGGCATAAGGCACCTGACCTTCCGCAGTAAGCCACATGAAGGAAAAAAAATCTGAGGTATGATACCTAGCCTTCTTCAGCACGCTACGTTGGCAGAAGCTTCGAGCATAAGGAATTTAGCCTTCTTCAACATGCACCATTGTGCCCATGACAAGCTTGTCAGGAGCACGAATCAGTCTGGACGCACATCCGCCTCAGAACTCAATGGATATGAAAGGATTTATCCTACACCTGCATATGTTGTGAGCATGCAGTCTAGTGGATCAGTTCATGTGAGCCACTCATCGGGAATGACTGTGTTCAGAGAAACATTGGCCCCATGTTGAAAACAAGAATACGAGCACAGTAACCCCTACGAGATATGAAAGAGCAAGTTGTGAGAACAAGCCCGACAAGCCGAGGAAAACAATCATGGAGCCGTGTTGGTAGGTCATGACAGGTCCATCAAAGGAATCCCCAAGAACCAAGAAGTTGTGGACAAACAACCTCTGTGACATTCGACGAGATACAGCTTCACCGACAGAGTTATATTACCAATCCCCGTCAAACTCTTGCATATGCGGCCACCACAATGCACTACCTGCGGTTACAAGTGAGATTACCGCATTCATCATGAATACGGGCCATCAACCAAGATAAAGAGGCTATACTCCAAAAGATACGCCGGATGATAGCGATACTATGTTCAGCTCAGTGGTCATAGCAAGGACTACAGAGGCTATATATGACAGAGTCCTCTCCATGAGCGACGGAGTTTGAAACAAGACATTTAGATAGAATGGCTCAAAGCACATCAACACCAACAGCTCGTAGGCATCATGATATCATTGGAATAAGAGATTACTGTCTATGATTACTTTGTGATCATGCCTGACATTTCAGTTGGGAATATAGCAACCATAGCTCGGTCAAGTTGTTCCTTGAATTGTGGATCACCTAACGACAAAGTCAGAATGCCGAAGACAAAAGGAAATGTTAGTACAGAATCTGCAGCCAGACTGAGTATTCTGACATGGCAAAAATAAAGCCACTCCCACTCACTCGAGGCCATATGAGCACGTGAGCCTGGTACTAGGAAAGGATGTCTTGCCCATGACTGTCAAGATACGGAGTATCAAACAAAACCGAATCAGTTACTTCCGGGCCATGGAAACTGAGCTGTTTGTCAGTATTTCCCGCTATCCCACCCATCAACAGCACTGTCAGGACAAAAGGTTTACCTGACAGGGAAGATAAGGATTCAAGGAAGTTGTGTGCAAAGACAACACAGGGTTCATCAGAAGAGGCAGTTAAAAGGTCAGTGAACCAACGAAGACAAGATTGCTGATGGATCCAAGTCGCACACATGTAAGTCCCCCTTCCCCGGGAGGTAAGCCCAGAAATCTTGAGGACGAGATTTTCTTAAGGGGGGTAGGTTTGCAACACCCTGGTTTTCGCTCTTGGATTTTTTTTCTTTCGCGGGATTTGACTCCCGTCTTTTTTCTCGGTGTTATCGGATTTGTTTAGCTCTTGGGTATATGAAGATGGTCATTTAATCTTGCCTTCCCCAACCAAAGATTCTCTCCAGTCCAACCTTGCCACCCAAGATATATTCTCAGGGTTTTGCCACCGAAACCCTACCTTCCGAGTTACCGGAAGGGAAACCCTAATTCTTGCAGTTACAAAGGAACCCCAATTTCCTTTGATCTGCTGACTCCCAAACTTCTCCCAGTGACCATCCTTTATCTATAAACCCTGGATATGCAAAAATATTGCCAAGTCATTTGCAATATTTTTAATTTATAATTAATTCCTTTTTCTGCCAGTTAAAGGAATTAAATCCAGGAAAATATCTATCCATCTCCAAAGTTCATGAAAACTTGTGGAGATATTCTTTGTGATCATATTGAGCTCCCATGAAAATATTGGCCATAATTAAATAGGGGAAATTGCCTTTTCCTATTTAAAGCCAATATTTCATTTTGGGCCGTTTCTAAAGGAACTACCATTTTGGTAGCCAGGAAGAATCCCAAATAAATTGTGGAGCTTCTCCTAACCATATATTCACCATTTCCATCAATAACCCAAGTTCCATAGTTCAAATTTTGAGCACAACATCAATTTGCAAATTCTGTACAGTTGGGCAAATTGCAAAGGAAGTGCTTGAACCCTTGATCTATTGGAGATAAAACATTTCATCGTGATTAATATTGATAAATCACTCATGGAAACCAAAAACGAGCTCAATCCATCCATCTATATTCCCACAGCAATTTTCCTAAGTTTCTGTCCATTTGGAAGCTTTGTGAAGCAAGTACCATTTTGGTGTACCCAAATGATATGAAACTTTTCCAGTGGCTTCACATGTTCAAATCACTCACCTCCTCCAAATTTCAGCTCAATGCAAGCTAGTATGTGAGTGCCACATCAAAGTTTGCATTGCTGACCAGTGGGGTCCATTCTACAGCAAGTGCCCTCAATTCTTATCCAAATGGCCCCAAAATTTACCAGGGTAGTCACCTTGGTAGATCTCTGCTCCATGCCAAGAACCAGCTCATTTCACTCAGTGATCTCTCCAGAAATCTCTACAAATACCTTGCTGTCAGAATCTTACTCTGCAAGTTTCACCCTCCTCAGAGCCTCCCAGATGGTTCTATCCACATAGCTCCTCTATTTGAGCAGTGGTACACTTGTTGGACAAGCTTGGACACATAGGACCCTTCCGGAGCAGGTAGTGCACGTGGTGACCGCGTGAACAACGAGCAAAAAGCATGCTCCACGCGGTCGTCGCGTCAGCCAGCTAGCTCCGGCCATCCCCGGTTTGTCCGAGCATGTCCTACGGCTCCCCTACGTCAACGCGCCCCTCTCCAGCTCCTTCTTCCCTCCTCTTCCTTCCTCCTCGCGCCACGGCATTCGTCACCGTGGCACTGTCCCGCGCGTTAACCTCTCTGTCGCCTCCCCTCCGATGTCTTCTTCCTCCCCGAACCCTCTCGAGCTCGCCGGCTCGCTCCCCTACTCCTCCGCTAAGCTCCTCGATGCCAGCCAACCTCCCCGGCGTCGCATCTAAGCTTGTGGCGCCGTGTGCCGACAGGGACGACGACGAACGGAGTACTATCATGCCCGTGTCTCGCCACTGTCTCCTTCCCCTTCGTCTCCTTCCTTGCACCGTGTTGAGCTGTCCTCAATGTCAGGTCGGCACCACCCCTCGCTCGCCACCTCGCCGGAAGCTCCAGGGAGCAGATGAGGAAGCCACGGCGACCATCGTCACCCGTTCGCCACGGCCGCCTATAAGTAGGCCACGGCCCGAGCCTCCCCGGTCACCCACGGCACCTCCAGCTCCTCCTCTACCTCCTAGCACCCCGCCCTATCTCTCATTTGAGCTCAAGCCGCTCTCCCCGCCTCCCATTCCCGCCATGGCCGTCGTCGGGCGCCGCTTAAATTCGAGCAAGCCGCAGCCCTTCCCTTCCCCCTTTCTCCACCGGGAAGTTCCATCGGCCACGGTGAAGCTCTGCCCGACCTCCTCCTCACCTCTCTGCCACCGCAGCCCCGTGCCCCAAGCTCACCCCGCTGCTATCCGCTGCCATTTACCGTCCGGCAGCCTCCGTCCATCCCTGCTTTCTCCACGGGTACGGGCAGGCGCGGCTTCAGCTACTGCTTCGATCCCACCCCTCGCCGCGGGCCCTCGGCCACCGGAGCGATGGCAACGGCGACGACCAGCCGCTCTCTGTAATCGGTGTCAGGGAGAGGTGGGAGGAAGAAGAGAAGAAGAGGGGAAGGAGAGAGAAGGCAGGCGGGGCCCGTCTTTAAGTGGCCCAGCCACTAGCCCCGCAGGCTTAGGTGGACGCGCCCTACCGCCCTTGCATTTCCCTTGCGGGAAAACGTATTCTTCTGGAGTGCGCGACCCGCCGAATCGCCAGGGACCCTGTTGTGAATATTCTTTTTACAAATAGGTCCCTAACAGAAAAACCTTTGTAACTTTTTGCTCATAACTCCGATTGAGGTAAAACCAACGCCCACGTCTTTAGTTCATCGAGCCCGTTCCGATGGTTTCATTTTCATAAGGTTTTCACATTGTGAAAATGACCATTTTGCCCTTGCCTTTGAACAGCCCCCTCCGAGAGAGAACGGTTTCCGGTGATCCTTTCCGTGGACTCTCCGCACTTCTTCCCGGAGTATTCTTCGACCTCAGGCAAGCCGACCATCTGATATATGCCCTAAAGCATTGCTTTTTGTTATTCTTGCATGTTTAAATTAATATGCTTGTAACTGTATGCGTAGTAGTGGGTTGTATGTGACTCTGATGAACCCTTGTTTGTACTTTCTTCGATGACGGCACCATGCCTGTGTCTGAGCTGCTTTCGGCCGTCCGAGGTGGATGCCGACTTTATGTTCTCTTTTCAACAACTGGCCGTGTTCTGAGCTGTTTTGCGGCCGTCTCGAACAGTTGTTGAATTTCTTTCTGTAGTAGTGACCCTATGCTCTGAGCTGTTTTTCGGCCATCTTAGGGAACTGCTACATTCTTTTTATCAACACCGTCTCATGCTCTGAGCTGCTTTCCAGCCGTGTTGAGCCGTGGTTGAGTTATTCCGGTAATGTCCCGGATCTGAGTTGTAAAGACCATTCTGGTGGCTAATGGTTTCTTTGCCGGTTTTATGCAAGGGTTCCGATGGTTGTAACTTACAGCTAGAACTTGTAAAGTGATAACTTGCCATTTAAATGTTGTTTCACTAGTGACTCATTGTGATGTTATGTGGAGATAGGTTGTTATGTTTCCACAGTTGTTACCTCATACATAGTTACCACCATGTTAAGTTATTCATGATAAACAACCATGCTTGCTAAGTACCTGCTAAAGCTAAACCTAGTCGGTTGATCCAGAGTCACCTGTCCGGACTTACCCGTGCAGCCACATTTGCCGGTATGGGACGGCCTTGACTTGGTCTGATCGCATGCTCTTTTATCGGTACAACCAAGCAGGGAAGGTTATGCACGCGCGCTACCCTGGCCCGGTAGGCGGCGATAACCTTGTGAGCCCAGTTGATTGTTTAACCCGGGAGTCCCCGTTTGGGACAGTTGTTTGGCCACGACGGTGGCAGGTGTCACGAGGTGACACAAGGGCCACCTAGGGTAGGACTCTGGGGGAGTATGAATGCTGGTGGTACGATGGAGGAGTCATGGGTTAGGCAGGTTTCGTTGGAGCAACATTGGTCCACCCGAATGGGATCTCGAGGCCAGGTGCTCCATGGTGTGGGTAAAGTGTGCAACCTCTGTAGAGTGTAAGAATCTATTTGAATAGCCGCGTCCACGGTATTGGACAGTCCGTCCAGACCTCACTAGGTGGTCAGCCGTAATAACATAATAATGATGGAAGAACTCGTCTTATGATCGGAAGTACTCAGTGGATCGTGAGTATTCTGAGGGTTGTGGGACAACCCGGAAGAGAGTAACTTTATCAGATTTACAGTGGAGATGCATAGCCATCGGATGATGTCAGGGATATGATATGTTAGTCATGGGATGGCTATGAAACAGACGGTCGGATGACCGAAAGAGTTGGATTGGATCATGAGAATGTTTGGAGTATGGATTTTTTACTTGCTATGCTTTACTGTATTTTACTTTAGTAGTTATATTACTGGATAAACCTGTTATGCCATGATAATTAATATTGCCCTAATAACAAATGCATGCTTGAATGCTATGGATTGCATTGCTTGGTGTATATGTTAGTTTGGTTTGCTTGCGAGTACATTCAAAAGTACTCAGCGGCCTTTAACGTGGCCAGGTTCACATATGGATCCGTCTTTCGTCGTCGAGGAGCCGGAGCATTCGTGGGCTAGGAGAGTAACCTAGTCAGATCCATGTGGATTGTAGCCACACCAAGACCATGCTGCCTTATATATAGCTTTTCCGTTGCCGTCACTCATGTAAGATATCATGTAAGACCTATATATCCATTAATAGAAATGCCTGTGTTCATGACACTTATTGTAAACGCGCATGCCAGAGTGATTTCCTGGGCTGGCATGCGTGGCGACCGTCTGGCTACATTGGTAATCAGGCGGGGCACCACAGGAGGCATGCTATCACTATAGTAAATTTGCACCTCAAAACTTGGGGGACTAAAAATATCATCTTCATCAAACTTAGCATCCCCAAGATTATGGCTTTGCATATCACTAACATCATGGATATTCAAAGAATTCATACAAGCAACATTGCAATCATGCATATCATTCAAAGATTTTATGGCAAACATTTTATTAAATTCTTCTTCTAACACTTGATCACAATTTTCTAATCCATCATTTTGAAGAAAGACATTATAGAGATGAATGAGATGAGGCAACCTCAATTCCATTTTTTTGTAGTTTTATTTTATAAACCAAACTAGTGATAAACAAGAAACTAAAAGATTCAATTGCAAGATCTAAAGATATACCTTCAAGCACTCACCTCCCTGGCCACGGCGCCAGAAAAGAGCTTGATGTCTACTACACAACTTTATTCTTGTAGACTCGTGTTGGGCCTCCAAGCGCAGAGTTTTGTAGGACAACAGCAATTTTACTTCCAGTGGATGACCTAAGGTTTATCAATCCATGGGAGGCGTAGGATGAAGATGCTCTCTCTCAAACAACCCTGCAATCAAATACAGGAAATCTCTTGTGTCCCCAACACACCCAATACAAAGGTAAATTGTATAGGTGCACTAGTTCGGCAAAGAGTTGGTGATACAAGTGTAGCATGGATAGTAGATATGGGTTTTTGTAATCTGAAAATATAAAATCAGCAAGACTGCAAGTCATAAAAGTGAGCACAAATGGTATTGCAATGCTGGAAAACATGGCCTAGGGTTCATACTTTCACTAGTGCAATCTCTCAACAGTACTAACATAATTGAATCATATAACAATCCCTCAACGTGCGACAAAGAGTCACTACAAAGTTCTTATCAAGCAGAGAACATAAGATGAAATTATTTGTAGGGTACGAAACTACCTCATAGTTATCCTTTCCGATCAGTCTATTGAGCTATTCCTGTAAGTGTCACAAACAGCTCTAGAGTTTGTAGTAAAATAACACCATATGATACACATCAACCAACCCTAATTTCACCTAGATACTCCAATGTCACCACAAGTATCCATTAGTTGATTATACGATATGCATCAAACAACTTCAGATTCATAATATTCAATCCAACACAAAGAACTTCAAAGAGTGCCCCAATATTTCTACCGGAGAAAGTAGGACTAAAACGTACATCAACCCCTATGCATAGATTACCCCAATGTCACCTCGGGAATCCGTGAGTTGAGTGCCAAAACATACATCAAGTGAATCAATATAATACCCCATTGTCACCATGGGTATTCATATGCAAGACATACATCAAGTGTTCTAAAATCCATAAAAGTATTCAATTCGATAATAGTGAATCCTTAAAGGTAAAAACTCAATTCATCACAACAAGATAGAGAAGGAGAAACACCATATGATCCAACTATATTAACAAAGCTCGCGGTACATCTAGATCATGCCAAATCAAGAACACGAGAGAGAGAGATCAAACACATAGCTACTCGTACATACCCTCAACCCCGAGGGTGAACTACTCCCTCCTCGTCATGGAGACCACCGGGATGATGAACATGGCCTCCGGTGATGATTTCCCCCTCGGGCAGGGTGCCAGAACATGGTCCCGATTGAGTTTTCGTGGATACAGAGGCTTGCGGTGGCGGAACTTCTCATCTAGGGTTCTTTTCGGGGGTTTGGGTATTATAGGATTTTTCAGCGTCGATCTCCCGCCAGGGGGGCCCATGAGGGAGTGACAAGCTCAGGGGGCGTGCCTTGGGTGGGCCAGGCTTGTCGTGCTCTTGTGGCTCTTGGGCCTGGCTCCGGTGCTCCGTGGTTCTCTTCTGGTCCATAAAAAACACCGTAAATTTTCAGCCCATTCCGAGAACTTTTATTTCTGCACAAAAACTACACCAAGGTAGTTCTGCTGAAAATAGCGTCAGTCCGGGTTAGTTCCATTCAATTCATACCAAAACCATATAAAATTGTTGCAAACATGGCACCAATACTTCATAAATTATAGATACGTTGGAGACGTATCATGCCCCGTGCTCGAACCGGAGAAGTATCGTCGAGACGATGATCCTGCCTCTCATGAAGATGAAGAAATATCCACCATATACGAGGAGGGGGCGTCTTATCAAGAGGGCCTCGATGATCTGCCGGGGACATTACTCCTGACCTGCCGGGGACATGGCCATCCTCATCGGTAAAACCTCCTCCTAGCTCTTATTGAAAGAGAGCTTCAACTTGCAAAGCCCCGAGCACCCATACTCCTCTTCCTAAGGGTCGACGCTCAAAGCGCTAGCGCAGCGGTACACCCCCAAGGGGGCCCTTCCATTGCAGCAATGGGTGCCCCTCAACAAAAAGTGGTTCTGGACGCGGAGCATGATGCTCCTCCCCCGAACAGGTAGATCTACCCGCATTACGCTCTTTAGAGGTTGAGGATCACGTGTCTGATTATTTGGTTCCCTGTACAGGCGGTCAGCCAAAGCACCATCAACCGAGGGGGCAAACAACTTGGCCTTTGGGACTGGCGGAGAGCCGATCTCCGCCACATGGGGTAATCCCGAAGTACCTCAACCGGCCACTTCAGGGACCTGCTCGGCTACCACTTCCAAGGTTGAAAGCGCAATGAACCATTAGCGCAGGAGAGCTTGACTAAGGAGTCCTGCCTTTTCCAGCCAAGAGATCAACGCCCTTAGTTCAGTGGATTCCTACCTCAGTGCAACCCGCTCCATTTTTAGAAGGTGGTGGACATATTGTACAAAGGTTTGCAGGTAATTTGCTCTTGAATTCACTTTCCTTGAGAGTGAATCATGTTCCGCCGTAAATATCAGAGTGCTGTACTAGGCAGTAGCCCCCAAGACACCAGTCGGATGGTACGTCCGACTGGTGGATTCTGTGAGCCGGAGACTATGCATGAGCACGGAAGCCAGTAGCCCCCAAGACTTGATATGGACACAGGTGGCCATATAGAGGATTGGTAAAACATGCTTTTTAATTTGCAGTCATCTCAAGAGAAAAATGAGAATCTGTCCGAGGAGCTGACCTAGACCAAGACACAGCTGGGCGCCACGCAAGCTGAGGTGGCGCATATCAAAACCTTTACCAGAGAAGCGCACGGTAAGTGCATCTGGTTTAAGGTGATTTGTTGTAAAGGACTCTAGTCCCATATTAACGGTGTATATTTCATAGCAGCGGAAGTCATTGGTCAACTTGGAAATGACCTGAAGTAGGCCCGTGAAGACCTGATGTATGCCAAGTCACAACGATAAGCCGAGCACCTTGTTTTGTCCCAAAGCAAGGAGGACACAAGTGCGCTGTAAGCAAAAAATGCCTAGGAGGCCAAGGAGATTGACCGGCTGAAGGCTCAGCTGGCTACTGCCGAGGCAAAGTATCAGAAAGAAGATGAAGCTATGTCCAGTGAGTATTTCCCCCTTTGAAAAATAGCTTATGAGTGTTGTGGACTAATTTATGCTTCATGTAGCTTTGCTGATAGGTCGGCCGAAAGAGGCCTCAAGCCCCTCATCCGAGGATGCCCTGATGGAGCTAACCGAGGTGCATGAGCGAGCTCGGAAGGCTATGAAAGTTGTTTTTAAAGCTCTATGGCCCGAAGAAGAAAATGTGCTCGACGGTATGTCCGAGCTCGCTGAGCGTCTCAAAGGGGCTGGATGCCGAATATAGGCCTGGAAGATAATGGCCTATCAGGAGGAACCGAGGGAGGCATGGGCGATGGTCAAGACCCGCTACACTCGCATAAAGATGGAGCACCTTGCCAAGGTGGGCCCATTCAGGGCAGACGATAAGGAGGTGTCGACCTTCCTAGTCTATGACAATGTGATGCCCGCCGCGTGACGTTGTCCTGGAGTAGGGGGTACTAACCTAGACAGCCCATTGGGCTGATGGGCCCTCGTTCTTCTCAAGATGGACTCTGGAAGCTATATGCTGGAGGCATGATCGAGACTGCATCTACCGAAGACTTGTCATATACTCCAACACTTCTCTTGTCGCCTCCACACCAAGATACCGACCTTGTAACCCTAGATACCCTACCTGGCGTGTATATAAGCCATAAGGATTAGCCTGTAGAGGGGACATCAATGCAATCTCATTCACCTAGCCCTAGAGTTAGAACACATCTGACGATCTCGAGGTAGATCAACTCTGTAATTGATACCTCTCCATTGATATAAACAAGAGCAGGAAGTAGGGTTTTACCTCCACCAAGAGGGCCCGAACCTGGGTTAACATCTTCTCCTTGTTCCGTTTACCATCTGTCCAAGATCCACAGCTCGGGACCCCCTACCCTGAGGTTTGCCTGTTTTCACTCCGATACTAGTCCTTTCATTGAGATTTCTGCTGTGAGATCAACAGATGGATCGATGGCTCATCTACAGATCAACTGCGGCAATGGCAATGGGAAAGTTTACTTCCCCGGCCAACTTTTCGTGTTCAACAGCATGATCTTCTGCGCCAACTCTACCGACTATCTGGCATCCGTCGAGAGCTACGCCCCGGATCAGATCGTGACCTTTGAAGTCCTGGAGTACACCGCAGATTCCTGTGGAGAACTCATCTTGTCAGGCTGGACCCCTGGCCGGGTGGAGGAACTGCCCGGCAACGGAGGATTGACTCCGGAACCGATCTCCTTTGAAGACATCGGTCTAGAATCCTTGACGTCGCCAGAGAAGCCTGACGTAATGACTATGGGCGATCTCCCCTCCAAGCCCGGCCAGGACTCAGGTCCAGCCCCTACCTCTGAAACTACGTTGGATTTTGAGCCAACCCCGGCACAGGATCTAGAGTCGCTCTCGGATCCTCTCCGCGCCAAAAATATGCCGAGCTATACGCCGGGCACACTTTGAGTCAGCCCAGCTTATATACAGGCAATGAACTCTGAAGAACTATCTCACCTGAAAGAGATGCTTGACCATATCGAGCATGTCTATTTCAGATGGCAGGACTTTGGTTTACGACAAGATCGGACTTAAAGCCGACGATTAGGATATTTTTGTCCCACCCACCACCCACCTTGTCACCATGGTCGATGACTTAACCGATGTGTTAGACTACGATGAAGCCACGGACATGGATGAATATGCCGATGGCCCCACAGAACACACTTCGTCCTTGGTAAACACTGGCAAGTGGACTGCAACATCCACCCATGATGTCTACATGGTTGACACCCCCAAATCCCGTCCAAGGTGTCGGCACAGATGCAGAAGGGGTAGCAACAGGGAACCCAGAGGCGACAACACTACCACCGATAATAGCGATGGGATAGCCGGAAATGCCAATGACACTAGAGAGGACCTTCAAGTCTCCCCAACGTGGAATGGCAATCCCAAAGGAAATCCCGAGGACTTGGATCCCGACGACCTCTTTGAAGGGGCTGACGACAACTACATGCGAGAGTCCAAGGAAGATGAGAGCCTTGGCACCGAGGACTACATCGTCCCCGAAGACCTCTTCGAACAAGAGCGCTTCCGGTGGCGTCTCGTCACCACCGCTCGAAGTATGAAACGCAAGCAGCAGCAGCTGCAGGCCAATACAGATGCACTGAACGAAAAATTGGTTGAAGTACTTGATAACCCACAAGTATAGGGGATCAATTGTAGCTTTTTCAATAAATAAGAGTGTCAAACCCAATGAGGAGCTAAAGGTAGAATCAATATTCCCTTCAAGTTCTATCGGCCACTGATACAACTCTACGCACACTTAATGTTCGCTTTACCTAGAACAAGTATAAAACTATTTTGTAGGTGATAGGATAAGTTTGCAAGGATAAAACTAGAAGTACTTTTAGCAAGAATAAAACTACGAATAATTTGCAAGATAATAAAATTTAGTTGTTTAGTAGAGAGCTTTTTGTAACACAAGAAAGTTATTTGTCCCTAGGCAATCGATAACTAGACCGGTAATCATCGTTGCAATTTTATATGAGGGAGAGGCATGAGCTAACATACTTTCCGTACTTGGATCATATGCACTTATGATTGGAACTCTAGCAAGTAGCCGCAACTACCAAAGATCATTAAGGTAAAACCCAACCATAGCATTAAGTATCAAGTCCTCTTTATCCCATACGCAACAACCCCCTTACTCGGGTATAAGATTCTGTCACTCTCGCCACCCACCATAAGAGAATCATGAACGTATTGCAACACCATACAACGGGAATCCCACACGCTTGTGCGACACGGAGGGCACCATAGGACAGCACCAAAATAAAACATACAACTCAAACCAATCATGATCAGCAATCAACCCATAGGACAAAACGAATCTACTCAAACATCATAGGATAGCCATACATCATTGGGAAATAATATATAGCATTGAGCACCATGTTTAAGTAGAGATTATAGCGGGGAGAAGAGGTGTTACACCGCTGCATAGAGGGGGAGAGAGTTGGTGGTGATGGTGGCAAAGTTTTTGGTGTAGATCATCGTCATGATGATTGCCCCGGCGGTGCTCCGGCGCCACCGGGAGAGAGGGGTGAGAGCCCCCCTCCTTCTTCTTCTTCTTCCTTGGCCTCCCCCCTAGATGGGAGGATGTTTTCCCCTCTGGACCTTGGCCTCCATGGAACCCGGAGGGTCGAGAGCCCCTCCGAGATTGGAGCTCTCTCTCTGTTCTCTTCTGTTTCGCATTTCTATTTTCTGGCCGAAAACCATTTCTTAAATTCCCGGAGATCTGTAACTCCGATTGGGCTAACATTTTAACATGATTTTTTTTCCGGATATTATCTTTCTTGCAGCGAAAGAAGGGGGTCAACCACCTATGAGGGGCTCACTACCCACCACGGCACGCCAAACCCCCCTGGGCGCGCCCTGGTAGGTAGTGGGTCCCTCAGCATCGTCTTGCGCTGATTCTTCTTCCAAAAATTCACATATATTCCAAAGTAAATCTCTGTAAGTTTTTATCGTGTTTGGACTTTGTTGGATATGGAAATTCTACGAAACAAAAAACATACAACAAACAGGAACTGGCACTGGGCACTGGATCAATATGTTAGTCCCAAAAATAATATAAAATGTTGCCAAAAGTATATAAAAGTTGTAAAATATTGGCATGAAACAATCAAAAATTATAGATACGATGGAGACGTATCAATACTCTCGGCCGAATAAGATCTCGAAGACCGACTCCATAGCGCGTCCAAATCATATCCTCGCAGGCGTTTGCTATCGGAGTTCGACGATGAATTAACCGTCGATGCGCCTGAATGACCCCCTAGAGGTCGGAACAGGCAGTGCGGGAAAACCTCAATACCCGACCAGCCTCATGTCGTTATGGCAAGGACCCCGTGGATTACCTACACCCTCACAATGTTTGACGTCACATTGAGGCAAACCGAGCACCTCCTCGGTCCATCTACGAGTCAAGAGGATGTGCGGCCGCTGGGCCCCATGGCTACGACGCCAGGTTAGAGAGGAACGGTCGTGCCCGAGATCAAGCCTACCCACGGCTCTCCCCCGACCTCCGACGGGATACTAACCGATTCCGAGGTCTAGCCCACCTGATCTATTTTACAGACAGGGTAATGGAACATCAATTTCCAGAGGGGTTCAAGCCCATCAATATAGAATCGTACGATGGCACTACAGACTCAGCAGTGTGGATCGAACAGTTCCTTCTCCACATACACATGGCTGACGGAGATGACCTCCATGCCATCAAGTATTTTCCGCTCAAGTTAAAGGGGCTGGCCATGGATTGGCTTAACAACTTGCCTCCTCATTCTATTGGTAGCTGGGAAGCTCTTGAGGATGCCTTTCAGGCAAATTTCCAAGGAACTTATGTCCGACCTCAGCCATGTCACCCAGCAGCCAGGCAAATCAGCTCGAAAATTCTAGAACAGATTCCTTACCAAGAAGAACCAGATGATAGACTGCTCCGATGCCGAAGCCATCACCGCATTCAAGGACAATATCGGAGATGAATGGCTTGCCCGCCAGCTCGGCCAAGACAAGCCGAGGACCATGACAGCCCTTACTTCACTAATGACCCGCTTTTGCGCGGGATAAGATAGCTGCCTTGCCTGCAATACCCATAATGGTGAGGCAGGCACCTCAGAAACACGTGACACCAATGGAAAGCCTATATGTAATAAAAACAAACGCAGGCATAAAAATGGCAGAAGCGATACAGAGGACGCCGCAGTCAATGTAGGTTTCGCCGGACCTAGATCCGGACAGAAAAGAAAACCCTTTGAAGGGAACAAGGATGGACCTAGCTAGCTAGACAAGATCCTGGATCGACTGTGCCAAATCCACGGCACTCGGGATAAACCAGCAACCCACACTAACAGGAACTGTTGGGTCTTCAAACAAGCCGGCAAGGTAGCGACGGAGGGTCAAAGTAAAATCCAAAATCGCATTGAAGATGAGGATGAACCTTGGCGGCCCAACAACAAAGGCCAAAAGAAGTTTCCTAATGAGGCGATGGAAGTAAACACGATCTATGTTACCCACATCCCTGTGACGCCCCCGATTCAATCGTACACTAATCATACATGCAAATGTGTACAATCAAGATCAGGGACTCACGGGAAGATATCACAACACAACTCTAGACACAAATTAAAGTAAAACAAGCTTTATATTACAAGCCAAGGGCCTTGAGGGTTCGAATACAGAAGCTCGAATACAAACGAGTCAGCAGAAGCAACAATATCTCAGTATAGACATAAGTTAAACAAGTTTGCCTTAAGAAGGCTAGCACAAAAGTAACACGATTGAAAAGGAAAGGCCTACTGCCTGGGAGCCTCCTATCTACTCCTGGTTGTCAGCGGCCTCCACGTAGTAGTAGGTACCCTCGAGGTAGTAGTAGTCGTCAGTGGTGGCATCTGGCTCCTGGGATCCGCCATCTGATCACAGCAATCGATATAGGGGGAAAAGAGGTAGCAAAGCAACCGTGAGTACTCATCCAAAGTACTCATAATACTTACATCAGATCTAAACTAAGTATGCATCAGTATCAAAGGAATGGGCTGTATCTGCGGATTGAACTGCAGAATGCCAAAAGAAAAGGGGAAAGGCTAGCCTATCAAAGACTAGCATCTTGCAACATTTAGAAGAGTACAAAATAGCATTTTATAATTAGCAAGCATGTTGTAGCATTAACGCCCAGAGATCCTTTCTTGACTCCCTGCGAGAAAGCAATCCCGGAGTCATCATATCCAATTATCATCTCTGGTACCCAGTTCTAGATGTATAGATCGGGATACAACTCCAAGTCGTCCTGTTACCGTGGACATGGCTATTCGGATAGATAAACTTCCCTGCATGGGTGCACCACATTACCCAACACGCTCGATCACTCTAGCCGGACACACTTTCCTGGGTCGTGCCCGGCCTCGGAAGATCAAAACATCGTAGCCCTACCTAGGCTCAACAGAGAGGCCAGCACATCGGTCTACATCGTAAGTGCGCAGGGGTCTTGGGGCGCAGGCAGTGACGAGCGGAGCCGACACGGCCATGGCGCTGTCAACAGTGCGCTCGGCCATGGCCCTCGGCCAGCTGGTAGCGGGCAGCGTGGTGCTGGGCTGCTTGGGCGGCTCAGGAGCGGCGTAGGGGCATGGCCTGGCACGGCCCGAGGGGAGGCAGGGCACGGCAGGAGCAGGTGTGTGTGCGCGGGCACGCACGACAACCCAGGGCATCGGCGACCATGGCGGCCAAGCGTGGTCGTGCGGAGGGGAAGGTGCGGGGCGTGGCGGGGGCACGATGCGGGTGAAGTAGGCATGAGCGCCCGCGCGCTAGGGCATGGCCAACAGGGGCAGGAGTAATCATGAGTGTGGCTGACCTCCGGTGATGGCCATGGCGAGCTCATCTGGCGTCTACAACGACAAATGAAGGGGGGAAATTGGGGAATCGACAGAAGGGCTGACGTCGGTTCTGTAGGGGTGCATAGCGGCATCGGGGGTGGTTCGATGACAGCGAATTTGACGGCAATGGCAGCGGTGTCCGAGGAAGAAGATGACGATGGATCCAGTGTTGTAGTGCAGACTAGCACGAGCTGGTTGGCGTAGTCGACGTAGAAGGAGCCGGCATATCTATCGGACACGCCTCTAGGCGGCGGGGTCGACGGGTAGTATCAGACGATAGGGTCCATGGCGACGATGCTTCGATCGCGTGTGGGGAGAAGAGAGTGGTGCGGGGAATAGGGGGAAAGAGTAGCTAGGGTTCAAGGAGGGGGCACGGGCGTCGTCTTAGTAGGCGAGGGGAGGCTGCGGATGCTTGGCACGTGGCCGAGGCGCCATCGCCGATGGCCTCCACACCTGCCCCTGCCTCCCACTGTAGCAGGAGGTGGGAGACAAGGGAGGTGGGCTGGGCCTCCCAACTACCTAGGCCCCCTTCTGCTTTCTTTCTTTTCTTTTCTTTTTACATTTTTTGTTACTATTTGGCCCCTGCTTTTAGTAGCAAATAATTTTAGTTATAGATGAAACATAGCACATAAATACTAGGTATTATCCTTGGGCTACACAAAAAGTTTGGGGTCATTTAAAAAGGTTTAAATATTTTTAGAAAGTGCAAAGATCGATAAAATTGATGTTGGTCCAATTTTTGTTAGGTTGGCGGCATTTTAAATATCCAATTTAATGTTGAATTCTTTATGAAAAATTGTTAGTAAATTTTTGCAATCCAGCGAACATTTTTGTTTTACCATTTGAATAAATAATAATTTGACTTTATTTAAATTTGAATTAGAATTTGGTTTGGATCAAAGTGAGGTTTCAAAAAATAATTGCGATGATATAGCACCATTAATTAGTGTGCGGTTACTGTAGCTTAACTACTGGGGTGTTACAATCCCTAAATGGGAAAGGAAGCACGTACTTTAGACATCTATGCGCTAGAGCCTGTCGCCCCGAAGTTCAACCCGTGGTCGGCCTACCCGATCACATTCAACAAGCATGACCATCCGACCAGCATCAGGCATGGCGGACCGGCTGCACTCATCCTGGACCCAATTGTCGATGGTTTCCATCTAACACGCATCCTTATGGACGGAGGAAGGAGCCTCAACTTAATCTATGAGGACACAGTTAGGAAGATGGGCATTGACTCATCTCGAATCAAGCTGAGCAGGAACACCTTTAAAGGTGTCATTCCGGGCATCGAGGCCTGCAGTACCAGAACTGTGTCACTGTAGGTTGTCTTCGGGTCACCCGAGACCTTCATAAGCGAAGAGTCAATCTTCAACAATGTCCCCTTTCGAAATGGATACCACGCGCTCTTAGGGCTTACAGCATTTGCTCTCTTCAATGCAGTCCCACATTACGCTTACCTCAAGCTTAAAATGCCAGGACCGAACGATGTTATCACAGTTAATGGTAACACGAAACGCTCACTCCAGATGGAGGAACAGACCACGGCCTTCACAGCCGAGGTGCAGGCATCCGAGGAGGCAGCCCGAGGCGGTAAACTCACCCCCAGCTCTTCAAAGCATACGCGGGCCGCGCCAGTCGACCTCGGACACATGCCCCCACACCTTAAATAGGGGTACAGGCTCCTTGTGCGCTCCCCTTGGAAGGGGCACTAGGTCCCCAGGGTGCACAATTTTGCACTAAAGATTCCTTGGGGTGCCGAGGAGCCAAATTCATGGAAACGCGGGATCAGCTAGACCGAGGAGCAACTAAGCTTCGAGCTTCCACATCGGCAAGGTTCTGTCAAATAGCTAGCCAGCAAAAATACATCCACTTGGCCTCAACCACACATCGGACATCTGCAGACCTCTTTCAAAGGACTCGGATAGCGAACGCTTCAAGCACATCCAAGGCCGAGGTGCATACAGTCCATACTTGTCTTTGCCAACAACGATGACAACCTGGTCAACAACACGGAGGCACAAACGTGTGGTAGGAAGCGGCCCGGGCTCATAAACCCAATGACAATATCCACCTTGTTTTTATTTAATCCTCTATTTATATTTTGCATTGTATCCTTTTAGTTTCTCTTGTTACAGCTCGTCATGTAAACCTTGAAGTTATAAAATAAGGAAACCATGCCCTTCAAGGTCCTTACTGTATTTCTGTACAAGCATTGCATGTGAGCTACAAGAACGTCTTTTAAGATACAACTGCTAAAGGGCCTTGTTTTCCTGTCTTGAAATACAAGTCTGAAGTACTCAACGTCTCGGATGTTGCAGTATATGCATTAGTTTCGAACCTAGATTTTGGTCAATAGTTGGGTTAACCAGCTCCTACGTGTACCGCTTATGTTCCCGAAAGATTCGGCTAAGGGTGTAACGGTAGAACCACTGCGATAGTGCCGCTAGTTTAATTGGTAGAGCACCTCAGTGGAGAAAGCTAAAAACTGAATATTTAGGTAAGCAAAAACTGGTTGGCAATCTGAAGGCCGTGTTAAGCGATGTATCATTATAGATCATTGTGTCGAACGAAGGGATCATTCATAGTATAAGCCAAAGTGGATAATGGTATAGACCTCGGCTGCTTAGGCCGACCACTTCACACACCGGGGGCTCGTCATCAAACCCCACCGTCAAACTCCTATGACTAAGTGAAAGTTATAAAGCTATTATAGTCCGATTGCCTAGTTCCTATGAGCACAGATCGCCTCTGGGTATCGAGACGTTGGCTAAGGATCGTACACTACCACAAGGGACACCCTATGTATATTCTACACTGGGGTTGAAGTCGACGACTAGCCACTTTCAGTTCAATACGGTCGCACAGGAGGAATCTTAAGCAAATAACAACCCAGTCATATGAGGGAATTTAAAGCCATACTCATTAAAACAAAAGGCAGTTTTAGTACATCCCACATACTTCGGCATTCCGAAGTGCTAAACTAAAAATACAAAGTGTTTTTTGGACAAATGGACTTGGTAGCCCGGGCGCCTTCTTCCACCTCGATGAAGAACTGCTACACGGTGCGCTGCTTGCCTTCGGGGGCCCTGCAGCAACGATCACCGCATCAACCTTCCAGAAGTGCGTCTTCACGCAGGCATACACCCGTCGTGCTCCGTCGAGGCACACATATCGCTTCCAGTAATCCACCTGTGGGGCGGCACCTCATAGCCGAGCTAGGAGACAGAAGAAGCTGGTTGGCAAGGCTTCGGTAGGCCATAGCTTGATGCAAAAATCCTGGAGCACTGGCCTTGCCACGTGGAATAGCTTTGCCAACTGCTTCATTCGATGATTCAGCAGCTGTGACGACGGCGACTTTGGGAACTGCCGCCAGAATGCTTTCTCCAACTCATGGCCCTCCAATTGGCCAAAATGATGGACGGCATCCACCACACTCTTCAGGAAATCCGCGAAGACCTCTGCGGAACGCCATAGCTGGGTGAGCTCGACGCACCCTTTGCTACCAAACACACACTTCAATAAATATGGCTTACCCGCGGCTATTTGCTCCACTTGCTGGAGCACCTCACAGTCCGCCCGGGCTGTGGTCTCGAGCTCAGAGTGTGCAAGACGGAGCATCTTGAGCTCCTCTTTCGCCTTCTTATCCTCAGCCTGAAGTTCATTGTGTGCTTTGAACACGCCCTTCAGGGTCTCCTCGACCTCCTGGACCCGTGCCTGATCCTTCTGCCTAGCCACCTTCTCGGCGGCTCGGTCCTCCTCTGCCTTGGCGGCAGCAACCTTCTGCTGCTCGGCCTCCTGTCGAGCCTTCTTAAGCTCGGCCTTGAGCCCCTCAAGCTTGGCCAAGGCCGTTGTCATTAAAACAATTCGGCATTAGCTTCTCTTTCAAAATCTACATATAATATGATCTTCTTGTTCAATAAAAACTTTCAAGGGAAACCAAGTACTTGTCGCTTACCTTGAGCCTGCTTGAACCGTTTGTTAATTAGGACAAGGTCCTTCTTGGACCTCTTGAGATTCTGGTTCACCTCCGCAATCTACTCGGAGATGGAGTTCGGAGCCGAGGTAGAATCCTGCACACAAACATTTTACAAACAAGCCCCATGATCAATTTCTTTATACTCCGGACAAGCACCCTATAACATTGGGCAGAGTCATGGGGGTTACACATTACGCTCCTACTTTTATTCGATCCCAACATCGTTTGCTCGTAATCAGCCTTGGGCTCGAGGGCTACTCACTAGCCATGCCATTAAGAAGGCCATGAGACAATGTCCTCGGACAGATACATATATTTGCAAAGTAAACTCAAACAAAGAAATTATTTTCGCACAGAGACAGAATAGTACCTCAAAGCTCATAATAAGGCCCTTGAAGGCCTCCCGCATCCTGGCGTCCGCAGACCGGAAGCCCTGAACTACCGTGCCTACAAAGGCGCGGTGCTCTTCCTTAAGGGAGGAGCCCGTTAAGGCTACCTCCATTTCTTCACTCCACCCCATGCTAGCCCGCCCTTGGGCGGAAGGCGGGGGTAGAACCGTGGAGCCCAGCACTGGAGCATTGGGCACGCGGGTCTCCGGTTTCGCCGGTGGAGCTAGAGCAGATTTCGGCTGGTCAAATGACTGGCCCAGCCCCTCTATGATGACCTCGGGGATCATGTCCCCTTGGCCCTTGATACGTCTCCAATGTATCTATAATTTTTTTATTGTTCCATGCTATTATATTATCTGTTTTGGATGTTTTATATGCATAAATATGCTATTTTATATTATTTTTGGGACTAACCTATTATCCTAGAGCCCAGTAGTGCCAGTTTCTGTTTTTTCCTTGTTTTTGAGTTTTACAGAAAAGGAATATCAAACGGAGTCCAAACGAGCTGAAAATTTACAGTGATCATTTATGGACCAGAAGAGACCCATGGAGCACCGGAGATGTGCCAGGGGGCACGCCCACCCCCCAGGGCGCGCCCCTAGGGCTTGTGGGCCCCTCTGGTGTCCCTCTTACTTGTTTCCAACGCCAAATACTCTTATATATACAGGAACCTTCGAAAAGAACCCTAGATCGGAAGTTCCGCCGCCGCAAGCCTTTGTAGCCACGAAAAACCAATTGGGAGCCCGTTTCGGCACCCTGCCGGAGGGGAAACCATCACCGGAGGCCATCTTCATCATCCCGGCGGACTCCATGACGAGGAGGGAGTAGTTCACCCTCGGGGCTGAGGGTATCTACCAGTAGCTATGTGTTTGATCTTGTGACACCCCTGGCCCAATCGTGCACTAATCATACACGCAAATGCACATGATCAAGCCTAAGGACTCACGGGAAGATATCACAACACAACTCTAAAACATAAATAAAGTCATACAAGCTTTATATTACAAGCCAGGGGCCTCGAGGGCTCGAATACATAAACTTGCGTACAAGCGTCAACGGAAGCATCAGATATCTGAGTACAGATATGAAACAGAAACAGAAAGGCCTTTAGAAAGGCGGGGCAAAATAAAACACTACGATCGAAAGGCGTAGGCCTCCTGCCTGGGACCCTCCGATCCTACTCCTGGTCGTCAGTCAACTCGTAGTAGTATCCATCCTCTGGGTAGTAGTAGTAGTAGCGATCGTCGGCAGGGCAGCTGTCTCAGGGGCTCCGTCATCTTGTTACGACAAACTGATATGGGGAGAAAAGGTAAACAAAGCAACCGTGAGTACTCAGAAGTACTCAGCAAGCAAGGATCTACACTACATATGCAACATTTTCAAAGGGAGGCTATATATGTGGACTGGGCTGCAGAAATGCCAGAATAGAGAGGAGGCCTAGTCTTATCGAAGACTAGCATCTTCATCGGTCTTGCAGAAATAGAAGAGAGTAGAACAGTACAATATAATGTAACAGTATCATTAAGTCTCAACCTCACCCAGACATCCTTTCTCGACTCCCTGCGAGAAAGCAATCCCAGAGCCATACAGTCATCAACCTTGTCCGGAGATCCCTTCTCGACTCCCTGTGAGAAGCAATCCCAGAGCCATATATATAGGTCTCATCACAGGTATCCAGTTCTAAATTGTATCAATCAGGATACAACTCCGAGTGTCCTTTACCGTAGGACCGGCTATCGATAGAAGTTTCTTCCCTGCAGGGGTGCACCAACTTACCCAACACGCTCGATTAACTCCGGTCGGACACACTTTCCTGGGTCATGTCCGGCCTCGGCCAAACGGCACATCGCAACCCTACCTACAGCTCAGCAGAGAGGTCCCCGCCGGTCTACATCCTAAGCGCAAGGGGGTCTTGGCCATCGCCCCTCGCCCTCCGGGTCGTTGCGTACATGGCCCAGATCCTAGCACCACCTCTGTACATGGATGGCGCCAATCACTCCATGCCGCACTGCTGAACTGGACGTCTGACAGAGCTTTCGGCTGATGCATACGATGCAGAACGCCCATACTATGCCCACGTGATGGTTAGTGCTATCAGGCCGGAGGCCTGCTCGGATCAAATATCCAAATCGTAGTGGACTATGGGCTTGCGGTAACGAGCAGAGACTCACGAAAGATGTGACCCCGTCGCCCCGTCTCGAGGACTTGCTGCAAGGGTTAAGAATGCCCGGCCGCGCCTCGTATTCACCACTCGGGCACCACACTGGCACCCATCTTCACAACACTCGCCTCTCAGGCGCACGCGGGTACCCCTCAGGGTCGACCCGCCTATCCAAGTAACATTGTAAAGTCCAAGTATCCGTGTGTCCATAACATCAGGGAATCCGAGGTATCACCCTCATTGAATTCCCACTCGATGTATCCGTCAAGGTGAACTCGGAGGAATCACCCTCACTGGGTCCACACTTGAGGTGTTGTACGACAGCGTCGTTATCGGAAGCGGTGAAGGAGGAATCACCCTCGATGACCACGATCGAATAGCTACTCTACAGAGTTAACATCAGAAGTGCTACAAGCGGTTTCACCCTCGGCACTCGATAGTAACGCTGCAGTGTCGTTACAACTAAGGGGGGGTGATGTGCGGTGTCGGGGCCTGGTCTTCAATCCCATTGATCGGGTCTTCTGACGATCCAGCGCGGCAGTCGGGATAAGTGGGGTCACTGATAGGTCTCTACCCAGCCTAGACTAAACAGTTTAGGATATGCAGGTAATTATCAACAGCAGGTTACAATGAACAGGCCATGCATCAGAATAGGTAAAGCAGCAGCAGCAGCAATTCTAATGCAAGCATGAGAAATAGAATGGGCGATATCGGTATGATCAAAGGGGGGGCTTGCCTGGTTGCTCTGGCAAGAGAGAGGGATCGTCAATGGGCTGCTCGCCGGTAGTGTAGTCGTACTCAACTGCGTCAGCGTCGGTATCGGCGTCTATCGAGAGAGAAGGAGGGGGGAAAGAAACAATAAATTCACAGCAATAATGCAAACAATATGTATGATATGCCTAAATGATATGCAGAGGTGTTCTACTGCCTAACTAAATGATTTAGTTAATTTAGGAATTTATTTGGATTTATTTTATTAAAGTTGGGCACTATTCATTTACTGAAAACGGTCTAAAAGTTCCATGTTCTTATAGCCGCGGGCGTCTGACGGGAATACGGAGGGCGTATCCGGGTTCGTAACGGAATTCTGAGCAAGTTTCATGTATAAAGTATTTTCATCGGAGTTACGGATTATTTAATATGATTTTCTAAAGTTTTTATTAATTTCTGGAATTTATTTAATTAATTAAAACAACATTATCCGAAACAGTGTCTGCTGACGTCAGCATGACGTCAGGACCAGTGGGTCCCACCTGTCATACTCACATTAGGCTAATTAGGGTTTGATTATGTTAATTACAGTTTAATTAGACTAATTAATTAATTAGATTAATTAATCAGAGTTAATTAAGTTAATTAATTAATTAATTAATATTTATTTATTTTTATTACTTTTATTATTATTTTTATTTTTTAATCGTTTATTTTTTTTATTATTAAAAACGTTCTGGGCCGTGGGCCCCGTTTGACAGTGGCCCGAGCCGGACATGTCCGTCGGTGCCCGTTCGGGCGCCGGACACGTCCGGGGCTCGCACAACGCGCGGGGGGGGGGGCAACAGGCAACGGCGGGCACGACGCCGACCGAGGAGGGCGAGGCCAGGGCCGAAGCGCGGCGCGGCGAGGCCGGCGAGCAGCAACAGTAACGCGGCAGCAGGCGGCGTGGCGGAGCAGCGGGAGGCAGACGGCGGCGTTGCAGGCGTGGGCGGCCGACGTGAGGCGCAGGCGGCATCGAGCAACAGCAGCTAACAAGGCGGCAGCAGGCGGGCGGCGCAGCGAGGCGGAGGGCAGGAAACAACGGCAACAGCGGCGGTTGCGGTTGGAGCAGCAGCACAGCATCAGCGAGGGGCGAGCGGGGCTAGGCGAGTGCGCGCGGACTGGCGCGAGCAGCAGCAACAGGGTCGGGGCCAGGCGACGCGAGCGCGGTCAGGCGGAGGCCGACGCGGGCGCAGGCGAGGGGCGTGAGCGGGTCAGCGGATCGGCGCGGCGACGTGGTCGGGAGCGCGGGCGCGCGCGCAGAGGCGCGGCCGTAGTGGTGTACCACGCGCGAGCTGAAGCAGTGGCAGGGGGAAGAGGAGTAGCGCGCGCGGTGCCTCACCGCCGGTGCAGGGGAACGCCGGCGAGGCTCGATGGAGCCACGGTTGAGGAGGAGGTCGGGGACGCGACGGTGAGGTGGCGGCGTTCGGTGACGGCGTCGGCGCGTTGTCGACCGTGGGGCAGGGGGGGCCGGCGCGGTGGGTGCGGGCGAGGCGACAACGTGCGAGAGGGGGAGCAGTAGGAAGGAGGAAGGGGAGGTGGGCTGGGCCCTCTGTGCTGACTAGAGCCCAGCCACTCGGGCCTTTTCTTTTTATTTTTATTTTCTTCTCTGTTTTTCCTTTTAGCTCCTGTTTTGCAAATAGTTTAGCCCCAAAAAGACTTTTGTAAAATATGAGACTGGTCCAAATATTAACAGTGCAAAATTAGTCACTGCTAGAAATTGGTTTGGTGTCCATATATTTTTATTTGAATTTTATTTAATTGAAAAAGGATTAAATAGTGCTGTTTTGCTACTGTTAGAGTCTCTTAATTAATTTATTATTTGTTGGTTACAATTTTAGAATGGTCTCTGGAATATTTTCCATTTAATGAACAATTTAGTTTTTATGTTGGACAACTTTTATTTTCCACTTTAATTTAAATTTTAATTTTGAATTAGGAATTGAAATGCAATATAATGCTAATGATGATCACGCACTGTTAATCATGCTGACTTGGCATTATCAAAATGGAATTACTGTGGCTAACCACTGGGGGTGTTACAAATCTCCTCTACTAACAAGAATTCTCGTCCCGAGAATTAAGAGGTAGAAGGAAAAAGTTCGGGGTATTCCGCATGAAGATTATCCTCGCGTTCCCAAGTGGCTTCATCTTCAGTATGATTTGACCACTGAACTTTGAGGAACTTGGTAACCTTCTGACGGGTCCGATGTTCAGCTTCATCGAGAATGCGGATCGGATGTTCCTTATATGAAATATCATCATGCAATTCGAGCATTTCGTGATCCACAGCTCGGTGCGGAGATTCCTTGAAGCATTGACGAAGTTGCGACACATGGAAGACGTCGTGGATATGAGAGAATTGCGGTGGCAACTCCAATTTATATGCCACCTGACCACGTCTTGCAACAATGCGGAAAGGACCAATGTAGTGTGGAGCTAGCTTGCCCTTGATTCCAAAACGGTGAGTGCCTTTCATCGGGGTGACTCACAGATAAGCTTGATCACCAGGTTGATAAGTCAAACCCCATCGTTTGCGATCATAGTTGCTCTTCTGGCGGTCCTGAGCCGCCTTGAGATTTTCCCGGACAATACGAACTTGCTCTTCGGCGTGTTGAATAATATCCGGACCCACGAGCGGTCGTTCCCCAGTTTCTGACCAATTCAGAGGGGTTCGACACTTACGTCCATATAGAACTTCGAAGGGGGCCATTTTCAAGCTGGCTTGATAGCTGTTGTTATAAGAGAACTCAGCATACGGGAGAGATTCTTCCCACTTCTTGCCGAATGAAATAACACAAGCTCGAAGCATGTCTTCAAGCACTTGGTTGACTCGTTCGACTTGGCCTTGGGATTGGGGATGATAAGCTGAACTCCAGGTAATATGAGTTCCCATAGCTGTTTGAAAACTTTCCCAGAATTTGGAAGTGAAAAGGCCGCCACGGTCCGAACTGATCTCCTTCGGAATACCGTGGAGTGAAACAATTCTGGAGATATACAATTCTGCTAACTGACTAGCAGTGATAGTCTCTTTGACAGGCAGAAAGTGTGCAACTTTAGAGAGTTGGTCGACGACGACAAGAATAGCATCGTGACCCTTCTGTGACCTGGGAAGTCCTGTAACGAAATCCATCTGAACCTTATCCCATTTCCATAGAGGAATAGGAAGTGGTTGCAGAATTCCAGCAGGCTTCTGGTGTTCTGCTTTAACGCAACGGCATACATCACATTCAGCAACATATCGAGCAATGTCCTGCTTCATTCTAGACCACTAATATCTTTGACGGAGATCACGATACATCTTGGTGCTACCCGGATGAATAGACAACGGGGTATCATGTGCCTCCTTCATGACTTTGTCAGTCATAAGCTCGAAGCGAGGTACGACAATGCGGTTTCTGAAATACAAAGTTCCATCTTCAGACAGTGAGAAATCCCTGTACTTTACAAGGTGAAGGTCTTTCTTCATCAGATC
Source organism: Thinopyrum elongatum (assembly GCA_011799875.1). Lineage (NCBI taxonomy): Eukaryota > Viridiplantae > Streptophyta > Magnoliopsida > Poales > Poaceae > Thinopyrum > Thinopyrum elongatum. Next base: position 258,634,488 of record CM022301.1, on the reverse strand, counting down.
AATTTCAGCATCTTTAGCTTGCGCATTCTTAACGGCTTTCTCAAGATCTGGTTGTATCACAAGGTTATTAAGAGAGCCCTGTGGAACAATACGCAGATTCAGCTTGCGCAGTTCTTCAAAAAGACGAGGTTGAGTTCGCCTAACCATGAGGTTGTCGCAATAGGACTTGCGGCTTAAGGCATCAGCCATCACGTTAGCCTTGCCAGGGGTATAGGAAATACCCAAATCATAGTCCGCAATGGCCTCCATCCATCTTGGCTGACGGAGGTTTAGAGATGGTTGAGTAAACAAGTACTTCAGACTTTTATGATCCGTGTAGATCTCGCAACGATTACCGAGAAGGTAATGTCGCCACAACTGCAGTGCATAGATGACAGCAGCTAGTTCTAGATCATGTACTGGATAATTCTCTTCATGTGGGCGCAACTGACGAGAGCCATAAGCAATCACTTTACGCTCTTGCATTAGGATACAGCCTAATCCTTCACGGGATGCGTCACAATAGATCACAAAGTCTTTGCGGGTATCTGGAGGAGATAGTACTGGGCAGATGTCAGCTTGTCTTTGAGTGCTTGAAAACTTTCCTGACATTTTTCTGTCCATTCAAATTTAACGCCCTTGTGAAGCAGATCAGTCAAAGGCTTAGCAATCTTAGAAAAGTTCTCGACAAAGCGACGACAATAGCTTGCAAGGCCAAGAAAACTTCTCACTTGCTTGACATTCTTCGGAGGAGTCCAGTCAAGAATAGCCTGAACTCGTTCTGGGTTAACAGCAATTCCATCTTTCGAAATCACATGACCAAGGTAGGTTACTTCAGAAAGCCAAAATTCACATTTGGAGTATTTGGCATACAACTGGTGTTCTCGGAGCCTTTCCAGTACAAGACAGAGGTGTTCGGCATGTTCTTCTTTATTCTTTGAATAGACCAGAATATCATCCAGATAAACCACGACGAACTTGTCGAGGTAATCCATGAAGATATAATTCATCAGACGGGAGAATGTGGCTAGAGCATTTGTTAAGCCAAATGACATGACAGTGTACTCGTAGGAGCCATAACGAGTAGCAAATGCAGTCTTCGGAATATCCTCTTCGCGAACACGGATCTGATGGTATCCCAATCTCAAATCAAGCTTAGAGAATACTGAGGAACCGGCAAGTTGATCATACAAATCATTGATCCGAGGAAGCGGATATTTATTCTGAATTGTTGCTTGGTTGATAGGTCGGTAATCCTGAACCAATCGATTAGTTCCATCCTTCTTCTTAACGAAGAGTGAAGGTGCTCCCCAAGCAGAGGAACTGGGGCGGATGAAACCTTTCTTAAGTGACGTGTCGATTTCTTCCTTAAGCTCGAGAAGATGATGCGGAGGCATCTTATAAGGACGCTTCGCAATAGGAGTTGTGCCAGGCTTCAAGTCGATGACGAACTCGACAGCTCTAGCAGGCGGTATTCCTGGAAGTTCTTCTGGAAATACATCTTGAAAATCACGAACAACTGGAATGTTCTCGATGCCTTCAAGAGGTGAAGCGTTCAATGCATTCAGAACATATATCTGGCTTTCAGCATCTTGAGCTATTCGGGCTGAGTAATTGATCACCTGACCAGAAGGGTGTGTGAGCTGGACTGTCTTAGTAGCACAGTCAATCAAAGCTTTATGGGCTGTCAACCAGTCCATACCGAGAATGATGTCTATGTCGGAAGGTCCAAGAGCAATAAGGGAAGCAGAGAACGTCAACCCTTCAATTTTGATCTGATTGTTGTGACTTACCATCTTGGTTTGCCACCTAGAACGGGGAGTGATAATCTCTAATGGTGTGGGCAATAACTCTAGAGGTAGCTCATGTCGCTGAGCAAATTGTTGAGACACAAAGGAATGTGATGCCCCGGAATCAAAGAGAACAGAAGCTGCAACTGAATTAACTGACAGAGTTCCCATCACGATTTTTGGAGACTCACGAGCTTCTCCCATTTTGACGTGAGTAACCTGGCCTCGGTCCATAGCAGACATCCTGGCCTTACGATTTCTGCAACGATGGGTTCGATGGCCCTTCGGACGACTATCAGGAGGACATGGTACATCCTGAGGAGAAGCCATAACATTAGGCGGTCCATCATGAACTGTAAGCTGTCTCGGCGGTGAAGGCAGACGAGGTGCAACATAAGACGGTCTTGGTGTTGGAGCAGGTCGGTGATGAACATTGTGAGGGATCCACACTCGACGCTTCTGAACAGGTCGACCCGAAGATGAGCCAGCTTCATGAGTGCGCTTGAGTGACTCCTGGTACTCAGTCAGAGCTGTTTCAACTTGGAAAGATTTGCTGACAAGCATTGCGAAGTCTGTGAAATCATGGACAGCAAGTGCAAGTTTTATATCAGTACGTAGTCCCTCACGGAATTTATCCTGCTTGCATGTGTTGGTGTCGACGTCATCCGCAGCATAGCGGGACAATTCAAGAAATTTCCTCTGGTATTCATCCACAGTCATTTTGCCCTGTGAGAGTTTGCGGAACTCCTGCTTCTTCTGGTCCATCAGACCTTGAGGAATGTACCGTGCACGGAAGGCTGACTGAAATTCCTACCAAGTGGTCACAGTCTCTGCAGGCAACATACCCTTGTGGCTCCCCCACCATTGAGCTGCTGATCCCCTCAGGTGATACGTCGCATAGGTGATGTATCTGTCAGGGATAACATTGGCTGACTTCATCTGGAAGGTAATGTCACGGAGCCAATCATCAGCATCCATTGGATCAGTCGAGCTGCGAAAAGTGGACGGATTGAGGCGCACGAATTCTGACAGTGTTGTTGGTGTAGGCTGCTGATGAGCATTCTGGTTTGGGAACTGAGCCAATATCCCGGTCATAACCTGACGGTTCAGTTCAAATTGTTGCATCATTGCGGCAATATAAGGTGGAGGTGGAGGATCGCCAGCCATCCTGCCAAATCAACAGGGGCAGTTTAGCAAGTAAAACTGCATGTGTATGGAGTTATTCAGGACGTAACACGAGAGATGAACAGGAAGGGCATTAGATGTAAAATAGTAGTCGTTGAAAGACATACCAATCCATGCACAGAGTCGGGTACATGCGGACAGCACAACGGCACAAATTTAGAAGCTAGACATGCTAGGCGGCGCGCAGGCACGCGGTAAGGAAGTACACAACAAGACATAGCAAAGGCTACATCAACGTCGGAGAAAACTGACGGAGCGAGGAATCTGCAAGTGACAACACAGGGTGCCCTCGATAAAAGGATCCTGTAAGCAGAACCTGGCCCACAATCTTGAAGCAAGGGGGGATATTTTCAGAACTCCGGGTGGATGTGAGCACGAGAACCTAATGTTGGAGTTAGTAAAATTTTAACCCGAATAGGAGAGAGATCAGAGTCCCAGAGTATTGACGAGGCATAAAAGATACTAATACCACCCAATTGGCGACGTGGGCCCGTAAGCCACACAGCCAGGTTAGTAAACAGTTTTCGGTTACTAGACTCAACTTCGGCCAAGGAGTTGGAAAGGGGGATTCCTAGAGGCAGTCGGCTCTGATACCAACTTGTGACGCCCCCGGCCCAATCGTGCACTAATCATACACACAAATGCACACGATCAAGCCTAAGGACTCACGGGAAGATATCACAACACAACTCTAAAACATAAATAAAGTCATACAAGCTTTATATTACAAGCCAGGGGCCTCGAGGGCTCGAATACATAAACTTGCGTACAAGCGTCAGCGGAAGCATCAGATATCTGAGTACAGATATGAAACAGAAACAGAAAGGCCTTTAGAAAGGCGGGGCAAAATAAAACACTACGATTGAAAGGCGTAGGCCTCCTGCCTGGGACCCTCCGATCCTACTCCTGGTCATCAGTCAACTCGTAGTAGTATCCATCCTTTGGGTAGTAGTAGTAGCGATCGTCGGCAGGGCAGCTGTCTCAGGGGCTCCGTCATCTTGTTATGACAAACTGATATGGGGAGAAAAGGTAAACAAAGCAACCGTGAGTACTCAGAAGTACTCAGCAAGCAAGGATCTACACTACATATGCAACATTTTCAAAGGGAGGCTATATATGTGGACTGGGCTGCAGAAATGCCAGAATAGAGAGGAGGCCTAGTCCTATCAAAGACTAGCATCTTCATCGGTCTTGCAGAAATAGAAGAGAGTAGAACAGTACAATATAATGTAACAGTATCATTAAGTCTCAACCTCACCCAGAGATCCTTTCTCGACTCCCTGCGAGAAAGCAATCCCAGAGCCATACAGTCATCAACCTCGTCCGGAGATCCCTTCTCGACTCCCTGCGAGAAGCAATCCCAGAGCCATATATACAGGTCTCATCACAGGTATCCAGTTCTAAATTGTATCAATTAGGATACAACTCCGAGTGTCCTTTACCGTAGGACCGGCTATCGATAGAAGTTTTCTTCCCTGCAGGGGTGCACCAACTTACCCAACACGCTCGATTAACTCCAGCCGGACACACTTTCCTGGGTCATGTCCGGCCTCGGCCAAACGACACATCGCAACCCTACCTACAGCTCAGCAGAGAGGTCCCCGCCGGTCTACATCCTAAGCTCAAGGGGGTCTTGGCCATCACCCCTCGCCCTCCGGGTCGTTGTGTACATGGCCCAGATCCAAGCACCACCTCTGTACATGGATGGCGCCAATCACTCCATGCCGCACTGCTGAACTGGACGTCTGACAGAGCTTTCGGCTGATGCATACAATGCAGAACGCCCATACTATGCCCACGTGATGGTTAGTGCTATCAGGCCAGAGGCCTGCTCGGATCAAATATCCAAATCGTAGTGGACTAGGGGCTTGCGGTAACGAGCAGAGACTCACGAAAGATGTGACCCCGTCGCCCCGTCTCGAGGACTTGCTGCAAGGGTTAAGAATGCCCGACCGCGCCTCGTATTCACCACTCGGGCACCACACTGGCACCCGTCTTCACAACACTCGCCTCTCAGGCGCACGCGGGTACCCCTCAGGGTCGACCCGCCTATCCAAGTAACATTGTAAAGTCCAAGTATCCGTGTGTCCATAACTTCAGGGAATCCGAGGTATCACCCTCATTGAATTCCCACTCGATGTATCCATCAAGGTGAACTCGGAGGAATCACCATCACTGGGTCCACACTTGAGGTGTTGTACGACAGCGTCGTTATCGGAAGCGGTGAAGGAGGAATCACCCTCGATGACCACGATCGAATAGCTACTCTACAGAGTTAACATCAGAAGTGCTACAAGAGGTTTCACCCTCGGCACTCGATAGTAACGCTGCAGTGTCGTTACAACTAAGGGGGGGGGTGATGTGCGGTGTCGGGGCCTGGTCTTCAATCCTGTTGATCGGGTCTTCTGACGATCCAGCGCGGCAGTCGGGATAAGTGGGGTCACTGATAGGTCTCTACCCAGCCTAGACTAAACAGTTTAGGATATGCAGGTAATTATCAACAGCAGGTTACAATGAACAGGCTATGCATCAGAATAGGTAAAGCAGCAGCAGCAGCAGCAATTCTAATGCAAGCATGAGAAATAGAATGGGCGATATCGGTATGATCAAAGGGGGGGCTTGCCTGGTTGCTCTGGCAAGAGAGAGGGATCGTCAACGGGCTGCTCGCCGGTAGTGTAGTCGTACTCAACTGTGTCAGCGTCGGTCTCGGCGTCTATCGAGAGAGAAGGAGGGGGGAGAGAAACAATAAATTCACAACAATAATGCAAACAATATGTATGATATGCCTAAATGATATGCAGAGGTGTTCTACTGCCTTACTAAATGATTTAGTTAATTTAGGAATTTATTTGGATTTATTTTATTAAAGTTGGGCACTATTTATTTACTGAAAACAGTCTAAAAGTTCCATGTTCTTATAGCTGCGGGCGTCTGACGGGAATACGGAGGGCGTATCCGGGTTCGTAACGGAATTATGAGCAAGTTTCATGTATAAAGTATTTTCATCGGAGTTACGGATTATTTAATATGATTTTCTAAAGTTTTTATTAATTTCTGGAATTTATTTAATTAATTAAAACAACATTATCCGAAACAGTGTCTGCTGACATCAGCATGACGTCAGGACCAGTGGGTCCCAACTGTCATACTCACATTAGGCTAATTAGGGTTTGATTATGTTAATTACAGTTTAATTAGACTAATTAATTAATTAGATTAATTAATCAGAGTTAATTAAGTTAATTAAGTTAATTAATTAATTAATATTTATTTATTTTTATTACTATTATTATTTTTATTTTGTAATCGTTTATTTTTTTTATTTTTATTATTAAAAACGTTCTGGGCCGTGGGCCCCGTTTGACAGTGGCCCGAGCCGGACATGTCCGTCGGTGCCCGTTCGGGCGCCGGACACGTCCGGGGCTCGCACAACGCGCGCGCGCGGGGGGGGGGGGGCAACAGGCAACGGCGGGCACGGCGCCGGCCGAGGAGGGCGAGGCCAGGGCCGAAGCGCGGCGCGGCGAGGCCGGCGAGCAGCAACAGTAACGCGGCAGCAGGCGGTGCGGCGGAGCAGCGGGAGGCGGACGGCGGCGCTGCAGGCGTGGGCGGCCGACGCGAGGCGCAGGCGTCATCGAGCAGCAGCGGCTAACAAGGCGGCAGCAGGCAGGCGGCGCAGCGAGGCGGAGGGCAGGAAACAACGGCAACAGCGGCGGTTGTGGTTGGAGCAGCAGCACAGCATTAGCGAGGGGCGAGCGGGGCTAGGCGAGCGCGCGTGGACTGGCGCGAGCAGCAGCAGCAGGGTCGGGGCCAGGCGACGCGAGCGCGGTCGGGCGGAGGCCGACGTGGGCGCAGGCGAGGGGCGTGAGCGGGTCAGCGGATCGGCGCGGCGACGTGGTCGGGAGCGCGGGCGCGCGCGCAGAGGCGCGGCCGGAGCGGTGTACCGCGCGCGAGCTGAAGCAGTGGCAGGGGGAAGAGGAGTAGCGCGCGCGGTGCCTCACCGCCGGTGCAGGGGAACGCCGGCGAGGCTCGATGGAGCCGCGGTTGAGGAGGAGGTCGGGGACGCGACGGTGAGGTGGCGGCATTCGGCGACGGCGTCGGCGCGTTGTCGACCGCGGGGCAGGGGGGCCGGCGCGGCGGGTGCGGGCGAGGCGACAACGTGTGAGAGGGGGAGCAGTAGGAAGGAGGAAGGGGAGGTGGGCTGGGCCCTCTGTGCTGACTAGAGCCCAGCCACTCGGGCCTTTTCTTTTTATTTTTATTTTCTTCTCTGTTTTTCCTTTTAGCTCCTGTTTTGCAAATAGTTTAGCCCCAAAAAGACTTTTGTAAAATATGAGACTGGTCCAAATATTAACAGTGCAAAATTAGTCACTACTAGAAATTGGTTTGGTGTCCATATATTTTTATTTGAATTTTATTTAATTGAAAAAGGATTAAATAGTGCTGTTTTGCTACTATTAGAGTCTCTTAATTAATTTATTATTTGTTGGTTACAATTTTAGAATGGTCTCTGGAATATTTTCCATTTAATGAACAATTTAGTTTTTATGTTGGACAACTTTTATTTTCCACTTTAATTTAAATTTGAATTTTGAATTAGGAATTGAAATGCAATATAATGCTAATGATGATCACGCACTGTTAATCATGCTGACTTGGCATTATCAAAATGGAATTACTGTGGCTAACCACTGGGGGTGTTACAGATCTCTCCCTCTCGTGTTCTTGATTTGGCACTGTGGCACCCCGGCTCAAAGAACGGGGTTACCAATGTTTCTAGCCCAGAGACCATGTCTTCTGGAAACACACAACAACTTGATACAGAACAGAACTGAACTTTATTGATAAACTCGAAGTACAAGCTCATATTTTACATCGATAGCGAGGCCAAGAGCACCCTTGGTGCTGCAACAGTATCTACATTATTTATGCAACATAGTAGGGCCTCGATACTACTCGGTACTTCTACAACGTAGCGGAACATAGCGGTACTCCTTCCACAGGGACACTGCTGTGGACACAGCCTAGTAGCATGAGCCATCGGGTCCTCCGTCCTCGGCTTCTCCAGCATCTGGCATGATATGCCTGGTGAGTACTTTGAATGTACTCGCAAGCTCACAACAACCAAGTAATGCAGCAAACAATAGCATGGCAAATAGCATGTTGGATTTTTAAATGGTTCACTTACTGTCTCCGGTTATTAACTTACTCTCTTCCGGGTTGTCCCACAACCCTAGGAATACTCACCGAGTACTTTCATTCTCAAGACGAGTTCTTCCATCATTACTATCACTGTTATGGTTGACCACCTAGTGAGGTCTGGACGGGCTGTCCAATACTGTGGACGCGGCTATTCGAATAGATTTGACACTCTGCAGAGGTTGCACACTATACCCACACCATGGAGCACTGACCTCGTGATCCCATTCGGGTGGACCAGCGTTGCTCCAACAAAACTTGCCTGACCCGTGACCCTCCCATCGTATCATCGGCAATCATTCTCCCCCGGAGTCAAGCCCTGGGTGGCCCCTGTGTCACCCCATGACACCTGCCACCGTCGTGGCCCAACTAAACTGTCCCAAACGGGGACGCCGGCACAAAACTCAACTGGGCTCACAAGGTTATCGCCGTCTACCTGATCAGGGCAGCACGCACGCATAACCCTCCCTAGATGGCGGTACCGGTGAAAGAGCACGGAGCCAGACCAAGTTAAGACCATCCCATACCGGCAAGTGTGGTTGCATGAAAAAGCCCGGACAGGTGACTCAAGATCAACCGTCTACCATCACTTAGCAAGTATAGTCACAATAACTCAAGTTATTATCCACCAAGTATTTAACTTAATTTGCCATGAATTGTTATATAGCAAATGAATGGAAATAATTGATTTAAATATGCAATGCTATTGATATGCTCATGAAATGGATGTCATGACTTACCTTGCTCTGTTGGGTTGCCCAAGAACTCCTGGTCTTCAATTTCACCAAAGTTTCCCTCTGAAAGTATTTTTAAATAGCATTTGAAAATGTCACATAACACTGTTTTAATCACTAGAAATTCTGTGAGTGTAAGAAAAATACCAAATTTTACCAGCAATTAAAGGGGTTCAAGACAAATCAAATGCAAAAAGAATCAAGTGATTTGGACTTAGGAGTAAAAAGCTATCGCTGGTCAAAGTATTGGTCAGAATTGAAATAAACATAAAATAAAAAATAAAACAGAAAACTCCCACCGGCCAAGTCGAAGGCGTAAAGGCCGAAGGCGCCTTCACTTACCCATTCGCGCGTGCGCTGCTGGGCCGCTGACGGGTGTGGCCGGCCTGGTTTAAAACAGAGAGAGAGGGGGACCGAGGGCATGGCGGCTCACCGGCGGTGATCCTTCGGCGTAGGGGCAGCGGCAGGGCTAGGAGACGGTGGGAATCGATCAGGTAGTCGACGGCGGTTCCCCCTGTACCCGTAGCTCCTCTGGAGGTGGTCGGACGGCGTCACCCCCTTCTTCTCTGGTGGCTGCGGGCTTCGGTGGTCGTCGGCGATGGCGATTCTGGCAGCGTCTTGGCTAGGTGAGTGGTTGGGGAGGACCAGGGGGACTCGCTGGTCTCGACTAAGGTCTCAGGTGGAGCTAGGGTGCTGTGGGGCTGGCTGGCGAGGGAGGTGGATCAGGCGACAGAGCTGCGATCAGAGCTGAGGGAGAAGAGCTCCCGGCTCTCCTTGGAGCGCTCTGGGCCTGCTTGAGTGGTGGTGGGGTGTGGTGATGAGGAGAGGAGAGGCGAGCGGGGCCTTTTATAGGCAGGGCAGAGCTCGAGCGAACTCTCTGGATCGGGCAGTGCCGTGGCATGTCGCCGGAGCGAGGACGATGCGCTGGCTATCGCCGCGCGGGGCGAGGAGAGGAGTGAGCTCAGAGGAGTAAATGCGCGAGGGAACGAGTCGCCGGGAAGCCTCCAGCCACCTCACCTCTCGTACAGCTACTATGCCGCCCATGGCGCATGGTGGTCGTATCAGGCGAGGGCAAATGGACACCGTACGATGACGCGAGCGTCGGCCTCCGACGAGACCCGAGCCTGCCGGCACCCAGAGCGTGGGCGTAGGCATGCCAAAGCCATGCTCACCACGGCATTGGCACCTGGAGGCCACGTACGTCCGGCACACCGTGTCCCTAGCGTCGACCTGACCTCAAATGGGTGCAACCAATCTCAGGATAGGATCAGGTTGAGTGAGGTTCGAAGAACTGAGCCAAAACAGCTTCTGGCTAAGATCTTGGGAGGGATCTAGAGAAGCATTGGGTTGGGCATGAAGCCAATGGAGATGTCTAGGGTTATCTGGGTTGGAAGGACTACAAGCTGGTTAAATTTGAGAGAGTTTGGACCATTTTTTAACATAGTTCCTGTGTAAACCACATTCTGGTCCAGAAACTTGCTCTGCTTGATTCACTCACATAGTTGATCTGGTGAAGCTAAATTTTGGTGTAGGAGAGTCATTTGGTGATTAGGAGATGTTATAAAAATTTCAGCTCAAGAGGAAACCTCTAGATGGTACTTCCTTCACAGAGGTTCAAAATGAGCAGAAACTTGGCAGAATTTTGCTGCTAAAAATTTGTATTGGCCATGATGATATTTTAGATATTGTGTCTAGATAGGGTCCCTAGTCCCTTAGGGAATTTATTTGGGGAGTTTATGAGTTAGGGAAATAAGGGTTCCTTCACAAATGGACATTTCTTGCCAGAAAGAAAATAGTTATTCTGACCATTATTTAATATTGGGAAATGAAATATTTTTGAGGATTATAAGATTGTATGATGATGAGAAGATGTGGCAAAAATTTGGAACTCTTCTAATCATCAAAACTATAGGTTGCTTCACAACCCATAGTGATGCCATAGCCTCCCAAGGAATAAAATGAATTATTTGGAAAAGATCAAATATTGAAATATGATCCAGGAAGGATGTGATAGAGTTTTGGCAGATTGGTGATGGTTTTGGGTCAAGGGGTTAAAGGATTCGTAAGTCCAAAGCCACTTGAAAAGATTCAAAATCATCCAAAATTCAAATAAAACCAAAAGATTTAGAAAAGAAAAAGTTGTCAAAATCAGGGTGTCACAAACCTACCCCCCTTAGGATGAATCTCGTCCTTGAGATTCGGTTGCTCAGGGAACAAGTATAGGTATGCGGATCTTAGAAAGTCTTCCCTTTCCCAAGTAGCCTCTTCCTTAGTGTGTTGTTCCCACAGTACCTTGTAAAACCTGATCACCTTACTCCCGGTAGTTCTTTCCATCTCATCCAAGATTCTGACAGGTTTCTCCTCATAAGTCAGATCTTTAGCCAGTTCTAACTCACTCATATCTTCTTGCTTGATTGGTGGTGCAATGCACTTTCTCAGCTGTGATATGTGGAACACATCGTGAACGTCAGCCAACTCCGGTGGTAGCTCCAACTGATATGCTACCCTGCCCTTCCTTGCAACAACTGGAAAAGGACCGATGTATCTTGGTGCAAGTTTTCCCCGGGTATGAAACCTCTTTATTCCCTTCATAGGGGTTACTCGGAGGTAAGCATATTCTCCGGGCTCAAAGGTTACTTCTCGGTGTTTTGGATCATAGTAACTCTTTTGACGGGACTTGGCTGCCCGAAGACGCTCCTGAATATCCTTGACTTTCCTCTCAGCCTTGAGCATCAAGTCCGTGCCAAAGATATGGTTGTCTCCTGTCTGAGACCAGTTTAATGGGGTACGGCACTTCCGTCCATACAGTGCTTCAAACGGTGACATCTTGAGACTTGACTGATAGCTGTTGTTATAGGAGAATTTTGCATAGGGTAGGCTATCCTCCCATTTGGGTCCATGAGTGAGAGCACATGATCGAAGCATATCCTCTAGTATCTGATTTACTTGTTCGGTCTGTCCATCTGTCTGAGGGTGATACGCTGTGCTATGCTTCAGCACGGTTCCCAAGGCTTGGTGTAATTGTAGCCAGAATGCTGAGGTGAATAGGGAGCCTCTATCCGAGGTGATAGACTTGGGTACTCCATGAAGGCTGACTATCCGGGACATGTAGAGTTGTGCGAGCTGGTTTGCATTAAAAGTGGTCTTTACCGGAATAAAGTGAGCCACTTTTGTGAGTATATCCACGATGACCCAGATAGCATCATGACCTCTTGTTGATTTGGGTAGTCCAACAATGAAGTCGACGCATATGTCGTCCCACTTCCACTGGGGAACTGGTAAAGCTTGCAGTAGCCCAGCGGGTTTCTGGTGTTCTGCCTTGACTTTATTGCAAACATCACAGTAGGCGACATAGTATGCTATATCCCTTCGCATTCCTGGCCACTAGAAGGTTTCTTTTAGGTCTTGATACATCTTTGTGCCTCCTGGGTGGATGGAGTAAGCGGACTCATGAGCTTCCCTGAGTATTTGCTGTCTTAGGTTGTCCTGATCGGGTACGCATATCCGCTTCTCAAACCATAAGGTGCCTTGGTCATCCACACGAAAAGACTTAGCCTTCCCTTGCTGTGTCAACTTCTTGATTTCTTGTATCCCCATATCTGGTTCTTGAGCTTTCTTAATTTCTTCCATAAGGGTTGGGGTAATTTCTAAGGTATCCGGATTAACTGGGCCGCATAACACCATATTGAGTTTGGCAAACTCTTCTTGCAACCTGGGGTGAATACTTGCGGTCAGTAAGTTCACGGTGCCTGGTTTTCTACTGAGAGCATCGGCAACCACGTTGGCCTTTCCCGGATGATAATTTATCCCCAGATCATAATCTTTGACCAATTCTAGCCATCTTCGCTGTCTGAGGTTTAGGTCAGGCTCAGTGAAAATATACTTGAGACTCTTATGGTCCGTGTATATTTCACAGCGCTGCCCAATGAGGTAATGCCTCCAGATCTTTAAGGCATGAACCACTGCTGCTAGTTCCAGATCATGCGTGGGATAGTTCTCTTCATGAGGTCGTAGCTACCGGGATGCATATGCTACAACCTTGCCTTCTTGCATTAACACGCAGCCGATTCCACGCCTGGATGCGTCGCAGTATATGTCAAAGCTCTTGTGGATGTCTGGGAGAACTAAGACAGGGGCCGTGGTTAGCCTTGTCTTCAGCTCTAAGAAACTGCTTTCGCATTCTGTTGTCTAGACAAACCATTGATTTTTCTTCAGCAGTTCTGTCAGTGGCTTGGTTATCTTAGAGAAGCTTCGATGAAGCGACGGTAATAGCCTGCCAAACCCAGGAAACTACGGACTTCAGTAACTGAGGCTGGTGTCTTCCAGTTCCAAACCGCAGTTACTTTGCTGGGTTCGACGGCTACTCCTTGTTCTGACAGAACGTGTCCCAGAAAGCCCACCTCCTTGAGCCAGAATTCACATTTGCTGAACTTGGCATACAGACGATGGGTCCTTAATCTTTCCATGGCACGAAGGTGTTGTTTGTGCTCTTCTTCATCCTTGGAATATATCAGGATGTCATCAATGAACACCACTACAAATTTGTCCAGGAAGACCATGAAGACCTTGTTCATCATGCTCATGAAATAGGCTGGAGCATTCGTCAGTCCAAACGCCATGACCGTGAATTCATACAGACCATACCGGGTAGTGAAAGCCATTTTGGGATATCCTCTTTTCTAATTTTTAGCTGATGATATCCCGTTTGGAGGTCAATCTTGGAGAATACATGTGCTCCATTCAGTTGGTCAAACAAATCCTCAATACGAGGGAGTGGGTACTTATTCTTGATAGTGACCTCATTCAGCTGGCGATAGTCTACGCACATTCGTAGACTTCCATCTTTCTTCTTGACAAATAGTACGGGTACTCCCCATGGCGAGACACTTGGACGAATGTACCCTTTCTGTTGTAGTTCATCCAACTGCTTCTTTAATTCTACCAACTTCGGGCCTGGCATACGATAGGATTTCTTGTAAATCGGAGTGGTTTCGGGAATCACCTCAATTGCAAATTCTAACTCCCGATCAGGTGGCATTCCCGGTAGTTCCTCAGGAAATACATCCGGGAATTCACAAACTACCAAAATCAAGTTCATATCCGTACCGGTAGCTTGGTATGCCATTCCCTTTCTTGACATCATTTTGCTGGCAAGAAAAGTGACTGTCTGTCCTGCCGGGTTCACCACTGTCACTGTCCTGGTAGCGCAGTTAATGCACACCTAATGTGGTGTCAACCAGTCCATCCCCAGTATTATATCCAATCCAGGGGATTCAATGGCAACAAGTGTAGTTGGAAATTTCACTCCATGTATCGAGATTTCCAAGCCTTTATAAATCAGATTTGTCCTGAGCAGGGAGCCAGGGGATTGTACCACCATGATTTTGTCCAAGAGCGAAGGGGAAAATTTGTGCAAGGTGGCAAAACTCCGCGAAATAAACGAATGGGAAGCTCCAGAATCAAATAAAATTACTGCGGGTACGTCATTAACAGAAAACATACCAAGGACTACGTCTGGGGCTTCGCATGCTTCTTCGGCGGAGATATGGTGGACGCGTCCGTAGTTGAAGTTATGGTTGGGGCAGCGTCCAATGGTGTTGACCTGTGGCTTGAAGTCGGATGGGGGCTTCCCGTTTCTGGCGGGGCACTGCTTGGAGTAGTGTCCGCCTTGGCCACAATTGAAACAAGTGTTGTTGCGGCGGCAGTCCTCCAACACGGGCTGTTTGCCAAAGGTCTTGTCCTGGCTGACCGTCTTATTGTTGTTGTTGCCATTGTTCCATGCGGACTTGTATTCAGATGGGCCCGTCTGTCAAATACGTGGCTTCTGCGCAAATTGCTCCCGGTTGTCCTTCTTGGGTTCAAACTTCCGCTTGCGATCGTCATAGCCAGACTTGTGTTCACGCTCTGCTATGAAAGCCTTGTTTACCAAAGTCTGGAAGTCCGGAAAATCCAAGATACAGAGCTGACAGCGAAGGGCATGATTCAGTCCTCCAAGGAATCGGTCTATTTTCCTTTCTTCGGTGGATACGTCATGGGCGGAGTACCGTGCCAGATTATTGAACTTGTGCAGATACTCTCCCATGGACATATTACCTTGCGTGAGAGCAAGAAATTCCCTTTGCTTCACCTTCATTATGCCTGTAGGGATATAATACTTGCGGAATGCCTCCTTGAACTTCTCCCAGGAAATATCTTCTCCAGAAGGCCATGCCATCTTAATATTGTCCCACCATATAGCTGCTGGCCCTTCAAGGTAATGAGTGACAAAAGGAACCTTGTCTGCCTCTTCACAGCGAGCTATATCCAGCTTCTTTTCCATGGTCCTTAGCCAATCATCAGCCTCCATTGGGTCCATAGCTTGACCAAAACTGGGTGGCTTAGTATGCTGAAAGTCAGATAACTTGGAATGTGTCCCATTGTTGTTATTTTGGCCTACTATAGTCTGCATACTCTTTAAGAATTCCATGAGATCCTGGTTTCTTTTCTCCTCAAACATCCTCATGATCTGTTCAGTAGTTGGTGCCTGAGGTGGTGGTGGTAAATCTTCCGGTGGTTGTCCTGCTTGTCTGGCGGATCGACGAACGGGGGTTCCATCACCGCCTTGGCTACTACTTCTCTTCATCCTAAATTTGTTCCCATTGCAAAATACCAAATCGATGAACAACATCCATAGGGGAAAAACACAGTAATATGACACCAAAAGAGAGGTTATGAAAAAAAAAATCGAATAAAGCAAACAACATAATTATACAAGATAACCCAACATCATACATGGCAAGCTAGTAGGGGGTAATATCATGGCTAAACTGCTCATATGGCAGTTGACATATGCAAAGATGCATGCATTAAACTCAAGCCTCCACTCTAGTGGTGCGGGTGGCACGAACACTGCCAAACTGTAGACTCCTTGTCATCTGATCCTGAGTCAGAATCAGAACTGATGATATGGATCGCATCCTCCGGATTAAAGGAAACACGACGACGCTGCTGAGAGGGTTCTCCTTCCTGGGAGGTAGGAGCACGACGTCTCAGCATCGGAGCAGCTGGGGTAGCTAGGAGCGAGGCCTACTCTGCCGGGGTCTCACGTTGGCTACCAGATGAAAAGCCTGGTGAGATAGTGGAACTGGAGGGAGCATCAAACGTACGAGGAGGTGGAACTGGCGGTGGATGCACAGGTGGAAATATAGGATGAGGCAGAGATGATGCGATAGACACCGCTGCGAGTGCCCCTTGGACACGAGACAGCTCCTCGGCCAAGGAAACGATCATGCGGTAACTGGCGTTCAGATAACGAGATAGAACACTGGTGGCACGATCACTCGCGGGGTCAACAGGTGCAAAAAGGACTCGCCCAGTCGTAGGCGACAGGGTGGGGTAGTGAAATAAACCTGGATGAGTCTACATCTCGACCTCGTGGAAGCGCAAGTCAGTGAGAGCCTCTATCGCGGCAAACTGGATCGCCAGCTCCGGAGTTGAAGCCGTTCCGCCCTTAGAAGAGCAAGAATAGCTACCAATGTCCGAGCTCGCGGTCATAAAAGCCTCTGCGTGATACTCATATACCGACTCAGCAAGCTACTCTCGGAACACCTGGTATACTGGATCTTCGCCGTAGGGATACAGCCGAAGCCAGACGCTACGGAGCAGTACAGGAAAGGTGAACGGTGCTGGCTCATGATGGTAGTGGTATGGAACTGGTGCCATCTACACTCACAATGCCAACGGTTAGTAAAACAATGAATCATGATGCATGCCATACAACAATCAAATGCAGCAAACTAGGTGCATACTCAAATCCTTCACTAATCGCGGTTTCTAGCGCGGGCTAACTAGGGTGTCCTATAGTCAGCACGGCTCTGATACCAAGCGTTGTGGCACCCCGGCTCAGAGAACCGAATTACCAATGTTTCCAGCCCAGAGACCATGTCTTCTGGAAACACACAACAACTTGATACAGAACAGAACTAAACTTTATTGATAAACTCGAAGTACAAGCTCATATTTTACATCGATAGCGAGGCCAAGAGCACCCTTGGTGCTGCGACAGTATCTACATTATTTATGCAACATAGTAGGGCCTCGATACTACTCGGTACTTCTACAACTTAGCGGAACATAGCGATACTCCTTCCACAGGGACACTGCTGTGGACACAGCCTAGTAGCATGAGCCATCAGGACCTCTGTCCTCGGCTTCTCCTGCATCTGGCATGATATGTCAGGTGAGTACTTTGAATGTACTCGCAAGCTCACAACAACCAAGTATTGCAGCAAACAATAATATGGCAAATAGCATGTTGGATTTTTAAATGGTTCACTTACTGTCTCCGGTTATTAACTTACTCTCTTCCGGGTTGTCCCACAACCCTAGGAATACTCACCGAGTACTTTCATTCTCAAGACGAGTTCTTCCATCATTACTATCACTGTTACGGTTGACCACCTAGTGAGGTCTGGATGGGCTGTCCAATATCGTGGACGCGGCTATTCGAATAGATTTGTTACTCTGCACAGGTTGCACACTTTACCCACACCATGGAGCACTGACCTCGTGATCCCATTCGGGTGGACCAGCGTTGCTCCAACAAAACTTGCCTGACCCGTGACCCTCCCATCGTATCACCGGCAATCATTCTCCCCCGGAGTCAAGCCCTGGGTGGTCCCTGTGTCACCCCGTGACACCTGCCACCGTCGTGGCCCAACTAAACTATCCCAAATGGGGACGCCGGCACAAAACTCAATTGGGCTCACAGGGTTATCGCCGTCTACCTGATCAGGGCAGCATGAATGCATAACCCTCCCTAGATGGCGGTACCGGTGAAAGAGCACGAAGCCAGACCAAGTCAAGACCGTCCCATACCGGCAAGTGTGGTTGCACAAAAAAGCCCGTACAGGTGACTCAGGATCAACCGTCTACCATCACTTAGCAAGTATAGTCACAATAACTCAAGTTATTATCCACCAAGTATTTAACTTAATTTGCCATGAATTGTTATATAGCAAATGAACGGAAATAATTGATTTTAGTATGCAATGCTATTGATATGCTCATGAAATGGATGTCATGGCTTGCCTTGCTCTGTTGGGTTGCCCAAGAACTCCTGGTCTTCAATTTCACCAAAGTTTCCCTCTGAAAGTATTTTTAAATAGCATTTGAAAATGTCATATAACACTGTTTTAATCACTAGAAATTCTATGAGTGTAAGAAAAATACCAAATTTTACCAGCAATTAAAGTAGTTCAAGACAAATCAAATGCAAAAAGAATCAAGTGATTTGGACTAAGGAGTAAAAAGTTATCGGTGGTCAAAGTATTGGTCAGAATTGAAATAAACAGAAAATAAAAAATAAAACAGAAAACTCCCAGCGGCCACGTCGAAGGCATAAAGGCCGAAGGCGCCTTCACTTACCCCTTCGCGCGCGCGCTGCTGGGCCGCTGACGGGTGGGGCTGGCCGGGTTTAAAATAGAGAGATAGGGGGGACCGAGGGCATGGCGGCTCACCGGCAGTGATCCTCTGGCGTAGGGGCAGCGGCAGGGCTAGGAGACGGTGGGAATCGATCGGGCAGTCGACGGCAGTTCCCCCTGTACCCGTAGCTCCTCAGAAGGTGGTCCAACGGCGTCACCCCCTTCTTCTCTGGCAGCTGCGGGCTTCGGTGGTCATCGACGATGGTGATTCCGGCAGCGTCTTGGCTAGGTGAGGGGTTGGGGAGGACCAGGGGGACTCGCTGGTCTCGACTGAGGTCTCAGGTGGAGCTAGGGTGCTGTGGGGCTGGCTGGCGAGGGAGGTGGATCAGGCGGCGGAGCTGCGATCGGAGCTGTGGGAGACGAGCTCCCGGCTCTCCTTGGAGCGCTCAGGGCCTGCTTGAGTGGTGGTGGGGTGAGGTGATGAGGAGAGGAGAGGCGGGCGGGGCGTTTTATAAGCAGGGCGGAGCTCGGGCGAACTCTCTAGATCGGGCGGCGCCGTGGCATGTCGCCGGAGCGAGGACGATGCGCTGGCTGTCGCCGCGCGGGGCGAGGAGACGAGTGAGCTTAGAGGAGTAAATGCGCGAGGGGACGAGTCGCCGGGAAGTCTCTAGCCACCTCACCTCTCGTACAGCTACTGTGCCGCCCGTGGCGGACGGTGGCCATATCCGGCGTGGGCAAATCCGGCGAGGAAGAAGGGCCTAGGGGATTCAGGAGTGGCTACGTGGGTGGCTGGGAGCTAGTCGGCGCAAATGGACACCGTACGGCGACGCGGGCGTCGGCCTCCGACGAGACCCGAGCCTGCCGGCACCCAGAGCGCGGGTGCAGGCATGCCAAAGTCGTGCTCACCACGGCATTGGCACCTGGAGGCCACGTACGTCCGGCACACCGTGTCCCTAGCGTCGACCTGACCTTAAATGGGTGCAACCAGTCTTAGGATAGGATCAGGTTGAGTGAGGTTCGAAGAACTGAGCCAAAACAGCTTCTGGCTAAGATCTTGGGATGGATCTAGAGAAGCATTGGGTTGGGCATGATGCCAATGGAGATGTCTAGGGTCATCTGGGTTGGAAGGACTACAAGTGGTTAAATTTGAGAGAGTTTGGACCATTTTTTAACATAGTTCCTGTGTAAACCACATTCTAGTCCAGAAACTTGCTCTTCTTGATTCACACACATAGTTGATCTGGTGAAGCTAAATTTTGGTGTAGGAGAGTCATTTGGTGATTAGGAGATGTTATAAAAATTTCAGCTCAAGAGGAAACCTCTAGATGGTACTTCCTTCACAGAGGTTCAAAATGAGCAGAAACTTGGTAGAATTTTGCTGCTAAAAATTTGTATTGGCCATGATGATATTTTTAGATATTGTGGCTAGATAGGGTCCCTAGTCCCTTAGGGAATTTATTTGGGGAGTTTATGAGTTAGGGAAATAAGGGTTGCTTCACAAATGGACATTTCTGGCCAGAAAGAAAATAGTTATTCTGACCATTATTTGATATTGGGAAATGAAATATTTATGAGGATTATAAGATTGTATGATGATGAGAAGATGTGGCAAAAATTTGGAACTCTTCTGATCATCAAAATTATAGGTTGCTTCACAACCCATAGTGATGCCATAGCCTCCCAAGAAATAAAATGAATTATTTGGAAAAGATCAAATATTGAAATTTGATCCAGGAGGGATGTGACAGAGTTTTGGTAGGTTGGTGATGGTTTTGGGTCAAGAGGTTAAAGGATTCGTAAGTCCAAAGCCACTTGAAAAGATTCAAAATCATCCAAAATTCAAATAAAACCAAAAAGATTTAGAAAAGAAAAAGTTGTCAAAATCAGGGTGTCACAGGCACGATCTTGATATACCACGAGCTTTGTTACTATAGTTGGATTATATGGTGTTTCTCCCCCTCTATCTTCTTGTGATGAATTGAGTCTTGCTCTTTGAGGTTTCGTTATGTTGGATTGAGTATTGGATTTGAGAACACTTGATGTATGTCTTGCGATGGGATATTTGTGGTGACAATGGGATGTTCTGTTGATTCACTTGATGTATGTTTTGGCACTCAAGTCACGGATTCCCGAGGTGACATTGGGGTAATCTATGCATAGGGGTTGATGCATGTTTTCGTCCTACGTTTTCCGATAGAAACTTTGGAGTGATTCTTTGTTGCACGTGGAGGGATTGTTATATGATCCAATTATGTTATTGTTGAGAGAATTTGCGCTAGTGAAAGTATGAACCCTAGGCCTTGTTTCCAAGCATTGCAATACCGTTTTTGCTCACTTTTGTTACTAGTTACCTTGCTGTTTTTATATTTTCAGATTACAAAAACCTATATCTACCATCCATATTACACTTGTATCACCATCTCTTCGCTGAACTAGTGCACCTATACAATTTACCATTGTATTGGGTGTGTTGAGGACACAAGAGACTCTTTGTTATTTGGTTGCAGGGTTGTTTGAGAGAGACCATCTTCATCCTACGCCTCCCACAGATTGATAAACCTTAGGTCATCTACTTGAGGGGAAATTGCTACTGTCCTACAAAGCTCTACGCTTGGAGGCCCAAAATGAGTCTACAAGAAGAAGGTTGCGTAGTAGACATCAAGCTCTTTTCTAGCGCCGTTGCCGGGGAGGTTAGTGCTTGAAGGTATATGTTTAGATCTTGCAATTGAATCTTTTAGTTTCTTGTTTTATCACTAGTTTAGTCTATAAAAGAAAACTACAAAAAAATGGAATTGAGGTTGCCTCATATGCTTTATCTTTTTAATGTCTTTCATAAAAATGATGGAAAGGAAAAGTGTGCTCAAGTGTTAGAAGAAGAAGTCAATAAAATGTTTGGCACTAAATCTTTGAATGATAAACATGATTGCAATGTTGTTAGTGTGCTTGCTATGAATATTCATGATACTAATGATGATTGCACTAGTCATGATAAAAATGTTTCTTATAAGCATGTCAATTTTTGTGGAGTGAATAGAGTTTGTGAAGACATGCCTTATAGGGATGATAGATTTCATAAGAAGCATAAACATGATGAAACCAATCGGTGGCTTAAGGTGATAGATAAATTTGCTACAAAATTATGCTCTCTTCATCCCATTACTTGTGAACTTTGCAATAGAGTTGGTCATCTTAATTTCCAATGCACACTTTTTCATGATCGAATCGTGGCTAAAAATAGCAATAACTTGATCACCCTTGAACTTTATAATGAACTTTGTTTATTTTTGGGATTGTGACATAAAAATAGTTGGTTTGAAGCATTCATATTCATAGACCATGTTGAAACTACTTTTAAAGAAATATATATGTTTTGCATGGTAAATTGCAAGAAAATGCTTATATTGCCAACTATAAAAGATGGGAAAACCAATAGAATATAAAAGTACTAATGAAAGGGTAAAGATTTCCACTTTCCCTCCTATTGTCTCTCATGGTGAAACAGGTTACGAGAATGAGCTCCCTATGCAACCTATCTCATCAATAAGGAGCTCCAAAAAGTTGATTAAACCCACACATGATGTGGAGAAGAAAAAGAAAAGATGGAGAAGCAAAGGTAAAAAGGTATCCCTCCCAAATGATGTTGCTCCTATTATTGTTATGCCTCATGAGAATGAATCAAAAATAAATGTGGAAGATGGTATACTTGATGATGATATTGATTCTTTGTCTTATGGTACAATGTCCGAAGAAACTATTGAGGATGATTTTGTTATGCCTATTACTCATTGTGATGATTATGATTGGGAAGATAATGATACTTCTTATAATCTTGAAAATCTTTTTGGCACGAACTTAGAAAATTGTCATGATAATAATTGCTATACTATTGGTGCTACTCATACTATTAATGATGAGAGTGATTATGCTTATGATATGCAAAGGCACAAGCTTGGGGATGCTATGTTTGATGAGAATGACATGTTTGAGAATTTATTTGCTGCAATTAATGTTTGTCCCAAGCTTGGGGATGCTATGCTTCATGAAGATGATATTTTTAGTCCCCCAAGTTTTGATGTGAAAATTTATTATGATGATAGCATGCCTCCTATTTATGATGATTGCAATATTTATGAAAGTGGGTTTGGAAGAGTGTCAACTTTAGATAATGATTATCCCACTATTTTGGAGGGTGTTGAATCTTATTATAATGATAAAAGTGGATTTGGAGAGGTCATGACTTTATTTAGTAATGATTCCACTATCTTGGAAGAGGTTTCAATTGATTATGATGAGAACAAAGTTGCTACTTATGATGATTATTGTGATGACACTTATGTTATAAAAAGTAGTGATGATTATATTTATAAAACTTGTCATGATTATGATTACCCTTTTTCTGAACATTACTCTTTTAATGTGGAAACAATTTATAGTATTTGAGTTTCTTATGATACCCCCACTATTCCGAATGAGGAGAATTTTGCTTATGTGGAGAGTAATAAAATTTCTATGCTTGTGCATATTGAAAATAATGTTGTATGTGATGGTTATATTGTTGAATTCATTCATGATGCTACTGAAAATTATTATGAGAGAGGAACATATGCTTCTACATATTGCAGTGATATCAAGTTTCCTCTCTATGTGTTGAAAATCTTGAAGTTATGCTTGTTTTGCCTTTCTATGCTAGTTGATTTTTGTTCCCATAAATTGTTTACTCACAAAATCCCTATGCATAGGAAGTGGGTTAGGCTTAAATGTGCTAGTCATATGCTTCATGATGCTCCAGTTATGTTTCAATTCTTATCTTTTATGTGAGCATCATTGAAATCATCATGCCTAGTTTAAAAGGCATTAAAGAAAAGCGCTTGTTGGGAGACAACTCAATATTTACCCCTACTGTTTTTGTGTGTTCACATGATTAAGCTACTGTATTAATCATGTTTTATAGCTTTTGGTTGAATAAAGTGCCAAGTAAAGCCTTTGAGATAGTGTGGTTGATAGTTGATTTGATTCTGTGCAAAAACAGAAACTTTTGCATCCAGTAACAGAATTTTAAAAATTCACTGGAAAGCGGAAAAACTCTGAATTTTTTAAATAAGATTTATATACAAATTTTCTACGTTTTCCTAGTTTTTCAGAAATGTTGGAGTAAAATAAGTATGAGAATAATTCAGATCTTTACAGACTGTTCTGTTTTTGACAGATTCTGTTTTCGATGCATAGTTTGCTTGTTTTCTAGTTTTTATGGCTTATATTGCTCAATATAAATTGTAGAAATGATAGGGTACAGTAGGAATCATGTGAGAAATTTTTTTAATCTTGTCTTGACAGTACCTAAAAGTGGAGATTTGTTTTATCATACTAATGGATCTTACGAGTTTTCTGTTGAGTTTTGTGTTGTGAAGTTTTCAAGTTTTGGGTAAAGATTTGATGGACTATGGAATAAGGAGTGGCAAGAGACTAAGCTTGGGGATGCCCAAGGCACCCCAATGTAATATTCAAGGACAACCAAGCATCTAAGCTTCGGGATGCCCCGGATGGCATCCCCTCTTTCGTCTTCAATCCATCGGTAAATTTACTTGAGGCTATATTTTTATTCACCACATGATATGTGTTTTGCTTGGAGCATCTTGTATGATATGAGTCTTTGCTTTTTAGTTTGCCACAGTCATAATTTCTAGACACACCTTTTGAGAGGGACACACATTAATCGTGAATTTATTAGAATACTCTATGTACTTCACTTATATCTTTTGAGCTAGGTAGTTGCGCTAGTGCTTCACTTATATCTTTTTAGAGCATGACGGTGGCTTTATTTTATAGAAATTGTTGAACTCTCATGCTTCACTTATATTATTTTGAGAGTCTTAAACAGCATGGTAATTTTCTTAGGTTATGAATTTAGTCCTAATATGATGGGCATCCAAGAGGGATATAATAAAAACATTCATATAAAGAGCATTGAATAATATGAGAAGTTTGATTCCTTGCATTTGTTTTGAGATATAACGATGGTGATATTAGAGTCATGCTAGTGAGTAATTGTGGATTGGTAGAAATACTTGTGTTAAATTTTGTGATTCCTGTAGCATGCACGTATGGTGAACCGTTATGTGATGAAGTCGGAGCATGATTTATTTTTTGATTGTCTTCCTTATGAGTGGCGGTCGGGGACGAGCGATGGTCTTTTCCTACCAATCTATCCCCCTAGGAGCATGCGTGTAGTACTTTGTTTCGATGGCTAATAAATTTTTGCAATAAGTATGTGAGTTCTTTATGACTAATGTTGAGTCCATGGATTATACGCACTCTCACCCTTCCACCATTGCTAGCCTCTCTAGTACCGCGCAAATTTCGCCGGTGCATTAAACCCACCATATACCCTTCCTCAAAACAGCCACCATACCTAACTATTATGGCATTTCCATAGCCATTCCGAGATATATAGCCATGCAACTTCCACCGTTCCATTTATTATGACACATACCATCATTGTCATATTGCTTTGCATGATCATGTAGTTGGCATAGTATTTGTGGCAAGGCCACCGTTCATATTTTTTATACATGTCACTCTTGATCATAGCACATCCCGGTACACCGCCGGAGGCATTCATATAGAGTCATATCTTGTTCTAGTATCGAGTTGTAATTCTTGAGTTGTAAGTAAATAAAAGTGTGATGATCATCATTATTAGAGCATTGTCCCATGTGAGGAAAGGATGATGGAAGCTATGATTCCCTCACAAGTTGGGATAAGACTCCATACATAAAAAAAGAGGCCAAAGAGCCCAAAATAAAAAAAAAGAGGCCAAAGAGCCCAAACAAAAAAAACTAAAAAAGAGAGAAAGAGAGAAGGGACAATGTTACTATCCTTTTTCCACACTTCACTACAGGGATCAGGAACTTTGCCGTCTGCCATGGCAGACGGCAAAGGCATGCCTGGCGGATGGCAAAGGCCTTTGCCGTCAGCCAGCAGATGGCAACACATCCGGCTGAACAAGCTACGGCAAAGGGCTCTTTGCCGTCTGCTGGCAGACGGCAAAGATGCAAAGTCCTTTGTCATCTGCCAGCAGACGGCAAAGGGCCTGGACGGCACACATGGCAGCTTAGGTCCGTTAAGGGGTTAACGGTGTGCTTTGCCGTCTGCTGGCAGATGGCAAAGACCTTTGCATATTTGCCGTCTGCCAGCAGATGGCAAAGTGCCCAAATAGGCCAACCCAGATGCCCCCCAGGCAGCTGCCACGTGGCATGCTATGCCGTCTGCTGGCAGATGGCAAAGATGCAAAGGTCTTTGCCGTCTGCCAGCAGACGGCAAAGCTGCCAAATAGGCCAGCCCAGTGCACCCCAGGTTGCACAGGTAGCTGCCACATGGCAGCTTTGCCGTCTGCTGGCTGACGGCAGAGCTCTTTGTCATCTGCCAGCAGACGGCAAAGAGCCTGTACAACCCCTGTTTTTTCTTAAATTCATTCAATTTCACAGAATTTCACAGATATATGTATACACACATTTGAAAATAATTTCAACAAGCATACCAACAATAAGTTTCCAACAACATATCCAACATATAAGGTAGATTTCATTGCGCTGACAAAACGATCTTAAAATGTACCAAAACTCAAAAGCAATTCAACATTACTGGCGGCACAGAGTGCCTCCCTGAACATAGTGAACTTCAATATAACAGCAACACTCTCAGTCTACTGGACTAGAAAACAGCCATAGAACACATGATAATGATAAATCAGGTGTTTGTCGCCCTGGTGAAGATCTGCTGGCTGGAGTGGATTGACACCATCCTGATGAGCCCCCTCTCCATTAGGTCCTTGATGGCCCTGCGAGCCAGAGACCCGTTGATCTGCAGGTAGGTAGACACAGGGTGAGAAAGATCATCAGCACCATATAAACCAAATGAAACATATGACACACTAATATAAATTGTGTGTACTTGGAAATGGCAGAAGAGTTCAAATTGTATAATTGATAGCAGTCACGAATTTGAAGCACAGGTACATGCAACGGTAAATAGCTAAACACAAACTTGCAGTGCTCTACTTGATAGTAGTTCTAATGCACAGTTCAAGGCAAGTCAGGCACCAATTGTTGACAGTAAAGATGCAGGGACATGTTAATCAAGTGTTCAGCAACAGCATCAAAGCACATTTAACTCTATGAAACGCTACAAATCAATGGTGATGTTGAATCACGTAAAACACCATTAGCACTGTGCCATGTCCAAATCAGACTATGAAATATATGTGACACTAGGCATAAATGATCACTACATGGTCATATCAAATCCACTGCAGCCTAGCTATAACATGGCACACCAAGCAAAATCTGCACAGAAACCATCAACAAAGATGCAGCAGCGGAATCCAGAATCCAAGGTAGTTAGAAGAAGAAGAAGAATTTTTCTTCTCTTTCTTCTTCTCCTCTTCTTTATCTTCTTCTTATTCTAACTAAGGTAGGTAAAAATGCCATTTTTTAGCTAAGCTAGGTAAAAAAATGCTAAGTGTAGGTCATTTTAGAGCTAAGCTAGGTAAATAGGTCATTTTGGAGCTTAGTAAGGTTATTATGTCATTTTCGAGGAAAATAAGCTAAGTCTATGTCATTTTGTAGGTAACCAAGATTATCATGCCATTTTTTACCTAAGTATGCTAAGTATGTCATAAATGAACTGAAGAAGCTAAGTATAGGTCATTTTTTAGCTAACCTAGGTAGTTATGCCATTTTTGAGCTAACTAAGCATATTTATTCATTTTGGAGGACAAAATGGCAAGTGTAGGTCATTTTAGAGCTATCCTAGTTAAAATCGGTCATTTTGGAGGTAGGTAAGGTTATTTTGTCATTTTGGAGGAAAATAAGCTAAGTCTATGTCATTTTGGAGCTAAACCAAGGTTATTATGCCATTTTTTACCTAAGTGAGCTAATTATGTCATAAATGAACTAGCTAAGCTAATTATAGATCATTATTGAGCTATCCTAGGTAGTTATGCCATTTTTTAGCTAACTAAGCATATGAAGTCATTTTGGAGGAAAAAATGCTAAGTATAGGTCATTTTATAGCTATCCTAGGTAAAATATGTCATTTTGGAGCTAAGTAAGGTTATTATGTCATTTTCGAGGAAAATAAGCTAAGTATAGGTCATTTTGGAGCTAAGTAGGTCATTTCTTAAGCTAAGTATGCATTTGTTAAGCAAAACACTTGGGAAAACTTACCATCATCACGAAGGTGAAGGACCGGTCGGGTTTGCGCTAGTGCCAGACGGAGAAGGACCGGTCGGGGTTGCGCCAGTGCGAGACGGAGAAGGATCGGTCGATGCTTGTCGGGAGGCATGCCGCACCAAAGATCATTTGTAATGTCTCGTTAGCATGATGCAACTGAAATGTGAATACTAGTAACTAATGACCATTCAAATGAAACTCACCGTGTCCGCTATACCAATCTAGGGCATCGGCGGAGGGGTCTGACCGTTTTTCTCGCACACGGACTGCACATTTTGTTTTCACGAGTCAGTCATATTAGTTAGTAATGAAACGAACATTACGTGCATGATTTGGCTAATATGCAGGAGAAACTTACCACGAGGAGCTCGTATAGGGCCCGGTGAGACGCGTCGTTCTAGTTCCTCTCCGCCTCCAACATACTAGCCGTCCTCTCCTCCAACTCCCTCTCCCTCTGCTTAGCCTGCCTGTTTGCCTCCGCTAGAAGCTCCTGGGCCCTAGCCTCGATGGCGAGCTCCATTGGCCGTGGACGAGGCAGTATCACAGGATCAGAGCTCGTCTGGCGCTTCTTGATCTCCGGCAGAGTTTTGGTACAACATATGAGTCCATCCCCAATGGCTACCGAGCCATGGTACCTCCCGCCACTAGATAGCATCACGATCTCTGGATCAAAAGGACTTTGGCTCGGGTTGAAGTCCTCCCCTTTCCTCGTCTTCCCAACGTCTCTGTACCTCACAAGCTTGTTGTGGGAGGAGATGTTGGTGAAGCTCTCTGGATGATCGAGGTCATCCTCAGAGAATGCCTTGGCCTTCTTGTACGGGGCAGTATGGGCCATGGCATAGAGGTCGTACAGTGGTGGCACGTCCTTCTTGTTGTGTCGCGCCTAAAAGAGAGGAACAACATATTAGTTAAGGGCTCAAGCTAGCATGAAGAATGAAATTGCATGAATCGTGAAGCAAACTACATACCCAGTGATCCCCGTACTCAAATAGGTTGGAGCTCCCTTGATGGTGTGGCACACCTTGCATTTGGGCACGCTTATCCCTGGCCTTGTTGTGGATGGCTAGCCATTGGGGAGAGCACCACTCATCCACCAACGCCTCCCAACAGTCCATCCTATCCGCACACCATCTCGGGGGCACCTAAGTTAGACAAAGAGAAATTTCAGTGCTACGCCTACGAATCAAATCAAGGAAACTAAGTACAAGGCCTTAAGAATAGGTAATTACCTTCATGTACTTCTCCTTACTCAGATACTTGGCGCGGCACTTCTTCTTGGCCCTCTTAATGTTAGTCGAGGCGTAGTAGTCTCGAACAGCCTGCACCCTAGCCTCGTGCCGTAAGTTCTGAAGTAGGCGCTTGCACTCGGCTTCGAGAACCATAGCCGCGTCCGCCTCGTGTTCCTCAAGACACCTGTAGAAGGTCTGCAATTGAACAAGACAACACTGATTAGTACAATCACTAGGTACTGTTGATTTTTAATTCTGTAAAGGAGAAATTACTCAAAACCGCCGCCTCACAATGTCGGCCACCGTCTCACACAAGACACCGTCGACCGTCTCCTCCGGCGGGGCCGGGGCAGCCAGGTACAGCTCCCAGCTCATTGCTAGCTGTGGAACCTCACCCTCACCGGGCAACGTGACCCACCCCGGGAAGTGGTGCCGGCAAAGCACACCAAGGACCTGGTTGGGCCTGCGGACACCAGAGGCGTGTTTCCAACCCCTGCAGTATGACAAGGCCAACACATTAGATATTAATTTGAAGAAACATGAAGGCAAAAGGTTAAAAAAGAGTAAATGCACTTACTTCTCCCCGTTAGGCTCAATGAACCACCTCTGATCGCGGGTCGGCGGCACGGACGGGAGCTTTGTACCACCACGCTGGTAGACCTTCTTGCCCCCCTCAACCAGTTCGTCCTCGCTATAGCTATCGTCAGAAAAGGCATCCTCACCACCATCAGCATGGCCACTAGCCTCCGGAGTCACGTGGGACGAAGACTCTGGGACTGGAGTCTCCTGGGACGAAGAATCTGGGACCCGAGTCTCGTCGGACGAAGGCTCAGCGACCCAAGGCTCGTCGGCCCGAGGCTCGTGGACCGGAGTCTGAGACGGGTCCAAGTCAGACGGGTCCACCTGATATGGAGCACTCCGGTGGTCCGGAGAATCAGCTGGGGGTGGCGGCGAGGAAGGAACAACAGCCTTCCTACCTCTCCCGCCGCCACGTCCATCTCTAGCAGCCCTCTTTGTCTTTCCCCGACCTCTCTCGGCCAAAGAAGAAGCGCCCGCCGGTGTCTGCATGCTGTCTACCAGCGCTCTCCGAAGGTGCTGGGGTGGAATAATAGCACCCCACCCGGCACGTGCCGAGGAAGGAGGCTCGGAGCGCTCTCAACCCGCGCCCACCATCTGTCAACACCTGCAATGACAAAGAGTAAATGAAATTAGTACAACATAAACATAATAAAATATTTAAGTGTGTATCATCATCATGAACATAATAAAAAATTGAATACCTAATAACATGAAGTAATTAATAATATATATATGTACATAATAATAATTGAATACCTAACCTAACTCATAATTCACAAATATATGACCCCGTCGGCCTCTGGAAGGCCGAAGAGCACCTTTTTCGGGAGGTGTCGGGGGTCGGGGTGTCGGGGGTGTCGTGTCGGGGTCGGGGTGCTGTGTTGGGGTCGGGGGTGCCGTGTCGGGGTCTCGGGGTGTCGTGTCGGGGGTCGGTGGTGTCGTGTCGGGGTGCTATGTCGGGGTCGGGGTGCTGTGTCGGGGTCGCGGTGTCGGGGTGTCGAGGCGGGGTCGGGGTGTCGTGTCGGGGTCGGGGTGTCGGGGTCAGGGGGTCGGGGCCGCGACCCTCGACCCCTTTTTCCCTTTTCCCCTCGAACCCACGACACCTCGATCCTCGACCCCTCGACACCTCGATCCTCGGCCCCTAGACCCTCGACTCCTTTTCCCCTCGATCCTCTACCCCTCGACCCCTTTTCCCCTCAACCCCTCGACACCTCGATCCTCGACCCCTAGACCCTCGACTCCTTTCCCCTCGATCCTCGACCCCTCGACCCCTCGACACCTCGATCCTCGACCCCTAGACCCTCGACTCCTTGTCCCCTCGATCCTCGAGCCCTCGACCACTCGGCGACCCTCTTTTCCCTCGCGCGACCCTCTTTTTCTACTTTTCCTACTTCTTTTTTTCATCTTCTACTTCTACTTATTTTTTTTCATCTCCACTTCTACCTCTTTTTCTTCTTCTTCCTTCTTTTCCTTCTTCCTCTTGTCTTCTTTTTCTTCTTCTTTTTCCTTATTTTCCTTCTTCCTCTTGTCTTCTTTTTCTTCTTCAACTAATCAACCTAAATCAACTAATTAACCTAAATCAACTAAAATCTATTAACCTAAAATCAACTAAAATCTACTAACCTAAAATCAACTAAAATCTATTAACCTAAAATCAACTAAAATCTACTAACCTAAAATCAACTAAAATCTAATTAACCTAAATCTCCTTTTTTTGACTATGTACAGTAGGGTAAAACACCACCTACTAACTAATTCTAACTACTAAGTATTAACCTAAAAAAATAACTAACTAACTAATTAACCTATGTACATAGGAAAAACAACTAACTAATCTACCTAAAAAACTAACTAACTAACTAACTAATTAACCTAAATAAAAAAACAGCAAGAAAAAAAAGAAAGAAAAAAGGGAAGAAACCTCACCAGGGGGAGGAGCGGCGACGGGCGAAGGGGGGCGAAGGGGGGTGAAGCGCCGGGCGGTGGGGCGCGGGGGCGGTGGGCTGCCTGAGCGGTGGGGCGCCGGGGGGTCGGGGGCATCGGGGGCGGTGGTGGTCGGGGCGGGCGGGCCGATGGGGGTCGGGGGCGGCGGGGGTTCGGGGATGGCAGGGGCGATTGTGGGCTGGGGCGGTGGGGGTCGGGGGCGGCGTGGGCGGTGGGGGCCGGCGGGCACAGGGACGGCGGGCACGGGGGCGGCGGAGGTGAGGTGAGGAAGAGAGAGGGGTGGGGCGCGGGGCCGCGGCCGCTTTTTAGTTAGGTTTAATTTCTTTGCCGTCTGCTAGGAGACGGCAAAGAACATAGCTAGTGGGGTGGGGCCGGGAGGAAACGAGCGTTAGGTTGGCTGTTCACTTTGTCGTCTGCTAGCAGACAGCGAAGAAGCTTTGTCGTCCGCTAGCAGACGGCAAATAAAGTGGCCGTTAGGTGGTTCTCGTTAGTGTGCCACCCTCCCTCTTTGCCGTCTGCTAGCAGATGGCAAAGCTTCTATGCCGTCTGCTAGTAGACGGCAAAGAGATGGCTGACGGCAAACATGATCTTTGCCGTCAGCTCTTTCTTTGCCGTCAGTTTTCTGTAAGCTGATGGCAAAGACATTCTTTGCCGTCAGCTGGCTGACGGCAAAGATCCTGATTCCAGTAGTGCTTGTGCTTCAAAGTAGCACCATGTTCTTCATGATAGAGAGTCTCCTATTTTATTACTTTCATATACTAGTGGGAATTTTTCATTAAAGAACTTGGCATGTATATGCCAATGATGGGCTTCCTCAAATTGCCCTAGGTCTTCGTGAGCAAGCAAGTTGGATGCACACCCACTTAGTTTGCACTGGACGCCCTTCACGCCGTTCGCATGGGTCGCGCCGTTCGCCTTGTCCACGGCCCGCTTGATTCCAATGCATTGGTCGCTAGGCTCGACCGCCTCCTTGGCCCAGGTGTCCACCTAGGCGCAGTAGAGGAACATGGCCATCGCATCCTCGAGCAGGTGATCTCCGATGAAATAGCCAACTTGGAGCTCGATATCGCGCTCTCGATATACCGCGAGCGTGTCGACCACTTGGATGAACGCCTTCATGAGTTCAGGCAAAGACAAGAGCTACTGTAGGCAAGGGCTGCTGGTCATGGACGCATTTTTTGTTGAGTCATTTCGACGTGGATCGCTATGTATTCACAACAATCATAATATTGCTCTGTTTATTGCTCTGTTTCAATGTGTGTACTCTGTTTTCCGTTCTTATATATTGTTCTGTTTCAATGTGTGTGTATATATGCTTTCCATTCTGTATATGTGGATGATAATAGCTAGATACATATTTGTATACGAAAACAGATAGAAAAATGGAATTCATAATATATATATATATATATATATATATACATATACATATATATATATATAAACACTATTCTGATCACGGGATGAGAATAATATTCTGATAACTACCTGACCCGTCCCAGCAGTAGTAGTTGAACTTCACCTAGTGCTAGGTTGAAATTCCGTGAACATTGTCCAAATGGGGCTTGCGATATACCGTTGGAAAGCTGTGGACATGAGTATCATGACCTAATTTAAATTTTTGGCAAAATCGACACAGTTGAAGAGCAGTTTTGAAAACTGTTTTTTCTTCACAAAAAATGTGAATTGTATTTTCGAGCCCATTTTTAAACCGCTTATCGGAATAAGGCAAAAAATATGGCATTGGAATGCTGCAGCAAATCCGCTCATTCCTCATGTAGAAAGTTTTCCCTAATTCCCTATGGTTAAAGAGTAATTGGAAAAATCGTAGAATTTCACAGACCGAACAACCGAGTTCGTATTTTTGAGACCATTTCTAAACGGCTAATCTGATTGAGGCAAATGATATGGCGTTGGAAAGCTTATGAAAATACGCTTCGTTTTCATGTAGAAAGTTTTTTCTAATTCCGAACGGTTTAAGAGTAATTTAGAAAACGGTCAAAGTTCCACCAAGTTCGTATTTTTGAGTTAATTGTTAACCGTTTGTCGGAATGCAGCAAACGATATGGCGTTGGAAAGCTTGGACAAATGCGAAACTTTATTCTATATAATGTTTCTCCCAATTCCCTACGGTTTTACGTCAATTTTGAAAATGACCGAAATCATATTTTGGCTGTAATTTGTGCAAACTTTGTTGGAATGGGGCAAATAATATAGCGTTGGAAAGCTACCGAAAATGCAAAACTTTTTTCGTGTAGAAATTTTTCTCTAATTCTCAGCTGTTTTTGAGTAATTTAGAAAACGGCAAGATCATGCGTTCTGCCTACATCGCGAAACAGAGTGTTCGAAGATGCACTGTGTGAAGTACTTGAACTTCTCAGACATGTCTACTCGAACTTCACTCTGTTTTACACGTGTTGTTTTTTGCCTGTAACTCCCCAACCACTTACCAGAATTGAGCAAATGGTATACCAATGGAAAGCTATTGAAAACACATAACTTTTTCTTTGTTGATCATTTTTTCATACTCGCGACGGTTCAAAATATTTTTTTGAATCCGTAAAAATGTGTTTTTAACGGTATACATAAAACTTTAAAACCATTTATCGGAATGTAGCATATAATATAGCGTTGGAAAGCTTATGAATAGGAGCAACTTTTTCATCTAGACAATCATTACAAATTCGTTTCTGTTTGAGAGCATTATTAAAAATGGCAAAAACAACATCGTTTTTTGCTTATTTTTAACATGTAATTGAAGGTCGGACGTCTCGCACTAGAGATCTTGAACTGCAACGGGAGGAGCACGTGAACTTCTTGCAACAAACCTTTTAGGCTTTTAGTTTTTTATTCATTTTATTCTCATCTGAAATGCATTCCATGTATTAGTTGAACTTCCCGCTGTTTTCACTTTGAACTTCTACCACGTATTTTTGTTCGTAATTTCTCACCCATTCATCGGAGTTGCACAAATGATAAACCGTGCCGATTACCTCTCTCACAGGAAGTTTTGAACTTTCCCGTGCCGAGCACCTAAACTTCTTGCAACTAAATTTTTATACTTTAACTTTTTATTCTATTTTCTCGTATGAAAACACACACCATGCAGTACGTGAACTTCTGGCAGTTATGAATTTGAACTTCTCTCTGTTTCACTTTAGTAACGATGAAAATCTAAGTTTTTTATAGACATCGAACCGCTCTAACTTTTTTATTTGAACTTCTTTGTGTCTTTTTAGAAACGTGAAAATTAGAGTTTTTTTAGAAACATCAAACTTCTTCGTTATTTCGAATATAACTTATTAGTTTTATTCTTTAGTAACCAGAAAAAATGAGTTTTCAAATAAATATCAAACTGCTCCACTTTTTAAAATTGAACTTCTTTGTTTTATTCTTCAGAAACAAGAAAAAACTGAGTTTTTTACATGCATTGAACTACTCCATTTTTTTAAATTGAAGTTCTTGGTTTTAATCTTTAGTAACTAGTAAAATCTGAGTTTTTTTTAATAATCTTTGGATTTCTCT